>CM045762.1:141485374-141885374 GCA_025200525.1 Camellia lanceoleosa
GAACTTGAGTATGGTAGATAAAGTCGCGATTATATGAATCTGGTGAGTAGTAATAATTCATGTGAATACTGTGATGAATAAGTGCGGTGTTATATGAATGTTGTGATGTCTGATTATTAATAATGCAATATTGATAATGTAGATCGAGATCGGATCGGTGTGAAAGCCCGATTGGAGAGTTTTTGGAGAATGTAGGTTGAAAGAAACTTACGACAGATATACCATTAAATCTTGAAGCAGAATTCATGCTGATCTGAAGCATCCCCCGCGGAGGAAAGCTTAGCGGCTCGAGGGCTTGCTTTTGATGTATGGCTACTCCCAATGGAAGCACAGCTAAATGTGTTTGAGAAGATGGGTGCTTGGGTCTACAAAAACATAATTGAAATGAAATGAATATGCGATATATAAAGTATAGTTTTATCAACATTGACTTGCAGATTTGACATAAACTCATTTCAACTGCATTATTGACCAGTGGGGAGAAGCGATGAGGAATCTAATGAGGTGTCTCGACCGTTCAGAGAAATAGGTCGAGGATAGTAAAATATAGCCCTTGGCTCCACTCCCTCATAAAATCTCTCATGCAATGGGCATAGAGTCATGGTCAAGATCCTCCGCTCACAGTCTGCTGCATTTTGCCCAGGTCTCTCTCTTACCTGTGAGCACTAGTCGGAGGTGGTATGAGATATGTCCGGATAAAAGGCAGTGATTAACAGTCATGAATCAAGCCTAAAAGCCTAAAAGAAGTCCCGACATCCGAGGCTCGGGATGAAGTCCAATCATCTCTTTGTTCGATTATGTGCACCTCTCTGCCCGCTGAATCCTCATGTAGGGAGAGGTGGCATCGGGACTACCTACTCTTCGAAGACAAGTAGAGGGCTCTGTCGTGGGCAGCTCTCCCAGAAGTGCCATGCCCGATAGGCCCGGGCCCCTCAGACAAGATTGAAAGCATGAGGGCCTCCGGGGCCCCCCTGAGCTTGGTCTCTCACGCCTTCGTGGTCTGACCCGGTACAACCCCGGGGCTACCAAAGTGATCTGCCAAATGGTAGATATCTGATTGTCAACTATTATTGAAACTACTAATATAACCAAATGGCTCAAATAAAGCGCAAGATTTGAAATACCTTGTGGCGGCCTCTGATTGTCAAGAGTCTCCATTGTGGATGAATGAGTAGAAGGACTCTCGGGGTCTCCAGCTTGCGCACTTGCTCACTTATCATATCTCTGTGTGAGCCTTGTGAACCATGGGAGGCATCCTCTCGCCTCTGGAGCAAGCCTCGGGAAGTAGAGAAAGCACGTGATATACCGACTTGCACAGCGCAAAAATGCAAAAGAACATGGCGGTGAATATATGTCAAGCGAGATCACCGGATAAAGCAAAGATTAGATGATACTCTGATTAGTAGTAGAGATTGCTTAATGTAGGTCACAGCCAGAGCCGGTGTGTATTAATACGGTATATAGATTGAACAAAAGCAAGTAGTGTGTTGCTCTTGGGAATTGTGTTAATGCATTATTGTGTAAGATTATGCAAGAAGAAGAGAATGTAAGCAGGGAAGGGGTAGGACATACTTCCCAAGCCCTCTAGTAGCCTCCCCTAACCAGTGCACAGCTATGGCGAAGAAAACTCATGTACCCAGGTACAAGCGTTAATGGCTTTGTTAAGCACATGCTAACTTCCTAATAATAGTGCTTACAGGACACGGGACAAGTCCACCTAGTGCACTCAAAGTAAAGGCCAACGGTGTTGCCCATACGGTCGAGGAAAGAGTAGTACCAAGTAAAACATGAGGAATCCACAGGAGGCGTGGTGCTCGACCTCAACCTGCGTGGAGTCGTCGGTGTCTCCCACTCTCTTAGTGGTTAAAGAGAACCATGAATACCCATACCATCCTAGTCCGAGGAAAGGGGTGGGTGAGGTCCCCAGCAAGTACATGCAGCATCACTGCGCTTAATAATCGAGTGTCTATAAGGATCGGCTAACCCCATCCAAATGCCTATAAGCATAGAGAAGTCGAAGGAGTCATCAAGTGCATCTCTCTGCTTGAGAGATGGAAGAATCGGTGGTGTCCCACCACCTCTCCGCTAAGGTGCCTAGAAGTGGCCCAACTCACGCGATGAGGCGCGAAAAGTCCCACATCTGAGAATATGCAGAAACCAACCTCATCGCCAGCGATGTGGTGAATAGCGCGTCGGAGTATCTCCATATACCACCGATCTCGTGCGATAGTGTTTTCCCACTTTGCCGGAAAAGGCCAGAGAATCTCCTGTCCAAGATAAAGCATTGATGCAAAGCGATGTCGATACGAATCTGATGTATGCATGTGGTGAAATTGATGGGCGTGCAATATATCGTGTACTTACAGAATGAAAGCGAGCTGGTACTTTAGTGAAAGGCGCTTTACAAGTGTGTATACGTATGCTCTGGAGATGATCGGTGATCGGCGAATGATCGGCCCGAGTAATGTGGGGCTATCCAAGATATGTCTCATCCACATTATTGGAAAGTGAAGGGCAAGTCCTGCCTCACCAAGTGCCATGGGATGACGTTTAACTCCAGGCTTCGCATTGAGGTCTCCGGTGCACCCTGCGTGCAAATCTCTGAAGCAGGCGGATGCCATCGGGGAGGCGATACATGTACCTCTGCGATAAATGCGTCATCGAATCAAGCGGCCGAATGCCCCTAGCTTGTAGAAACTCGAACTCGGGAATCCATCTCCATCGAGAGGAGCTCCATGCATATGGAGCGTCATTTGTCATCTAAAAAATAAGTTGAGCAAAATGGGCAAAAAAATGCCAAAGTCAACAAAGTCAACTCTCGGAAGAAAAAGTCAAAAGTCAAAACTTGAAAAAAGAGCGCAAACTTAAAGGCAAAGTTAGAAACATACCTCAAATGGTAAGGTAGAAAAGAGATGCGAAACCACTTTTCAATCGGTTCAAAAGCGTTGAGAACAATGAAGGTTTTGTGGTCGAATGTTTGTGGGGTGTTTGGAAATCTGCATTAAGCGTCTGATCGGAAGGGAAAATAGTTTAGAACAAGAGGGAAGGATTTTTGATTTTGAGGAAGTGAAGAAATGAGGTTTGAAACCTCATCACTTAAAGACAGAAGTGAAGAAATGAGGTTTGAAACCTCATCCTTAAAGAAACGAGCAAATGGATCAATACACGAATCTGCCACTTTTGGCCGAAATAAGCCCACATTGTAACCGATTAACTCCTTTTTGTGGCGATACACCAATAGCTCAATCGGTGGTGATGGACCTCCCGTACTCTTCTTTGGGTTTGTTTTGTTGATTTGTGCCCTTCTCTCTCAAAGAGAATGCAAGAAAGATGCACTTCAACTTGAATAGCCTCCATGGGCTTCGAACTGTGTCTTCGGTATGTGGTGCTTTCGGCGTGTGTGGTATGTATCCTTTGACGTGTTGCAACCCTCAGAAAGTAAATGGGAGGTTGTGTTTGAATTGGCCTCATTAAAGGCGTGTACTTATTCAACTTTTACTTCAAACATGCTTATTTGTTTGTTGCATTAGAAGTGCATTGTTGTTGTGTCGGAATATGTATACACCTTTTACTTGCATTGCTATTCACGTTCCACTTGCATTGTATATGTATGCTCCACCCATTGTTATGCATCTTTTCACTTACATTCTTATGCACTTCTTGTTTCATAGAATATGCATCTCAAATGTTACCTGAGCATGCATTTGTTGGTCTTGCATTCACATGCATTTTCAACTTACATAGAATATGCATTTCTTGCATACATGTGGGCGATGTATTTAGCTTTTAAACACGGAATGTGTCGTCAATCCTCCATAGAATATGCATTGTAATGTATTGTACCTGTCAAAGTTTCTCTTTTGTGCGAGCGCGATATTATGTAAGGTTCATTTGAAGTTGGTGTAACCAAACAATGTTGTATGTGTTTCAATGGGAGGATCAGGTAAGATTATTCACCTCTCGAACTCTCTTGGTTCGTCCGAAGCTCTTGGGATGTGTGCACGTGTTAGCTACGATACCGCCACCCTCCGTATTTACGCAACCTTTCTCCTCTCACGTTTGACCGCGTTTAGCTTACCTTTCCTCTAGCGTTTGACATGTGTTTGGTTGCCTTTCTCCTCTCGTTTGCGCAGCGTTTGGTTGCCCTTCTCCTCTCTCACGTTTGACATGCGTTTGGTTGCATTCTCCTCTCGCGTTTGACATGCGTTTGGATACCTTTCTCTCGTGTTTGACCGTGCTTGGTTGTCTTTTCTCCTCGCATTTGACACGCGTTTGGTTACCCTTTCTCCTCTCGCGTGTTTGACACGTTTGGTTGCCTTTCTCCTTCGCGTTTGACACGCCGTTTGAATAACTCTCTCTCTCTCGTTTGACATGCGTTTGGATACCTTTTCTCGCGTTTGACATGCCTTTGGTTTGCCCTTCTCCTCTCGCGTTTGACCGCGCATTTGGATTGTCTTTCTCCTCTTGCTTTTTGATCACGCTAGAGGTGTTTCATTTGAGAATTGGTGTTTCTCGATAGTCGCTTTTAGTCTTTCTGCGTGAGCTTGTAAGCGTGCCCTAAAGAACACTCAGCTCCATGGCAGCGCAAATTCCGTTTTGTTACGAGCTACTACTGATTCGGACCCAATGTCACGGTTGAATCTAATCTCACAAAGTGCAATGTAAGGCGATAAATCACCAAATAGTCCAAATCAAGCAAATCGTTTTGGAAAAGATTTTTAATAAAGTGCCAAACATGAAGCTTTGCTAGATACAAAGTCGCCACCTAAATATTTTATTTTGGAAATTTAAGGAAACCACGACTGCGTGCCTAAGGCTACATGTCGTCATCACCAAAGTTGCCTCGGCTCGGGAACTTGGAGTGCGAGAGGAAGGTCATGCAATGAGCACCCGCTCCGATCAAAGATAGAACATGTACTAACATGATATTTTGTTTTGAAAACACATGTGCTCTTATTAGGTTAATTAACAAATCTTACTACGTGATGCACCTGACATACAAGTATAAACTAGATCACCTAATTTGGAACAAAACATTGCATGTTCGTTTTGTGAAAATGATTTGAAGTTGCTACTCATAAGTAGGCTAAATCGAGAATTTGATGAATTGTTCCCAATTCAAGCAATCCAACCTTCACCCACGAGCATTAGAGGCCATTATATCAAATAAGCGGTTAGCCTCATGGTAAGCATGCTTTCATGGCAATCAATAACACACATGCAATATGCTAAAAGCGTAAACACTCACGATGTACTCGAGCCAAAACAAAGAACTAGTTAGAAATCATGCATGATCCTAGTTCTTGTTAAGATGGCTAATGCAACAATCTCGACTAAAATAGGCTCCGCTATTCTAATATGTTATGCAACTTGATAACATGCTGTTGAACACGTATTCAAGTAAATATATTGGAAATACAATGCAATTAGCGTGATGTACCGAGCCTGGTGCATGCAAAACAAATGAATGGATGCACACATGCAAGCATAAGGTATGCTAATCAAAACATACCCTAAAACTAACCATCGTAAGCGGTTAAGTAAAAGGGAGAAAGAAGTGGGGGTTGGACGACATGCATTGCACACCTTGCGCTTATTACAACAATTGGCCCTCTCAGCGGAGGTCCAGAATAAGCTAACTAGCTAATCTAAGCTAATTAAACTAATTATTACATCACAACGAAGCTAATTAACTAATCCTAATTAATTAAGCTATTACAACACAAATTGAATAGTTAAATGCATTAACTAATTAAGTACAGACCAAAGCATAAACTAGCTAAGCAAATTGGCTAAGTAAAGCAGTAAAACAAGGTCCTCAAAGGGAGAAGAATGTATGCATGCCCGGTCGCCTCGTTCGGAAATCCATCACGATGCCCCGATTTGCCTCTGTTTGCAACTGTTCTTAGAAACTTGCACCAAGCTCTAGATAGCTTCTAACTCATCTTGGGGACTTGTAGGAGGGTGGCCGACCAGTTGTTGATGTGGGAGACCACATGCCAACCACTTTTGTTCTTGTAGAGGCGGGAAAAAGTGCTCGGCAACTAGTTTTTTTGGCCGACCGATTCTTTGCATTTTGCCAATTTGCTTGAGCGAGAGAGCAAAAGGGCATGGCAATGTATTTACTGGGTATGTGTGCACAACCACCCTCCCTATCATTTCATAAGCTCAAGGGAGTGGTTCTCGATCCTCGGGCCACCAATCATGCATCTCGATGCATGATGGCGAGATGCACAATTCAATGTAAAATAAATGCACACATAAACACATAAGGCCTAAAACTCTATCATGTATGATCAAGAGCGTCGACGACCAAGAATTGAGTCACGTTTCACCACTTCAAGTATGAAACGTCCCCCGTTTCTTGTGTTTGGACTAACACCTATTCCAAACACAATGCAACACATAACATGGCATGCACAATGCTATGTAACATGAAGCATGCAAAAATGCAATGCAACCTAAGCATGCAAATATGCAATATGACTTAAGCATGCAAACATGCAATGCAAGGAAACAAACATCAAAATAACAGCTAGCATACACAATGTAAATGACAACTAGTATACACAATGCAAATGACAACTAGCATACACAATGCAAATGGCAACATAATATACACAATGCAATGAACATGGCATACACAAATGTAATGAACAATATGGCATACTCAATGCAATGTGACTTAAGCATGCAAACAACATGGCATACACAATGCTAAATGGACTTAAACCAAAAGTGGACAGACCTCAGCCATGCCCAAATCAGTGGCCATAACATCAAAACAAAGGCACAAAAGGGCAAGGCAAACATGCACATGCCTTGACCTATCATGTAGGCCTAAGAGCACAACTCTCAAGATTGCTCAAGAGTGACAAACATGGAAGTGTGACAACACTAAATGCCTTTGAAATAAGGTATGAAATGATGCCAAATCATTCAAACAATACAAGTATTGCATGCAAAGGTCCTTAAAAGCATGAAGCTAGTAAAGACTACAAAGGGGCATGCAATACATGGCACAAGTGCATGAAACAACCATGGACCAGGAGCTCAAATAGGTCTAAACAAAGACCAAAACCTCTAAGATAAAGGCTCAGGACCTAGACAAGATGGCATACATGTCAAGCCATAACACAAGGCAACAAATGCACAACCATAGAGGCACTCAAAGGGTGAATGAAATGGGAACATGGCAATGCTATGTGCTCACGAAATGTCATGTTAAGTGATGCTAAATCATGTACACAACACAAATGAAGCATGCTATGGTGCTCAAAACTCAAAGCTAGCATAGGCACTTGTACTACAACTATGTACAACATGAAGCATATGGCAAAAGGCAACCCAAAAGCAGTCCTAGAACATGTCAAAAAGTCTAAAACATGCATGGAAGGAGCCAAAATAAACTAGCATGAAGGGCATAAGGCATGGATGTACATACAAGGGCCATAGGGAGGATTACCTGCACCTACCAAACCAAGCATGAGATGACAACCAATAAAAATTAGAGCTATATCATGGCAAAATAACCCCCAAAAAACACATTGAAATGATGGCTACTTAGCTTGGGCATGAAGGCATACGCAATGGCTCATGTTTGAGACATAAAGGACCAACCCTCCAACGCATTGAATGAGTAATAAATGTGAGTGTATGACCATGAAACATGGACTGAAATCACATAATAAATGATGCCAAATCATTCAAATAGTCCAAGTAAAGCATGCTAATGGACTTGATACACAAAGCTAACAAGCTAGAATGTACTATGGCTATACAAAGCATGGCATGCATGACCAAAACAATACAAATCAGAGCTAAAGCATGTTAAAACATGGACAATAGCTTCTTAGAGTTAAGCCAAAATCATGCTAGAATGACATGTTAAAGCATGATGCATGTTAGGCTATTTCATGGAATTGCACTACAAGTGCATGGAGCATGCAAGGGCCAACCAAACCAAACCTTAACAGAGGTATGACATGGCAAAACATCACCAAAAAATGCTGAAATGGAGACAAAACAAGCTAGAATGAAATGCTACTTCATGAAGCCCACAAGACTAGTTTGTGAGATTTACACTACAAGTGTATAAGTCATGCAAATGATGACAAAACCAAGTTAAAACAGTGGCATGCCATGCTAAAATAAGGCCTAAAATAGGCTAAGATATGGCCAACACAAGCTTAACAAACATGCTCACACATGAGGCATATGAAGCAAGTATTCAAAATACAAGGAGAGGGATACCCTCTCCTATTTAAGACCTCAAAACACCACTTCCAACACTGAAATTCCTCTGAGTTTCAATGGTGTGAAGGTCAAAACAAGGTGGTCCCAAAAGCTTAAAAAGAAGGCACAAAAGCAAGGCCAAACAAGGCCTAAGAGGGGGTAGACAACCCCTAACACAAAAGTGATTTTAAACACACATTTTAAGGAACAAAAATTAGAACTTTTTGTAGTAGGAAGTTAAGCCTAAAACACCATGAAAATAGGGCTAAAAGCTTAAGAAAAAATATGGGTTTAAGGAGTTAAAGGCTCACTCTTGAAGAACACTTTTGAAGCTACAACTCCAGCAAGTTTTTCTAATCAAAACCAGTCCAAAAACTCTGAAACCAACTCCTAAGCACCTCAACAACAAAAGGATGGTGTTTGAGTGTGTGTTTGTGTGTTAAAGTATGATAAAACTACACTTTAAGGCACAAAAATGAAACAAAGAGAGATATAGAGATATATGTGTATCTATCACTCCCCAACAAAAAAAGCTGAACCTGGAGGAGAGAGAGGGAGCCTCCCTCTTATGGAGTACAAAAGGCTCAAGCTTGTTGCAGAAGCTAAGGGCTCAAAGCCATCCCTCCATACACGTGTATGGAGGATGGTTCTGGTGCCTTCCAACTGGCACAGCTAGACTAAAAATATCTCCAAAAAGGTGAGGGAAAGAAACCGCGCTACTTATAGTGGTCGGTCGACCGCTACAAGTGGTCTCCTAGAAAGAAAACTAGTCGACCATGGTGGGAGATGGTCAACAGCATGGAAACAAGCAAATGGTGTGGTGGCCAACCAGAAAAGGTAGCCCAAAGACCAAGAAAACCAGTTTCCCTACCAGAAAACTGGCCAGCAAGAAGCAAAGTGGTCTCCAAGGGGAAGAACTGGTCTCCCACCCTTGTACCACCTACCAAACAAGGAAAACAAGGTTTGTACCAGAAACAAACCAAAACGGATGCAAGACGAAAGTCCGGGAGGCAAGGCGCGTGGCAGGAGCCTCGAAAGCCTTAGCGCACAAAAAGTGGTTTCTGACCACAAAGTGGTCTCCAGACCATAGTGGCCCTCTTGGCCAAGGCAACAAGGTGTGATTCAAAAACCCGTAAGCGGAGAAGCGTTAGCGGTCACGAGACAAGGCCTTGTGACGAAAGCTTTGGCGAAAACTAGTCTCTAAGCGAAAAAAGTGGTCTACAAGACCTCTCCTCCTTCTAGGGAAGAAACAAGGCAGTCCGAAAAGCCGAGCACAAAGTTCGAGGCTCGGAGGCAAGGCACTCGAAAACTCAAAACCTCAGCGAGCACAACATGCGCAATCACCGGCCTTCGATCAATGGCGTCTAAGTCTTAAAATTCGGTCAAAAATGGGGTGTCCTGATTTGCCCTCTTTGACAAAACTTCGAAAGTCAAGAAGTGGCGGAGTGAATGTCAAAGCCGAGATGACCCATTTTGACAAGTAGAAGACTTAAACAAAGCAGGCAAGATAACAAAGAGATGTGCCCGTGAGGGCAAAATGCAAAGACATGCACAAAGCCAAACATAACTTATGATCATGCAAAAGAAATAATGAAGCAAATATGCACAATAAATGCAGCAGTTTAAACAAGCGAATACAAATCAACCTACATTACATGCAGAAAGGATGTAAGGGAATTATACAATTCTAGCTACGTCTCACGCGGTGTACATACAATACCGTCTGGTGCGGAATGCAGTGGCGCCCGACTTCAAATGAACCAATTACATACAATATAGATCACGCAAAGAAAGAAACTTAACAAGTGCAATATAGTTAGCAACACATGTTCAGCGCTATATCAAATGAACACATATGATGCCGATGGAAACATGCATAGCAATGCAAGTGAAAAGTCGTCACAATGCAAGCGAAGTGAAAAGTGCATGACAATGCGGGTAAAGCGAGCATGACAACACAAATGAAGTGTATAACAATGCCACTAAAAGAGTGCATAACAATCTGGTGAAAAGTGCGTGACAAGCAAGTAAAGTGTGGATGCATAACAATGCGACGGAAGTACACATAACAATGTAAAGTAAAACTAAGCGTGACAACATAAGTAGTGAGTGCCTAACAAAGCCACAAGTGGTGTGCATAACAAATGCAAGAGAGGAAAGTGTGCATAACAATGCAAAGTGGTATGACTTCGATAGCATGCCTTGAAACAAAATGCGATTAAAGAAACATGAGCCTTAACGAGACTAGTTTAACGGAACCTCCGATTTACCTCTCGGAGTCACAACATACTTAAAAGGATACACCTCGCTCTTTGGCAGTGACGATGAAACCATGCATCGAAGACTTGAATCGAAGTTCCCACGGGGACATTTTGAACCGAAAAGTGTACTTTTCTTGCACTTTCTCGAGCCGAGGACTCAATCACCACCAAAACACAGGGAGAACAATGGAGCTCTGAAGATCATCCAAGAGGCTGGCCAACCAATTATATCAGTGGCCGACTAGTTGTTGACCACCAAAATGGTCGGCCGAGAAAAATTAATTTGGCCGACCAATTTACAACCGAGGCATCTTGGTCTTTTTACATGGAGATCTTTAAAACTCAACTCCAAAACACTTTTCATCACACCTCCAAGGCGAAATACATTTCTCTTCCTCCCTAGACCCTTTTTCTCTCTCGGATCTGCACTTTATACCCATTTTCCAATGCCCCAGCAAAGTTGTTTCAAAACTTTCGATTCTCTTTGTTTGAACCTATTAGAATTTGTTTTTGAGCTTCTTTCTCCATTTCCACCACTTGAGGTATGTTTTCCTCAAAGTTTAGCACCTTTTCTCGGCGTTGACTTTTGTTGACTTTTTCTATTCAGAGTTGGCTTTTGATGACTTTTGCAATTTTGGCTCATTTTGCTCACTTTTGCTCATTTTGCAGATTTCTTGGATAGTGATCATATTCCATATGGCGAGGCTCCCAGGGTAGAGGATGAGCAAGCGTTATCTTGTTGCCTCAAGTATCTGATCGTTCAACCCGGAGAGGTACCACCCGTCGAAGCACATCTTACCTCCTAGCACCTTCCATCATTTCTAGCGATTTAGCGGCTTTGTGGACTTGTTGCTCTGGGCCTAAGTCCCACCTATCTCACCATGCGCGAGAGGTGTGTACTTCACTTTTACATTTTCTGCAATGTATTATGCCTGCTCGTTCTGAACACATTTACATACACAACATTTCTGCTCATTCTTGAACACAACTTGCACACAGCATTTTGTCCACTTGGCGCACAACTTTCAACATAACACTTTGCTCACTTGGCATGCAGCTCACGACATAGCATTCCATGCATTTGGCACCTGACTCATTTTGGCCGCTGACACATTTTGGGCACTGACTCATTTTGGGCACACAGCTCATTTTGGGCACGCAGTTCATTTCGGGCACACAGCTCATTTCGGGCACACACCTCATTTTGGCACACGGCTCATTTTGGGCACATACATTTTGAGCTGATACATTTTAGGCACACAACTCATTTTTTGGGCACACCTCATTTTACGAAGGCACATTTGGGCTACAGCTCATTTGGGCCTGACACATTTGGACTGCATTACATTTTAGGCATATAGCTCCTTTTGGGCACCTGACTCATTTCGAGCACACAACTCATTTTGGACATCTGACTCATTTTAGGGCACATAGATCATTTTGGGCACACTCATTTAGGGCACCTGACTCATTTTGGGAACCTGACTCATTTTGGGCACCTGACCTATTTTAGCACCTGACTCATTACAAAGCACACTGTTCAATCTAAACACGCAGTTCATAACACAGTATTCTACTCAATCTAAACACATAGTTCATAACGCAGTATTTTGCCCAATTTGAGCACATAGTTCATAACGCAGTTTTTGCTCAATCTGAACACATTGTTCATAATGCAATTTTTGCTCAATCTAAACACACAGTTCATAACGCAGTTTTTGCTCAATCTCAACACACAGTTCACAACGCAGCTTTTGCTCAATCTGAATACACAGTTCATAACGTAGTTTTTGCTCAATCTGAACACACAGTTCATAACGCAGTTTTGGCTCAATCTGAACACACAATTCATAACGCAGTTTTTGCTCAATCTAAACACACTATTCATAATGCAATTTTTGCTCAATCTGAACACGCAGTTCATAACGCAGTTTTTGCTCAATCTCAACACACAATTCATAACGCAGCTTTTGCTCAATCTGAACACACAGTTCATAACGTAATTTTTGCTCAATCTAAACACACAGTTCATAACGCAGTTTTTGCTCAATCTGAACACCCAGTTCATAACGTAGTTTTTGCTCAATCTAAACACACAGTTCATAACACAACTTTTGCTCAATCTGAACACACAGTTCATACCACAATTTTTGCTAAATCTGAACACATAATTCATTACGTAGTATTTTGCTCAATTTGAACACACAGTTCATAACACAGTTTTTGCTCAATCTGAACACGCAGTTCATAACACAGCTTTTGCTCAATCTAAACACGCAGTTCATAACGCAGTTTTTTCTTAATCTAAACACGCAGTTCACAATTCAGTTTTTGCTCAATCTGAACACACAGTTCATCACGCAGCTTTTGCTCAATCTCAACACACAGTTCATAACGCAGCTTTTGCTCAATCTCAACACACAGTTCATAACGCAGTTTTTGCATAGTTCATAACGCAGCTTTTGCTCAATCTGAACACACAGTTCATAATGCAGCTTTTCTTCAATCTGAACACACAGTTCATACCGCAGTTTTTGCTCAATCTAAACACAGTTCATAACGTAGCTTTTGGTCAATCTGAACACACAGTTCATAACGCTGTTTTTGCTCAATCTTAACACAGTTCATAAGCTGATTTTGCTCAATCAACCGTAGTTTATAATGCAATTTTGCTCGAATTTGAACGCGGTTCATAACTTGATTTTGTTCAATCGAACGTAATTTTTTGCTCAATCCGAACACGCGATCCTGTTCTGCTCAATCTGAACACGCAGTTCATAAAGCGATTTACGCTCAATCCCGAACACAGTTCGCCAGCGATTTCTCAATCAACATGATTCATAACACAGTTTTTCTCAATCTGAACACACAGTTCATAATGCAGTTTTTGCTCAATTTGAACACACAGTTCATAACGCAGTTTTGGCTCAATCTGAATACGTAGTTCATAACGTAATTTTTGCTCAATCTGAACACGCAGTTCATAACGCAGTTTTCTTTTTGATTTGCACACGACTCATAACACTGCTCAATCTGAACACACAGTCCATAACACAACATTCTTTTTTATTTGCACACTGCATAACTTGCTCAATCGAGCACGATCCCATAACTGATATTCTTTTTGATTTGCACACGGCTCTTAACACTGCTCAATCTAAACACACAGTCCATAACATAGTATTCTTTTTGATTTGCACACGACTCATAACACTGCTCAATCTGAGCACACAGTCAATAATCCATCATTCTTTTAATTCTAAAACTGAATACATCTGTTGTTTCTACATGCAGGTATCTTCCCGTTTCACACGCGGTTACGGATCGATCATTGCTAGGGAGTGGTACATGGAGCTCCCAGATGTTGTCTTGTACATTGTGGATAAGGTAGGGTTTGGCCTATTTTGTGCGGGACTATCGCGTCATCCAGCGAGTAGGACCTTTCTGGGTGCACTTGTAGAGAGATGGTGGGACACCACCAACTCCTTCCATTTTTCTGCCACCGGGGATATGACGATGACCCCATATGACTTCTCCATACTAACGGGCCTTGTAGACACCCCATTTTTGACCGTCCTCAAGACTTGGACGTCACCGTTGAGACACTCGGTGATCATCCATGTTAGTGTCCATTTTGAGTTCCTGGAGGTCTCAGCTACGCGCCTTGCCTTAGGACCTCTCAACTCGACTCTTCTGTGTTCGGTTTCGCACCAAACACTTCTGTTTTGTTTCTGGGGGAAGAGAGTAGCTTTTTAGCTACCCCTGGCACCCACCGGCCGTGGCTTGAGGCCACCGGCCGTGTTTGAACTACCGCCATTGGTGAAGTATACCATTGGCGGTCGGCATTCAATGTGGCCCGACCATAGTTTTGGCCGATGGCCCTGGCGAGACCTCTTCTTAGGGAGGCTTGACCCAGACCCTGTTTAGCTTCTTGAGGAAGGTTGAACCTTTGAACCCTCGATTTTAGCTTCTTGAGGAAGCTTGAACCTTTCGAACCCTTGGTTTTAGCTTCTTGAGGAAGCTTGAACCTTTTGAACCTTTGTTCTAAGCTTCTCCAAGAAGCTTGAACCCTTTGCTCCAAGCTTCTCCAAGAAGCTTGAACCCTTCTAAGCTTCCAAGAGAAGCTTGCACCTTTTGGACCTTTTGTTTTAGCTTCTCCAAGAAGCTTGAACCCTTGTCAAGCTTCTAAGAGAAGCTTGACCCCTTTGCTTAGCTTTCCTTGGAAGCTTGCCCCCTTTGACCCTTTTTGTGTTAGCTTCTCTAAGAAGCTTAGCACCTTGTCTTGCTCTATATATAGAGGGCCTCACCACCATTTTCAAGGGTTGGAAAAATTTGATATATAGAATATATATCACTCTCTCTCTATATCTCTCTACATTTGTATGTGTTAGAGTGTTCCAAAGTGAGTGATTCTTAGCCTATTGCACCACACCTCACAACCACACCTCTCCACCACCAACCTAAGCTTCTTGGAGGGTCTTGAGAGGTCCTAAGGAGCTGCATTCTTGGTCCACAAGCTGTTGGAGTCGCAGCCTTGAAGAAGTTCATCAAGGGTGAGTTTTTAAGTCTTAAATCACCCTTTCTTGCACACACGTTTAGCCTATCTTCTAGGCTGTTTTGGGCTTTGTCATAAACTGAAAAAAGTTTTTTTTTTTTTTGAGTGCTTTAAATAGTTGTTTAAGGTCACGTTTTCGTTTGGGGTGGTTTACCCCCTCTTAGGCCTTGTTTGGCCTTGTTTTTTAGCCCTTTTTGTGAGCTTCGGGACCACCTTGTTTGGGCCTCCTCACCACTGAAATCTTGAGGGATTTTGGTGGTGAGGATGGTGGTTTAATGTCCTAAGAAGGAGAGGGTCATCCCCTCTCCTTGTTGCCTTCAATATGTGCCATTTTAGCCTCATGTGTGAGCACCATCCTTAAGTGCATGTTGGCCATGTCTTAAATGTTATTTGGTAGTATTTTGCCATGTATTACCTCTGTTTTTACTTGGTTTAGACACACCATGCTTGCTTTGCATACTTGTCTTGTAATGCTATGAAATTGCCTTAACATGTATCTAGCATTTAGACCACTATGCTTACTTGTTTTGGCTTAGCTTTGTGAAGCTTTTATGCTTGTTTTAGTATGCTAAGGGACTATTTTTGGTCATTTGAGTCATCCATGACTTGCTTTGTATAGCTACCATGTAATCCCCCTCATGAGCCTTGAGTGTTGACCCCTCTAGCATGCTTTATCTGCACTATTTCAGTGATTTGGAGTCACTTATAATGTCATTTCAGTCCTCATGATATGCTTAAATGTTTGCATTTGATGCTTCTTTGATGCTTCAAGAGGTTGTGCCTTATGTTCCATGTTTAGACATTTGTGTATGTTTCCATGTGTAGGTCATTTA
Organism: Camellia lanceoleosa; assembly: GCA_025200525.1. Lineage (NCBI taxonomy): Eukaryota > Viridiplantae > Streptophyta > Magnoliopsida > Ericales > Theaceae > Camellia > Camellia lanceoleosa. The sequence goes on from CM045762.1 coordinate 141,501,259, forward strand.
GATGCCATCTAAGTGATGTTTTGGGGCTTACTTTGACATGATTTGGGACTGTTTTGATTCACTTTGATCATTTGCTTCATGTGTCATATGATCATGGTTTAAGTCCTTGGGCTAATTCCAAGCTTCTATGCATGCTTTGCTTGTTTTGCTTACTTGGTTTGGCACCATCTATGACATGATTTCAGAGCTTTCTATGCATGCTATTCGTCCATGATTATCCTCTTTTAAGTGTGCTTAAAAGATGCTCTTTAATGCTTAAGTGTTGGGCCATGTTTGCATGCATTGTTTGTGTGTGTATTTGCCTCCATTCCATAGCATTTTGGCTTCCTATTTAGACATGGCCGAGGCTTGTCCATATTGGTCTAAGACCACCTTTCGCTTGTTGTTCAAATGTGGTCACATTGATTCATGCCTTGCATGTTTGCTTGCCTAGGTTGTTATATGCCTTGTATGTTCGCTTGCATTGACATGTTGCATCCTTAGCTCACATGCCTAGGTTGCATTGCATTGTGCATGCATTGCCTTGCCTCTTGAATTGAGTATGATAGAGGTTGGGTCTCTTTGTGCTTGTTTGCATTGCATTTCATTTGAAATCAAAATGCATACTTGGTTTCTTCGGCCATCACGCATTGAAATGCGCGATTGGTGGTCCGAGAATCAAGGACCATGCCCTTTTGAGTCATAAACATGATAAGGGATGTGGTGGCGCACACATTTGCTTGAAATGCATTGCCTTGCCTTGTTTTGCCTCTGCTGCTATCAAAACAAGATTCTGCAGGAAGATTTGGCCGACCAGCCATCTGCAGTGCTGACCGGCCATCCATCAGTGGCCGATGGCTTCACAAGTAGCCGGTGATCATCTCCTTTGGCCGGTGGCCATTCCTCTTGGCCGGTAGTGTTCCCCAATGTCTATGGAGCATACCTTGGGAATTGTGCAATTTTCAGAGGAGCAAAGCAGGGAAAACAGAGGCAACTTGCGCATGGCAGTGGATTTCCGAGCGAAGCCAATCTGAGCATGCGTGCATCCCTCTTCCCGAGGCCCTTTACTACTTTCAGTAGCTTAATTGATTTATTAATTAGTGAAGTGGACTGTAATTATTTAATTAGCTTGTAGGTTAATTAAATTGTATATTCTTTTGGTCCCTTCGAGCGAGGACGAATTTGTAATAAGCGTGGGTGCGTGTGTGCATGTCTTCCAACCCCCACTTATTTCTCCCTTTTACTTACCTGCTTTTGATGGTTAGTATTAGGACATATTTAATTTAGCATCCTTATGCTATGCATGCGTGCATCCATACATTTGTCTTGCATGCACCGGGCTCAGCGCATCATACTAACTACATTGTATTTCAATTCCAAGTTGAATACGTGTTAGTTGCAGCATCATCATATGCCATCTTAGAATAGCCGAGCCTATCATAGTTGCATCTTGCATGTGTTGCATTAGCCATCTTAACATGAACTAGGATCATGCATATGATTACTAACTAGTTCCTGTTTTGGCTTAGAGTACTAGGTAAGCTTTTATGCTTTAGCATACCGCATGCGTGTGAGTGTTGCCATAATAGCATGATTACCATGAGGCTAGCTGCTTGTGTGATATAACTGCTTGATGCCTGTAGGTGGAGGTTGAATTACCTAAATTGGAATAATGCATTAAAACTGTGAGTTTTAAGCCCACTAGATAGTGGCAAAAACATATTTTCTAAAGCCCATTCGAGGGTGGCAAAACTTGCATTTTAGCCTACTTACAAGTAGCAAACCATTTTCAAAACAAACATGCAATGTTTTGTTCCAACTGAGGCGATTTGATCTATACTTGTTTGCTATGCGCATAACATAGTAATTCTAGGCTAATAACCGGAATAAGAACGCATAATGTTTTCAAAATCGGATATCACGATTAGTAGAGGCCGATCTTCGGATCGGGCGAGAGGGGGTGCTCATAGCTGACCTTCCCCAACCGTACCCAAGCTCCCGAGCCGAGGCAACTTTGGTAATGATGGACACGTGGCCTTTGGCACCGAGTCAGGGTTTCCTAAATTTCCCCATAAAAAATATTTAGGTGGCGAGCAGTCCATGTTTGGCACTTCTTTTCTAAAAATCTGTTTTCTCAAAAACGATTTGCCGGATTTGGACTCTTTGGTTCAAATTTAGAACCGTGACAATTTGAGTCCAAACTGTAGTAGACCCACAGACGAACAGAACGGGACTCATCCCTCCCGGGGCGTTCGGGGACGTTTACAGGCCTCGACGTGGCAGGCCGGCCGGTCTCGTACGATGCAGACATGGATGAGTGGGAGGTAGCTTGGACATACCTACTTGGGGCTTATCCGTCGCCCTGCAGATCACCAGGCATGGTACACCTGGTTTGCGGAGCAGTACAGATAGACTACGCCCGAGACTATTGAGGCCATATAGCAGTATGCCCAGGGGTTTTTGATGTTCCTCCTTGGGACCACTCTGTTCTCCGACAAGGGAAACACAGTCGGGCTTTATTTTCTCAGTGCTCTGGCAGACCTATCACGGTCCCAGATTGATTGGGGTAGGCCGCCTCACACCTTTATTGCTACATGAACGCGACCTCCTGAGAGCAGGAGACCATAGTAGACGGCTACTGGAGAGCCTGGGAGACACATTCTGCCCTCTTGATTTATATTTCTACTTTTCATTATATGTACACTGCACACAGCACACATTACATTCTGTACTCTACATTCTACACTCAGCATTCTGCATTTTTCATATATTCTGTATTCTGACAGCCACTGTCTTGCCTTTCACAACTGTGGGTTTACGCCTACTTCTCGGCGCTCACCCTTAAGCTCGAGGTCGAGGCACCTCTTGAGATTCCTTATTCACGCAGATTTGAGGATCGGTGCCGGTCCAAGCCCCGGGAGACATTGTCATATCTCCGGCAGTATTTCGATATGGTGCAAGCGACCGAGGTAAACCAGAACTCTCAGTTCTCTATGCTTTCAGCCTTAATTCATTTTGCATATTTATGACATCTAATCAGTTTATGCACTTATCATTCGTAGATCACTTGGCAGCTTTGGCCGGCGATGCTTGGGTATTCTCAGTTCGAGTTCGCCAGAGCATAGGGCGCATCCCGATACAGGGTTTTGTTTGAGGCACTAGTCGGCAGAGCTTGGTTTCTCGGGGATCGCTTCATGCGTCAGACAATAGGCAATCTCACTCAGGAGATTCCCTCAGCACCTCCACAGGACATGCGGTCCACAGAGAGTCTCACTCCCTAGGAGGTTGACAACCTTATGCTGGGCTCTGACGCAATTCTTTTTCACGGAGGAGAGTCGTGACATACCATCATATATTCTTAATGCCTCCGCTGACAGGTGTTCGTACTCCTACGAGGAGGGCTACTGCTATGCCGTCATCGAGTTGAGCCCGAGCTACAGACATCCCTTCCACTAGCAGGGCTAGTTGTTCAGGAGGTAGGCCTAAAGGGATGCCCTCGACTTGTCATTATGCTGGGTGGCTAGATATTCCGACCGAGCTGACGGGCTGGCAGTATGGGACTTCTTACCTGATTCCACTAGAGCCTCCGATGCCCGACCATCGATACGTCAGTGACCCTGACTTACCATCGGTATGCTTCACAATTTTCATTTAGCACTCAGATATTTAGACATTCATTCATTCACTAATGATTTGAACTTGCATTTGCAGCCTCCCTGAGAGTATATTGAGGGGTTGCTCGGAGTGATAGCCTCACTCGAGAGCATGGTTCTGCGGAGGGAGACGCTGCTATATGCTTCTAGCGTTCGGGTACTTTTCAATTTCCTTGCATTTATCATACTTTTGATGACATATGGAAACTGAACATTTCACTGTATTGATTCATTGCATGTGTAGAGCACATCTGACACACCACGTTCACATACCATATCGGTGTGCACCCACTCTATGTATCATTTTTGCATCTGCATCTGATATACATACTAGCTGATGCATTCAAACTGTCCTTTTCACGTCCCACCTCTGCAGTCTGGGCCATCTAGGCCTTTTCGAGCAGTTAGGAAAGAGGTCTCAGCATGCAGCCGAGGGGGGCATAGAGCACCTGTCAATTATGACAGGGAGTCTAGCGAGGAGGAGGAGTCAGCACATCCATAGTCAGAGACACCTGCAGGCAAGGATGACGACTCTGGTTCTGGTTCCGAGGACGGAGGTGACACTGAGGAGGATTCTGAGGACGGTGACTCCAATTCAGATGATGGTGGCGGTGGCGGTGGTGCAGAGGCTGCTCAACCGAAGAGGGCGAAGAAGGCCTCTTGGTCTTGAGCTTGATGACACTGATGCAAATGTTCCTGCTTTATTTTTATGTTTACACGTAGTTGTAACACATTATACAACTTAGGCAGTTTTATTTTCTTCAAAACTTGTACCCTTTTGTAAAATGTTGTAAAAAAGAAGCTATGATGGAATGAAAACAGCTTTTTTGTTCAAAAGGAAGGTGTTGCATTTGTATTCTTAACATCGCATCGCATCTGTAGATGCGCCCTTGGGCCTCATGCTACAGTTCAGACTCCCTTTTGTTTATTGCGGTTCTTAATCTGAACCAAAGAGTCCAACTCTGCAAATCGTTTTGAGAAAAAAAAAAACAGATTTTGAAAAGAAGTGCCAAACATGGACTGCTTTGCCAGATACAGAGTGGCCACCTAAATATTTTTTAATGGGGAAATTTAGGAAACCCTGACTCGGTGCCAAAGGCCACGTGTCCGTCATCACCAAAGTTGTCTTGGCTCGGGATCTTGGGTACGATCGGGGAAGGTCAGCTATGAGCACCCCCTTTCGCCCAGTTCGAAGACCGGCCTCTACTAACCATGATATCCAATTTTGAAAACATTATGTGTTCTTGTTCTGGTTATTAGCCTAGATTTACTATGTTATGCGCACAGCAAACAAGTATAGACTAGATTGCCTAATTTGGAAACAAGCATTGCATATCCATTTGTTTTGAAAATGCTTTGGAATTTACTACTCGCCAGTAGGCTAAAACACAGATTTCAACGAGTTTTTCCAACTCAAACAATCCAACCTTCACCCATAGGCAATCAGGCAGTTTATCTCATATAAGCACTTAGCCACATGGTAATCATGCTGTCATGTTAACATTCACACGCGCATGCGAGATGCTAAAGCATAAATACTTACATTGTACTCCATGCCAAAACAATGAACTAGTTAGCAAATATGCATGTCCTAGTTCATGTTAAGTGGCTAATGCAACACATGCAAGGATGCAGTTAGAGTAGGCTCAGCTAACCCTAAAATGGCATGTGAAATGCTACAATTATCACGTATTCAATTTGGAATTTGAAGTACTAATGCAGTTTGTATGATGTACCGAGCCCCGTGCATGCTAGACAAATGCATGGATGCACGCATGCATTGCATGAGGTATGCTAATTTAAATGTGCCCTAATACTAACCATCAAAAGCAGGTAAGTAAAAGGGAAGAAAGAAGTGGGGATTGGAAGACATGCACACACACGCACCCACAGTTATTACAGATTCACCCTCGCTCGGAGGGACCAAAAGAATAATACAAATTAATTAACTACGCAAGCTAATTAAATATTACAAATTGCCTAATCAGTTAATCAACTAACTAAACTAGGAAAAACAGTAAACCGCCTCGGGAGGAGAGCCTGATGCAACGCATGCTCGGGTCTCGGAATTGCACTACCATGCATAGCCTGCCTCTGTTTTCCCTGCTCTGCCCCTCCAAAGACTGCTAAAGCCTCAGGGATGCCTCTCTGGACATTGGGGGACACCACCGGCTGAGTAGAATAGCCACCGGCAGCTAGATATGGCCATCGGCTGGAAATGAGGCTATCGGCCACCAATACATTGCAAGGCACTAAATATTGCCGGCCGGCCAAGAATGCTTGCAGAACCTGCAATTGACAGCAGTAGAGGGCAAGGCATAGCAATGCAATACAATTCAAACCATGTATGCACCAACCAAGCCTCTTATCATGTGTACAACTCAAAGGGGCATGGTCCTTGGTTCTTGGACCACCAATCGCGCATTTGAATGCGTGATGGCCCAAGAGGCCAAGTGTGCATCTTTCATTTCAAATGAAATGCAATGCAAACAAACAAACCAAAGCCCAATTCCTATCACTAATCAAGGGACAAAGCATGCATGCAAGATGCAATGCAACCTAGGCATGCAAGCTAAAGATACAACATGGCATGGCAAGGCACTTATGCAAGCATACAAGCAAGCATGAGGCAATGCAAACTAATGAAAAGATGGACTTAAACATGATTTAGGCAGCTCTAAATAGGCCCAAAACAGTGGCCAAAATGCTAAGTTCATGAAGGCGAATGCTCATGCAAACATGCATAGATACATGGTTCAAGACTTAAGCATAATGAAGCAACTTTTAAACACATTTAAAAGGGACAAACATGGACTAATGGCATGCAAATGAAGCTTTGAAAATCATGCTATAGGAGGTGCCAAACCAACTAACAAAGCAAGCAAAGCATGCAAAATGGCCAAGAATTCAAAGCAAGCTAATGATGCATTGAACTACACTTAGCAAGGAAAACATGGCATGCATTAAACAACTAAAAACAAATTTTTAGCATGTTAAAACAAGGCCAAAAGACCACTTAAATGGCATCTAAATGGTTTGAATTCAAAGGCATGCACAATGGTCAAAACATGGAGCATGCAAGACAAGCTTTCAAAGCTTCAAAGAGGCATCCAAGGCAAGCATATGAGCATGTCAAAGGGACTGAAATGATGTGCTAAGTGGTTCCAAACCACTAAATTAATGCAAGCAATGCATGCTACACATTTACCTACTTGAAGCATACAAGCTCAAATACAAAGGAGCTATGTAATGCATGCCAAGATCGACCCAAGCAACTATGGACAGACCTAAAACATGGCAAAATGAACACCAAACCTTCACAAGGCTAAGCCTAAAACATGCTAGAATGAAGGCTAACAACCTAAGGCATATTAAGGCAATAACATGGCATTATATGGTAGGTATGCTAAGCATGCATGGTGTACCAAAACCAACAAACAACAATGTTATATCATGGCATAATAAGCATGGAAAATAGCCTAGACATGATCAACAAACACTCAAGCATGATGCTCCCTCAAGAGGCCAAAAAGTGCCCTTTTCAAGGACAATAAGGAGAGGGGGTGGCCCTCTCCTTCTTGAGACTTCAAGGCACCATATTCATCACTGAAATCCCTCAAGATTTCAGTGGTGAGGAGGCCCAAGCATCAAAGTCTCGGAGCTCACCAAAAATGGCACAAAATGGGGCCTCTCAAGGCCTAAGGGTGGTCAAACACCTCCAAACCACAAAACACTCTTAACAAACAATCAAGAGGGCTTAAAAAAAGAAATTTTTTGTATTATACACTAAGCACAAAAATAGTTCTAAGATAGGTAGAAAAGCAATGCAAAAATGGGGAATAAAAGGGAAGTTTCTTACCCTTGAAGCCCTCCTTCACAAACAATGCTCCAACAGCCTTCCTTGGCCTAAATCCAGCTCCAAAACACTAAAACAACCCTCCAAGGGTCTCAAGTCCAAGAGATGGTGTGTTAGTGTGTGTTTGTGAGCAAAAGTGGGACAAAACACACACTTATAGAGATAGAATATGTATCAAACCCTAACCCTAGAACTCAAGCTTTACAAAAGCTGTCTAAAATGTCTAACCCTAATGTCAAGAGAAGAAGCTCTCCTATATAGGCAATTCCCTCTTGTAAGGCTTCCAAAACAAGCCATTCAAGAGGGAAATCCCTCCATACACGTGTATGGAGGGGAATGGGGTGCTAAAAGCAGATGAACAGTAGTCGGCTGGCCAAAATTGTCATTTTGACAAAATTGATGCCCGATCAGCCAAAAAGAGTGTCGGTCGGCCAAATATATGGCCGATGGACACAAACAAAAGCCGGTGGCCTCAAGCCACGGCCGGTGATGTGTGGGGATGCCTCACAACGCATTCCCTGCCCCTCCAAGGCAAAACACAAGTGGTTGGTACAAAACCAGACACAAAACGGTCGAGTTCGGAGATCCTGAGGCAAGGCGCGTAGCCGAGACCTCCGGGAACTCCAAACGAACACAAACAATGGATAATCACCCGGTGTTCAAGCGGTGACGTCCAAGTCTTGAGGACGGTCAAAAATGGGGTGTCTACAGCATCATTTTGCACAAAAATGGAATTGAATGGAAATTGAACATCATGTATTGCCAAGTCAGGTAGTGAACTGACACAACAAACTAAACAACTTTAACTCATTAAGAAACAACAAAACCTTAGCAAGTTTACAACTCAATAAGCAACGAGCAACAACTCGATAAACAAATAACAACAACCCGATAATCAAAGAGCAACAACTCGATAAGCAAAACTTAACAACTCGAAGAGCGAATGCATTTTGAGACAAACAAAGCAACAAAATGCATCCGAAACAGAGGTAAACTCAGACCTTCAGTACTTTCAGCACACAAGAAAGCTAAAGACTCCCTTCTGGAGACAAGAAAGAGCTGCAAGCCAACTTTTTGCTCCTGGCCGACCACCATAAGAGCCTGTTGACTAGTTTTTTTGGTCTGCAACCCAAAAAAGTAGCTGGCCGACTAGAAAAAGTGGTCGGCCAACCACTTAGCCTTGGAACCTGTAGTTTTCTGACACTTGTCCTCCAAACAGTGCCTTGTCCTTCATAAAGGTTCCAACTTCATGGTTCCCTCATTCTAACTCAGTTTTGCACCAAAATGGAGGCGTTTCTTGTTGAAAATCTCACAAATTGGATTGCTACCTTGGATGGCTCGGAAAAGTTGAATTTCCAAGGCTTCGGCATAAATGCACTATTTACGCTGAGTCAGACTCTGCTGCATTTTCCATTCCTTCATGCCATGACAAGGTTTTTGAATCCGGTTACACATGTCTTTAGCTTTGGTGGACAATTGATGTGTCCCACTTTTTCAGACTTCCAAGCTTTGATGCAGTCCCAACGCAATGAGGAGATTTTGCCACAATTCCACTTTGGCCACATCCAAGCCTTAGGACGGATGTGCAGGCTCACTATGCATGACGCTTGGTCATTGATCCGCGATGGGGAATTGGACATCCCCAGCTTGGTTCATCGGTTTTCTGATGCCGGTGACCGTGGCGATCACCACTTGCAGGGTTTTCGGCGACATACGCTTTGCTTGTGTATGCTGTCCCATTTCTTGCTTGCCTCAAACTCCGAAGGGTCTAGCATCCGTTTGATTGAGGTCGCCCAAGGCTTAAAAGAGGGCAAGAGCTGCATTGCGATGACACTGGCTGAGACATTGATGGGTTTGGATGCTTTTCAATGCCGAGAGACGACTAGATTCATGGGGAGTCCACTAGTGCTGCAGGTCATGTTTCCCATCCCATCTCACATATATTGCTCACATCACTCAGCCCTCAGGCTCAGTTTTTCTCACAAAAACCCTTTTCTTACTTTTCTCTCAACGTACAGCTCTCTATTCTTTAATCTCTCATTTTTTATCCCTTCCCAGGTATGGTTGATGGACAAATTGAAGGTCGTGGACTCATGCCTAGCATATTCAGCTCGCGGCTATTTCTTCCGGCGACGTCTAGTCGATGCCCTTAATGAGGGATGGTGGTGCGAATGGATATGACATCTATCCGCTACCAGTATTGCTTAGCGCTGCCCTTGGCTCAATCTACCAGCGATGAATTACAGCATGTCTCGCCAGCCCGGGATTCAGTTGATCGGCCTGACACACTGTGTCTTTTACTTTTCGTTCCGATTCCAGCGTGGTTTGAATGTCCCCTTCCTCACACGATTTCAACGTGTTTAGAATTTATCTCCAGTTGCGTGGAACGCGCTTCTGATTGGTTTTCTTTATTCTTCCTCGTCTCACGATTCCAACGTGGTTGGAGTGCGTTACCCCATTTGCATCTATTGCTCTATCTGTTACATCCATTGCATCATATCTATTTTATTCTGGTTTAGGAGACCTTAAATCCTCTAAAAGTGCAATTCCTTTGGTGTTTGTCGTGCCCAAACAACTTCCGTGATGCTATAGCCACCCTGTGTTTATGTGAGTTCCTAGGAGACCAACCGAGGCAATTGAAACTAGAGTTCGAATGGCTCATGCCTAGAACGCAAAGGTTCGGGATTTCCGAGACTAAAGTCTGGTTTAAATTCCCAGGGGTATATCCTCGGCTTGAAATCTGTATGGCAGCCCCATAGATTGAGATAGCATGTGTATGCGCCTCAATTCTAGATACTGAACCAACCTAGTCTGTCACCCTGTTGGAGAATAGGGAAAGCTGCGACCATAGTTAGGGAGAAAAGTAGTACCTGCAGTTCAACCGAGAAGAAGGGAAAGGTCCCCAACAGCATGAAGTAGGTCATTGTCGATTGCCCCTATAAGGTACCTTCACTTCCTAGCTATTACATTGCATTGCATTGCATAAATCCTGAATCATCAAACCGGCTTCGCGTAGCGTATAAGTCCAATTATCAAACCGGCTTCACGCAACGTATTGAGCCATATCTCTCATGTTTTGAGAGGAGCAATTTTGGGAGCCTCTCTCTCTCTAAAAAATCCTCTCTCTCTAGAAAATTTTCAGAGCAAAATCTCTGCCTCTCTCTAGAGTTCACTCTCTCTTGCCCTTTTGTGCATGAAACCTTAGATACACCATACTTTTGCATACACATCCTTGATCAAACTTGACCACCACTGGGTTGAGATTCCTTGGGACTTTGTTTGAGCTCCAAAAGGTGGTTTTGGTTCAGATTTTGGGCTGGTTTTGCTGCTGTGCTTCAAGGGTAAGCACTTCTCCCTTTCAAGCTTGTTTTTGCACACTTGCTTCACCATCCTTTTTCCATTGTCTTGGACTATTTTGGGGCTAGTTTTGAACCATAAAAAACTCTGATTTTGAGGTTCTAAAATGATGGTTTAAGCCTTGTTTGGGTAGGGGGTGTTTTCTCCCTTTTGCTCCTTGTCTTGTAAGGCCTTTTGAGCTATCTTTCAAGCTTTTGAAACCATCTCTTTTTGTCCCTTTAACCACTGAATTTAAAAGTAATTTCAGTGGTGGAAAGGTGGTTTTGAGGTCCCAAATAGAAGGGGGTGGTCCCCCCTCCTCTTGTCTTGTTAGCATGTGTTGTTGGCCTATCAAATGAGCATGTATTTCTCTCTTCTTAAGGCTTAGTTTGAGCATGTTTTTGTGACTTTTTGGACCTTCTATAACTCTATTTTTGTCTAGTTTGGTCGCCTCCTGCATGCTCCATACACTTGTAGTGTAATCCTACTTGCTAGCCTAACATGCTTCATGTCATAGCCTATAATTCTAGCATGTTTTGGCTCCACTCCAACATGTTTTTGGCCATTATTTAACATGCTTTAACTCTGATTTTGGTTGGTGGGGTCACCTCTTGCTTGGTTTTTGTACTTGTAGTGCAATCTCACTCATTAGCCTTCTAAGCTTGATGCTTTAGCCCACCATTCTAGCTTATTTTGGCTACACTTCAGATGTTTTTACCCATTTTTAACATGAAGCTCTATTTTAAGTGGTCTTGGCCATGTGAGACTTGTTGTGCATGGTTGTAGTGTAAAGGCCCTTGAACAGCTTTGAGTTTCAAAGTCTCTAGCATGCTTTACTTGAGTTGTTTGCATGCCTTAGCCTCATTTCTCACATGATTTCAATGTATGTAGTGTAGTCATACTCTCACATGTTTCACTCTTTCAATGCTTTTGGAGAGTTGTGCCTTATGCCTTGATCATGAGCTAATTTGAGTGCATGCTTGTCTAAGCTTTTGGGCTACCATTTCAGCATGCTTTTGGCCTTGTTTTGACATGCTTTAGGACTGTTTTTGGTGGTCTTGGCCTTTTGGGGCTTTCTTTGTATAGCTATAAGGTAAATAGCTTCACTAGTCTTGAGTTTTGAGGCCCTTAGCATGCTATATTTGTGATGTGTGCATATGATATGGTATCATTTGGTATGTAATTTCAGAGCTTGTATCTTTTCCATACTTCCACTTGAATCACTCTTTAAGTGCTTTTTGAGAGTTGAGCTTGGTGCCTTATTTGTGAGCCATCAAATGAGCATGCCTTTCTTGCTTCTTGAGCCTAAGTTTCAACATGATTAGGCCACTGTTTTGGCATCTTTAACCTTTGTCCGGGACTGGTTTGGTCATTTAGGCTTAGTATTGTATGCCTATAGTGTTATGCGCTTTGCTAGCTTCAATGCTTTCAACTCCGAGTATGTCTTGCATGCATCATTTTCATGCTTTGATGTCATTTAGCATCCTATTTCAGTATTGGAATATGTGCCATTGCATTCCATCTTTCATTTGTTATATCACTTTCAAAAGTGGACTTAAGCCCTTTGTTGGTTTGAGTACGAAATTGAGGCGTTCATGCCTAATGGTTTTAGCCTTCTCTTGAGGGTTTCTACTAATCAATAACATGATGCTTCTTTCATGCTCAAGACGCTTGTGGCTTGGTCCATCATTCCAATTAGAGGACTTCTCACTTTTGGACTTAACCGGTTTAAAGGATTAATCGGTAATCTAAAACGAGTAAACAAAATGAATTAAAGTAAAACATGTCAAGATAACATGTTTGTGTTACATTGCATGTGTTTCGATCGGACGTTAATCCAAACACGAGAAACGAGGGACGTTTCATACTCAAAGTGATGAAACGTGCTTCATTTCTTAGTCACCGACACCCTTGATCGTTTATGATAGGGTGGAGGCTCATCGAGTCTATTTGTGCGTTCATTGACTTGTACAAACTTGGCTTCTCAGCCATCGTGCATTGCGATGCTCAATTGGTGGCCTAAGAGTCGAGTACCACACTTCTTTGAGCTTGAGGAATGATAAAGAGAGTAGTTGCACACACATTTCCTTGCAAATACATTGTTGTGCCTTTGTTGTTCTCTGTTACAGCAAAAGTGGGATTCTGGAAAGAGAAGTGGCCGGCCGGCCACTTGCACTAGCTGACCGACCACTTGCACTGGTTGGCCGGCCAGTTGAGGTAGCCTACCGACCAGTCAGCAAAATTTTCAAAAATGCTCCTGTTTGCAGATGCAATCCAGAGGTGTGTTTGATGCTCTGAGGTCACCGCGAGTGCAAACAGAGACAACTCATGGCAAGGCAATGCATTTCCGGGTGAAGTGAATCGAGCAAGCATCTCTCCTTCATCCTCGAGGCATTTAATTGCTTTATTAAGCTAGTTAATTTGCCGGATTTGTAATTAATTAGTTAATGTGTTTAGCTAATTTAATTCGTCTTTGTAATATTCTAAATAGCTTAGCATAGCTAATTTCAATTCGGTTTGTAATTAATTAGCTTAGCATAGTTAATTAATTAGTTTGTAATAACTTAGCCTATTTATTCGGACCCTCCGTCGAGTGGGCGTATTGTTGTAATAAGGGTGTGGGTGTGTGTGAATGTCTTCCAACCCCACTTCTTTCTCTCTTTTATTTACCCGCTTCCAGTGGTTAGATTAGGGCATGTTTTGATTAGCATACCTTATGCTTGCATGTTTGCATCATTCATTTGTGTTGCATGCACTGGGCTCGACGCATCATTCAAACTGCATCGTATTTCAATATCTATTTGAATACATGTAGCAAAGTGTTGCATTCATATGCCATCTTAGATAGTCGAGCCTATTAAATTGCATTTTGCATGTGTTGCATTAGGCATTTAACATAGTTAGGATCATGCATTGATTTCTAACTAGTTTTATGTTTTGCCTTGGAGTACATTGTAAGTGTTTACGCTTTAGCATCCTTGCATGAGTGAGTGTTGCCATGATAGCATGCTTGCCATGAGGCTATTTGCTTACTTGCTTAACTGCATGAATGCTTGTGGATGAAGGCTTCATTACTTGAGTTGAAACAACTCATCAAAATGTGAGTTTTAAGCCCACTTGAAGTGGCAAATCATCATGTTTTAAGCCCACTTGAGGGTGGCAAATCCGCACTTTAGCCTACTTGAGGGTAGCAACTTCAAACCATTTTCGAAAAACAAACATGAGATGTTTTGTTCCAACTTGAGCGATTGAGTCTATACCTGTGTATTGTGCGCATCACATAGTAAGATAGCTAAATAAACCGGAATAAGAATACATGTGTTTTCAAAAACAACATATCATGTTAGTAGAGGCCAATCTTTGATCGGGCGAGCGGGGGTGCTCATTTCAGGACCTTCCCCTCTCGTACCCAAGTTCCCGAGCCAAGGTAACTTTGGTGATGACGGATACATGGCCTTTGGCACGAGTCAGGGTTTCCTAAATTTCCCAAAAACAAAATATTTAGGTGGCGACTCTGTAATATGGTAAAGCAGTCCTAGTTTGGCGTTTTTTTATTAAAATCGATTTTCCAAAATGATTTGCCGGATTTGGACACTTTGGTGATTTATCAGTTTTACATTGCACTTTGTGAGATTAGATTCAGAACCGTGACAGGATTCCAAACTATAGTAGCTAGAACCCAATTCGCGCCCTCTCCAAAAAGACGGGGCGCGCGGAGCGAGTTTGGGCGGTCTACAGCGTGTGATACTCTGAGAGGTGTTTTCCTTCCCTCTCCCGCGTGTGATACACTGAGAGGTGCTTTCCTTCCCTCCTACGTGTGATACACTGAGAGGTGCTTTGTTTAAGACTTTGGGTGTTCCCAATAGTCACTTTTAGTCTTTCCTGCATGAGCCATTGTTAAGATTGCATAATTTTCTTACATCCTTTTTATATGAGATGTGGTTTGGTTTGTGTTTACTTGCTTGTGTGCGAGTTTGCTATAGCATTTCTTTACATAACATTTGCATCTAGATGCTTTATTATAGCTTTGTTTGCATGATCATACGTTATGTTCTGCATTCTGCATGCCATTTGCATTCTGCCCCTGCCTGTGGGCGCATCTGTATTGTTATCTTGCATATTTGTCTAAGTCTTTGGCCTTGTCAAAAATGGGTCGTCTCTGGGCTTTGACATTCACTCCCGTCATTTCTTGACTTTTGAGTTCTGTCAAAGAGGGGCAACTATAGACATCCCATTTTTGACCAACCTTAAGACTCAGACATCATCGTCTGTGCACTCGATGATTGCGCATGTTTGTGCTAGTTTTGAGTGCGCGAAGGTCTCGGCTGAGCGTCATGTCTTTGAGCCTCTAAACCCTCTGTGTTTTGGTCTTGTTTTTAGGCCAAACCTTGGTGCCTCTTGGCTAAAGGAGAGTGGGGCCCTGCCGGCCACTTTTGGCATTTGCCAGCCACTTTTTCACCTTACCAGCTAGTTGGAGTGGTCGGCTAGCTAGTTAAAGTGGCCGGCCGGCCACTTGAACTGGCTGGCAGCCAATTTTCTCCTTTTTTCTGATATTTTCAGATCTTTTGAGCCAGCTGTTGGGCATTGAAGCTATCCTCCATACACGTGTATGGAGGGATGGAAGCAAGCTTTTGCTTGCATTGCCTATATAAGGGAAGGTCTCTCCCCCTTGTTTAAGGTTTAGAAAATTTAGAGTCTAAATTGCACACACACATTCTCTCTCTATGTATATATATTATACTCTATAGTGCTTAAAAGTGAGTGTTCTTGACCTATTTGCACACAACCCTCTTAGCCAAACATCTTGACCTTGGAGCTGAGATTCCTTAAGACTTGTTTGGGCCTCCTAAAGCTGGTTTTTGGCTCAGAAGTTGTCCTCTTGCTGCTGTGCCTCAAGGGTGAGCTTGTTCCCTTTTTAAGCTTATTTTTGTATACCATCTTAGCCACCTTTGCATGTTGTTTTAGGCTTGGTTGTTAACTACAAAAAGCTCTATTTTTAAGTGTTAAAAATGTTGGTTTGAGTCCTTGTTGGGGTTAGGGGTGATCTACCCTCTTTGGTTGTTTATTTACTAAGTTTTTGTACCACCTTTCAAGACTATTCAAACTATCTCTTTTTGGCCTTTTAACCACTGAATTCCAGAGGAATTTTAGTGATGGAAAGGTGGTATTGAGGTTCCAAATAGGAGGGGGTGATCCCCTCTCCTCTTGTCTTGTTTGCATGTATTGATGACCCACCAAATGAGCATGTGTTTCTACTTCTTTGTGACTTTATTCAAGTATATTTTTGACTTTTTAGACCTATCATAACTCTATTTTTGGTTTGTTTAATCATTGGTTGCATGCTTCTTACACTTATAGTGTAATCTTGCTCACTAGCTTTGCATGCTTGCTACTTTAGCCCATTATTCTAGCTTATTTTGGCTATACTCCAGCATGCTTTTACTCATGTTTTAGCATGCTTTAACTCTATTTTGAGTGGTTTAGGGCATTTAAGGCTTGCTTTGTATGGCTATAGCATGATAGGCTTTAATAGCTTTGTGTTTTGAGTCCTCTAGCATGCTTTGCTTGAAGTGTTCACATGATTTGGCATTATTTAATATGTGATTTCAAAGCATATATCACTGTCATATTCTCATATGTATCACTTTTTCAATGTTTTTGAGAAGTTGAGCCTCATGCCTTGTTTGTGAGCCAATACATGAGCATATCTTTCTTGCCATCTATGCTGCAAGTCTAGCATGTTTTTGCTACTATTTTAACCTGCCTTAGATCTGTTTTGAATGGTCAAGATCATTTGAGCATTGCTTAGTATGGTTGTAGTGTAAAGGGCCTTGACTAGCTTCGAGTTTTGAGGCCTTTAACATATTATGTATGTGATGTTTGCATTGTCTGGCACCATTTAGCATGTAATTTCAGTGCATATAGTGTAGTCACACTCTCATATACTTCACTTTTTCATAGCTTTTGAGCGTTGTGTATTATGCCTTACTTATAGGCCAACATGTGTGCATGTTCTTCTAGCATTTTAAGCTCCCATTTCAGCATGTTTAGACCATTCTAACTAGTTTTTTGTTTTGGCTCGGAGTACACTATAAGTGTTTACGCTTTAGCATCCTTGCATGCATGTAAGTGGTTGCCATGTTCAGCATGCTTGCCATGAGGCTATGTGCTTATATGATAAACCGCATGAATGCCTATGGATGAAGGCTTTGTTGCTTGAATTGGGACAATTCAATAAATGCGAGTTTTAAGCCCACTTGAGAGTGACAAAATCATGTTTTCAAAGCCCACTTGAGGGTGGCAAATCTGCGTTTTAGCTTACTTGCGAGTAGCACTTCCAAACCATTTTCAAAAGACAAACATGAGTTGTTTTGTTCCAACTTGAGCGATTGAGTCTATACTTGTGTGTTGTGTGCATCACATAGTAAGATAGCTAAATAAACCAGAATAAGAACACATGTGTTTATAAAAACAACATATCTTGTTTAGTAGAGGCCTATCCTTTGATCGAGCGAGCGGGGGTGCTCATTTCAGGACCTTCCCCTCTCGTACCCAAGTTCCCGAGCCGAGGCAACTTTGGTGATGACGGACATGTGGCCTTAGGCACAAGTCAGGGTTTCCTAAATTCCCAAAAATAAAATATTTAGGTGGCGACTCTATAATCTGGCAAAGGAGTCCATGTTTGGCGCTTTTTGATTAAAATCGATTTTCCAAAACGATTTGTCGGATTTGGACTCATTGGTGATTTATCAGTCTTACATTGTACTTTGTGAGATTAGATTCAGAACTGTGACAAGAGTTTGAACTGTAGTAGCTAGAACCCAATTTGCGCCCTCTCTGAAAGAGGGGCGTGCGGAGCGAGTTCGGGCGGTCTACAGCCTACATTTTGTTACTTAATATTATTTTACAACTAGTGACAAAGTCATATATTAAAATAGTATTATATATATAACCATATTATAAAAGCGTGAAAATGCTTGTGTGAGTCTCACACGCAAAATTCCCTAAAAGACCTTTGTGACTGGGTAAACTTCCCAAAAATCCCTGGAATTTACCCTTTATTGCAACAAACCTTGAAGATAACCTCGATTCACTAAGTAATATGAGGTGACCATCTCTTTCTTCTCGAAGGTTCCTATTTCGGTGAACTTTGAAACCTTACTCAACTCCTGAAAGATCTTCTGTAGACACCCCATTTTGACTAACCACTAAGACTTAGGTGTTTGAAAGCTTCATGATGATGAAACGGTAATTATTTCTTCCTTAGAGAGGTTTGAGGTTAATAAGAGCTGCTGTGTGACCTCGTTTTAGCCAAAAATTATCTCTCTGCTTTTTTTTTTTTTTTTTTTTTTTTGTAAAAATGATCATTTTGCCCCTGAACTCATTTTTATCCAAAACCTAACTTTTCAGTCCCACTTAGAGGAAAAAGTTCATTTGAGTCTGAATTGATAAATACTTTCAAAACCATTGACCTATTTTGTGTAAAAACATCAATTGAGAGCCAAATGGACCTACTTAGGCAGTAAAAGGGTCCAATAGCCTAAAACCACATACTTGTGGATGCATGCATGGCGAGTACACGTTGAGGGAACAAGCGCCCACACCTAGAGGCTTGGCCACTCGAGCGGCCGCACATAGGCTTTGTGCCCGCACATGTCCTATGTAACACCCCAAAATAAATATGACAAACCCATCTTATTTGCAGAAGTAGAATTTGAACAACATACTTACTTTCATCAAAGTTAATATACAAAAGGTGACACATGCGATATACAGTCTTAAATGTCCTATCCTGAATCTACAACATGTGTTACAAATAATCAAAAGATGAAAGTTGAACAGATAATTAAATGCCCTAACAACTTACATCCTTCCAAGTCATTCCTTGGTTACGACAAAATGAGTCTAGCTCAATACATTTAATTCCCTTGGCTATACAAATTAAATAAAACAAAAACGAGCCCTTGCACCAAGTCTCTGCAAGCTACTATCTTGGAGGAGGCATGTCGCGAGCGTCTAAAAATGATTTTTTCTAATAGGGTGAGCTAAAGTCCAATAGAAATAATCTAACACAATATATGAATCTTAACAAAGATATAAGTATGAGATGCATGTCCAATGCCCATGATAAAACCATTTATGACTCTTTCGCAAAACCATGTCATGCCAAGCTTTATATCACAATTCATATTATCTCAATTCATGAGTCAATTCCATTCATTCTAGACAACCAAACTAAGAACACGGCTCAATAGGTCTCAAATCAACATAACTATCATACAAATACTTCCATTTGCCATTTTACGAAAATTTTGTCTATGGGAATTGGCACCCATGTATACATACGGTTTTCGGGACTTTCACCCTGGACACACAGGCCAACTTAATTTAATGGAGTCCATCCCATTTCTTCTCTCAAATATCATACATATACAATGTATTATAACACAGTCATATTCAATGACAACCAATAAGAGATTAGTTTCAATTTGCCTAATCCTCATGCAATTTCTACAACAATCATGGTTGTCCTCCACCGATAGCCCAAAAATAGATATTTCTAAACAGATATACAATCTTTACAATAGGTAAATTATCCAAATTCCCATAGGTTCAAGATAATATATATTTAACTCCACCATTTATATAAACAACGTCCCAATTTCACACTTTCACTACCAATTCCATTATTTATATAAAATAATCATTTGGGTCATTTTAGGGAAAAACTCCCATTTTTTCCAAGTTCATCCCAAGCACCAAAATCAACTATTTTAACACAATGCAAGTTCATATCTACTCCCATAACCATTTCCATTACACTCATTCGAAAACCCCTTTTTGATTTTAAATCAAAGCCCTAGATTTGTCCAAACTCTTCCAAATCCAAATCTTGTCCATACAACATCAAATACCTAAGTTAAAAACCATAAGAAAGTGTAGAAAATCCCTACCTCAAGCTTAGAAGACCAAAGGAAAAGATGGAGGAACTTCAAAAATGCCAAAACCAAGCTTTAATCTGATCACAAGAGAGCTCTTGAGACGTACTACTTTTTTAACAAAGGCACACGGGTAGAGAACACACTAGATCTAGGTGAAAATATAAATATATATATATATATATAGAAAGAGTCGGTCTAGGGCTTTTGAGAGAAAAGTTGTCAAAAAGTGATGTAAAAAGGTGTTTCTGCGAACTAATATACGCGCAGCTCGGTCAAGTGACCAAACACAAATAAGTCACCTCTCTCGAGTGCAAGAAGCTTTGCTTGAACGCAGAATGCACACTCCCTGAAGTTTTACAAACAGAAGACCGTCGCTAGAGCACAAGAGTTATCGCTCGAGTGAAGAACACTACCCTCCCTGTAATGACCCACACACTACCCTAACCATACTCATATGCATTTTATATGATTTTGCTCTGTTAAGCTTGCATTTCAAATCTTGACTTGTCTTGCATAAGTGTTACTTGGATGCTATGTTCCTTTGGTGTGTGTGTGTGTTTCAGCCGAGGTTATCTTGAGCCTAGGTCGCTCCTTTGATACTCTTATACTTAGAACTATCTTGGGATTTCTTTGGTTGACCTCCACCCGTACCCTGACATATTGGCCGAGATATCATTATCTAGGCCGAGGTGTTTATCACCAAGGCCGAGATGTGTACTATCTGGGCCGAGATGTTGCCCTTGAACCCAAGTGATCTTGCCCTAGACCGGTACAACCTAGACCGAGGTGTGGCACATCTAGGCCGAGGTGTGGCACAGCTGGGCCAAGTGTTGACCTTTCTAGCCGAGGTCATTGTCCCTTTGCTTGCCGAAGTCTTGTTATTGGCCGATGTCATTACTTGCCGGAGTCCCTTGCCGCCTAGCTTGTTGAACACGCTTTGTCATAGTCTTGTCTTTTCAATCAGTCACCTTTTTAAGTAGAGCCAACCAACCGTTGCCACGTGTCCGGGCTGAGTGTTAAGTCAGCCGGCAAGCCTAGAAATGTATCATTTTGTATCACATCTTTGTTCTTGAGGAGAGAGAAGCTCTAGAAGGAGAAGGAGGAGTTTTAGAGTGAGAAGAGTAGATAGCAAGCTTGATCCTTAGAGTTCAAACCGTTAGATTCGAGTATTGAGGTTAGAATCTTGATCAACTCTTATTGTTCTTATTGATCATCTAGCTGCATTGCATGATTGAATATGTTCTGCATGCCATGCATTGATTTAAAGATTGGTTTTAGAAAGAGAAAGTTAGTGTTCATGAGTTCTTGAAGAAAAGCTTTGTTTGATCCGAAAGCGTACACTAAAATCCATGCTTTTGTGTTTGTTCTCCAAAGATCTTCTAGTATGGGTACCCAGGTCCATGTTTTCAAACTCATAGCATGAAATCTCATATTTTATAATGACAAGTTATGATCTTTGCATTCATCTTCTTCATGATCTTCATGTTCATGTTCTTCATGTTCTTGAGCAGAGGGGAAACCCAGAGTTTTCCCGACTTCATTTCCTTGAAAGTGGCCCTCGGGACCACACCTCGGCGAGAAGGTGTGGGACCTCGGCCAAGACTTGGTTGGTGCCCAGCATGTTTTCCCGAGATGGGAGACAGTGTTTTATTTTGATTTGACCGAGCATCTGAGGAATGCCGAGATCATTTGCATGCATGTGAAACTTATTTGGAAATGCATTCAACAGATTTCTGCCATGTGTTTTTAGGACTTGGACTTGCCTTGACCCCGGCGTTTGAAGAAATAAGTGAGTGGTATTTTAATAAAGATATGTTATAAAGCTTTGATAAAACCTTGTTTTGCCTTGTTTGGAAATTATTTAAAAGCATGAATGATTATTCCTACTTGCAATAAGTATTATATCTTGTTTGATGACATTCTCGGGAAGTCCGTATGTGCTAGGGGACTATAAGCATTTGTAGCACAAAGTTTGGAAGTCCGTATGTGCTAGGGGACTATAAGCGTTTGTAGCACAAGTCCTTAGTGTCCGGGGACTATAATGCAACGACACCATTGTTTAGAGATCTCTCTTGTCTTGTCTTGCCTTGCCACTGACGGTTTTACCGCGTGGGTTTGTTTGTCCGGAATGTCATCTCTTGTATTATATTGATGTTAGTAAGCATCCCTTGAAGCTTTGAAAGGTTTGATAGATGAGCTTAATTTATCCCATATATTGTTTTGTTAAAAGATCTCGGATATCATTCATGTAAACCCTTTATTATTTATACCATTCACTGAGTATCCAAGCTCACCCTCTCTATATATATGTAGGTGATGAGCAGGGCGGCGGCGACGCCTAGATGTGTTTTGCCGATGTGTTTTGGATTCGTGTTTTGCAACATCTTGAAGATCATGCTTCTTAGTTATTTCCAATTGTATTTTGTATTTGATGGCTGAGAAGCCTTTTGGTCAAGATGTAATTTTTGTACTCCATTTTGTTATATATAAGCTATTGTAAGATGTATGTCACTTCATTTAACTTAAGCACTGCTCTTATGGACTACTTAGTTTTTATTTATTGCTTCCGCATTTGTAAGCCCCATATGTTTACTCTGATTCGAGTGTGTGATCTTGTAAGTGGCCTTTGGTAGTCTTGAATTACTGGCCATCATGGCACCATTCTATTAGGGGCGGGATGGGGTCGTGACACTCCCAGTATCTTTGCAGGCTTGCAAAAGTACGGGAGCTCACAAAGCTCACTCGAATGAAGAGGCCAAAATCTGGACAACAACAATTTGAACCAACTAGCAACCAACCTGTTCCAAACACAACCAAGGCACTCCAATACTCAATTTCAATAAGGAATACGGGAAAAAGAGACAAGAACAACAGTACAGAATCATGAAACTCGAGGCCGGGATATAACAAGGTTCATGTCAAAACTAGAATCGCTATATCCTGCACATCCGCACAACCCACCGATTGTAGGTTTTGATTTTAATTATGAATTGGATGGGAGGCGCAAGGAGTTAGCGATAGGGCAATCATAGCTAACCCTAGAGTGTTCCCCAAGGCTCCTTGAACACTACCCTTCCTCTTTGAAAGACCAAAGTCAAAGACAATTTTTGAAGTGTTTAAAGTGAGTTAGAGTGTCTTTTCTCCACCCTCACCCTCAAATCCAAAAATACAACCTAAACACAATGGATGTGTTTGGTTTGTGTTTTGAGATAAATTTTCAACCAAAAAAAAAAAAAAAATGGGGTGAGAGTTTAGATATTTTTTTGGTTTGTTTGGTTCTATATTTTGAAAATAGTTTTGTGTAGACACCCCATTTTTGACCGCCCTCAAGACTTGGACGTCATTCTTTGTACACTCGATGATTATCCTTGTTTGTGTTTGTTTTGAGCACCCGAAGTCCTCGGCAGGACACCTTGTCTTTGAGCCTCTAAACCTATATGTTTTGTGCATGTTTTTTGACCAAGAACTTTTTTCCTCTTGCCTGGGGAGGAAGGTGGTCTGTCAGCCAGCCCTAGACCTTGTCGGCCACAAATTGTGCCTGTCAGCCACCAGTGGTGGCCAGTCGACTAGCAGTGGTGGCCGACGGCCAATTGTTCCCTTTCTTAGATATTTGTTTGCCAGTTGTGCCTACTATTGCTCACTGAACTGCATCTTCATACACGTGTTTGGAGTGATCACTACAACAAAATTGACTTTTTACAGCTTGCAATGCATGCCGTAAAAACTCTTTCACGGCATGCACACAAATGCTGTTATATGACATGTCGTAGAAAGTTGAGCGTCATTTACGGCGTGCAGGTAAAGTTGTAAAAAGTAATAAATTAAACATTAATGACATACTTTGTATGTCGTATATAACTTTTTACGACATTTTTATCATGTCATAAATCATCATACTTTCCATTACATAATTTTGCATACCGTAAAAGATTATTTTTAATATATTTATGGCATACTTTGTATGCCGAATATAGTATTTTACGACATTTCCTTGCATGTCATAAATCATCACACTTTTCACGACATAATTTTGTATGCCGTAGAAGGTCATTTTTAATATATTTATGACGTGCCTTGTATGCCGTATATAATCTTCTACGACATTTTCTTACATGCCATAAATCATTACACTTTTCACAGCATAATTTTGCATGACGTAGAAAGTTATTTTTAATATAATATATATATATAGGAACATGACCTTGCCTAATTGTATGTAGACAATAGCTTATAAAATGCAACTTGTTACAAACCAAGCAAAAGCAGCAACTATGAAGTAAGCAAAAAAATCTAATATCCATACACCAAACAACCTACATACTAACTTTTATCCTCAACTTCTATCATATCAAGCTGATAACAACCTCAAACATACAAATCAAAAAAAAAATATATCCAAATCATAAGATTCACTAATCTCTAAAATACGACTTTAAACATCCAAAAAGTATAACTACAAATTGTAAATCAATTAGTCCAATATTTCGTCCAAAAGAATGAATTGACTAGGCCATGCAACTATACTTCCTATTACATCTTAAAGATCATACATCTCATGAGTAGAACGAAACAACGGCACGTTGACTGTTACGTGGTTCACCCATACTTTCCAACACAAAGGTCTAAGAATTGCATGATGCACCCTTGACTTGGGATCCCTTGATGCAATTTGGCCTTCTGCAACCACCAAGTTTGACCCCTCCCAATGCAACAACTTGCATTTGACATTTGCTAAGCTCGACACACCATTACTTTGATCCTACAAAAATTAAGAGTATATAAGCATACTGCATAACATTCATCCCATTTACGAAGTATTAGTTCAACAAAGGAAATGAAAGTGTCAAAAAGCTTCAACGAGAACTCACTTACATATGTCATCAATGTCAGAAAACAAAATTTCAACCTAATGAATACATATTTCGAGGTGGTCACACTTATGAATCTACTCAACCTGATGAATTAATAAAAACTAAATGGACATTCTAATTCAAGTGGATCTCTAATAAGTTGGAAACAGTGAGAAATGAAAAGAAAGAGAACTTTAATTTTATTTTATAAGTTTCATTTCTCACCAAAAGTTGTGAGATTTGGCAAGAAACAAGCTCTAATTGCTTGTGTATCTTCTAGAATACCGAGATTGTTCAGTAAAATGCACTAAAAGAAAAGAAACATCACCCATATCCCTATATCACATTTTGCTCTTTTACTCATCCAAACATGATAGTGAGAAAACACGATAATTTCTTTCTTTTCTTTTACAATCATTTCTTTTTCTTCTTCTTCTAACCCCACAATCCAAGCGGAAGGTAAATTTTCCAAGAAACAAAAAGTGGGCGGAAAATCACTATCATCAGGTGTTGGCTTAGAGCTAAACTGTTACTGCTGGACCACATTATAGCCCTAAAAATATGACAAGGCTCAAAAAAAGGATCTTAGGGCATACAAAGGCTATTCAACCACTACATAAACATTACCATCCGAGGTATAATTAAGACACATTTGAATGTCTGAAAAAATATGAATTGGATCACTTTAGGATTGGCTCATCAACAAATTAGATAAGTACATGTGTTGCACTATAAAGATGACAACTAAAAAATTGATTAATTTACTTTCTTTGTGAGAATTTAAATTAGTTCATTTCTTTTAAACGTAGAATTACTTAAATATAAAATTGAGAGATTCAAAATCTCTTTTGCTCGACACGACAACACTCACACAAATTTTGAAATAACTCATTTACACATTCACAAGTTTTGAATTAGTTAATTTCCCACCACGAGGATGGAGACAGAATGTTATGTGGGTGAGCTGATGGCTTTGATAGTGAAGGTGACAAACCAGAATTTGGCAAGGAAGGGTTTAGGGGAAAGAATATTGCGTGAGAGTTAGCTGAAAGTAATGTTGATGAATTCAAAATGAGGGATAGGGGTGGTTTAATCACCACAGTTCAGGTGTTGTAAAGAGTGAGTGGGATGAGCATGATGCAAGGCTTTGGACCCTACCCCACCCCACCACCACACCGCACCGTACCGCACCACACCACACCCCACCCACACACATCGATCCTTCTTGGCAAAGCAAATGCAATGCTAAGGGTACCATCCAGTGTTCAAACCATGTGATGTAGACCCCAAGAACAACCCCACATCGTGGAAAAGGTACCATCCAGTGTTCACATGACCCTTTTTTTTTTTAATTTTTATTTCAACTACAATGTTCACACTATTGTACAATTATTTTAATACATGTATCTAATGCACTCCTTTGGCACATAATAGGTATCTAATGCACTCTATGAGACCGTCAGCTTGTGGTGGCACCGAGGCATTTGCAAGAAATAGAGGACCGAGTATATCTTTGGATTGTATTCAACACATCACCTTTCATTTCTTTTAAGTGTTTTGAGAATCAAACACCTCATATTTACATGAAACTATTATAATACTTTGTTTTTCTCTACTGGTACTCCTGACATTTACCTTGATGAAATTCCGACTACAGATTCTGCTTATATGCTAGTTCCAATAGTAAACCCCACAAATATCAACAAAACCCTAAAAGAACTCTATCAACCAAGAATTATGTCAATTGACAATTATTTTCTGTACCATGAGAGAAACAATGAGCTAAATCCAATGAAAATGCCATATCAAGTCGACATGCTTTATGTTGACCAAAAAAAAAGAAGAAAAAATGAAAAGTTGTCATGCTTTGAAATTAGTAAATCTGCCAGACCACAAAACTTGGTTATTCTAATGAGTGGAGAATATGCAGCAGTGCCTATTTGGCTTGAAGCTCAATCTCCAGCAAATCAACAATGCAGTTTATAATTTCATTACTACAAGACCAGTAGTAAACTGCAAAATGGACTTTGAAGAAAGAAAAAAAAGGCACTTCTAAAAACAGCATAACTTACCATATCTAAACCAGTTGGAAGGTTTGCAATTGAAGAACCACCACGTTTAGATAATTGCATAGCTTCAATGCTTTCAGTAACAGAACCAACTTCATTCACCTAAAAAACCATAAAAACACTTCATTAAGCATATAGCTACCACATAATTCCAACAACTAAAGACATGAAAAGTAGATAAAAATGTTTTGAAAATACTATTTTCACTCACTGAAGTTGGAAGGTTGTCATGAGGAGTAGATTGGAGTAGATTGGAGCTTCTTTGGGAGGGATTGGTACCCTACAATCAAAGATAAACATGCAAGTGATTTAAATATAAAATAACAAATTAAAGACAAACAAATTATGTGCCATGACATTTTATTATCATGTTTAGCTTTTCCTCTTACATTATTTTGCCTTCTTTCTTTGATAAGCATGGCTATTATCTCATCGAGTTGTTGTTCTAAGTCCAGCACCTTGTTTTCAAGTTTTCTCACGTGCTCACTTTGGTGTACTTGTGCATCAACCGTAGATGGTAATGCCCCAAATCCCAGCCCTCGTACACTCCCACGACGCTCGGGACCAAAGTATGAAAAATCGCATCATCTTTTATAGATTTTGGACCCTTATCAGTAGAAGCCTTATGAAGTTCTTGAACATTTTTCTAAAAATATAAAGCATGTCTTAATAAATTGATGTGAATGCAAATTATAATACCAAAAAAAAAAATGAAGTAATATTGGTACCACAGTTGCACCAAGCACTTCATTCATGGATTTTCCTTCCTTCCTCGTATGCCCTTTAATCCAAACATCAACTCTTGATATGGATGATGGTGCTCGACTTTCTCTTCTCTAGAAAATAAAATAGAAAATGAAAATCAACATGATTAAAACAATCTCAAAGTAACCATACTTCATACCCAATTTACAAAATTACTTGAATCACTCTTAAATTTACCATTTCATCCTCTAATCGTGCATAACCTTTACGACTCATGGTGTGAGAGAGGGTTTGTTTTTTTCTCATTGCCCTAAATCTTTTACTCTTTGCCTACATATACAAAAGAAGAATGTCATAATTTATATGATTAATAATTCATAATTGAATCACTATGAGAAAATTTTTTGGTCTATTTAGTTCATAAAAACTAGAGAATTTCTATGAGGAAACTTACCTTAAATTCTTTGGAAGTTCGTTGTTTCACAAATGCTTTCCATTCAACCATTTCTACATTATCAGGTTTGGTGAGGACAATATTGTGTGCTAGCTTAGCACTTTTACCAAGAGGTCTTATTTTTCGCCATAATCTGCCAAACTTTTGCATGATGTGTTTCCTATGGTGATCATGTATTTTGAATCTAAGCTGCATTTGCATTTAAACAAAAATTTAGTGATTAGGAAAAACACTTGAGTTGATAGTATAATAATGAATTAAATAAATATATGTTACCTTCACACAAGCCCATAGCTTGTCTTTAACCTCTTCTGGAATATCAAGCCATCTCTCTGTGGTTATTGGCACCATCTCTCGTGCCAATATCCCTTCTAAAGTTGATAGTTTAACTGACTCAAATCCCATAGGCTGATTCCTTTCATTGAAGTCAATTTCATCACACTTTTGTTTTCCTTTGTCATGCATCTTTAACTTTGATGCCCCCCTAGTTTTCTTCTTTGGTACTTGAGTGGAGTCTACAACTCCTTCCATATCATGTGATTCAACATGTGGAGAAGTAGAACACTCATCTAAAATTCTGAATGATGCATTTCTTCTTTCATCCATGACGCAGCAATTATAGCTTCACGCTCCTTTCTAATTCTTTTCTCATCTATTTTTGAACTCTGTGCAATACATAAGGAAAAATAAGAAATAATGTGGACAACAATTGGTTATAAATTCAATTTTATGTTAAATGAGAAATAAAGTACCTCTCCAATCATCTTGCTAGTTGACGATTTCAAGATTCAACTGTTAATAAGAAAATGGGCATTCACAATAACAATTAGATCAAAAACAATAAACCTGGGTCATTGCAGAGAAAAACAAATATCAATATCAGCCACCTCTGAACTTTGATTTCTGTTTGTGAACAAAAGCTAAATACAAAATCTAAACACAATGTTTGTGAACCAAAAATGGGAATTTTTTTCCTTGGGCAGATGGTTCAACCTAAGAATATAAATGCATCAGCTCATGGTAATACCATTTCATTTATCAAAAATATAAGATCTAATTATATACTCATATGTCTCATTCTCATTTCCCTAAATAGCATACTGAAAGCTTATTAGACATTAAAAATTAAAACATTACAAGAAATTATAAGAGACGCATTTCCTAATGATAAGCACAAGACAATCCATCCACAGGTCAAAAATATAAGATCTAATCCACATTCATAAAACAAATCGAAGTAAAAAAAAAATGTTAAGTAATTGTACAAACATAAATTTGAAAATTTACAAAGCATGAAGTGAAGAAACCTATCTACTGCTGTAGACTACCAAAGCACAATGGTGAGCTATATTTTTTACAAGTCATAAGACGATTAGGTTCACCAAGATAATAATTTTAAAATCTATGGTTTCATATTTTTATCAGCATGAAGTCCAAAATTTTACATCATCATTTATATTTCACCAGAATAAGTTGATAACAGTGATGATTATATTGGTGAAATTGATTGACTCTTGCTTAGGAGATCTCCTGGATTATATCACATGGGCGCGAGAATTTTGTAAATCTTACATCCATGTTCTTACCGCATTCCCAGGAAAACCTCTCTTAGTACCCAAGAAATCAGTTATCTAATGGGAAGTGTTCAGTGATATATGATATTTGTTTTGCTACAGTCGCTTATGCACATATCATTAGATATTTTGTTCTTAAATGACAAAATTAGTTAACAAATAAAAATGGAATTGAAAACAAAAAGAAAAATACAACCCCATTGGCCTCAACTCCTAAAATTTATGACATCTCTGAATCCATCCTCATTCGCTTCATTATCTAGAATCTATAACCCATAAACAAATAATAGAGGCATGTGGTAGTGAATGTAATGCGTCTACAAGTAGACTCTCAATGTGTGTCCATAATATGCTATCAAAGACTAACATAAATCTTCAACAAATATACCTTCAGCTTACTAATGGCACACAAGCAATCATCCTCGGACACAGCTTCAGGAGCACTCTTTCGCCTCTGACAAAGCAATTTACAGAGTTCCTCCAAGTTGATCAAACCCCCGTTATGGGGTTTGGTACCCAAACAAATATCAACAATTTTCACCCCTGTCTAGCCAAGTCAATTCATGTCAAGTCATTGCGAAGTGTTATCACAATGACCACAGGCAAGAAGTCATGACTTAAAACATAATTGACAAAAAATGGATTAATTGCGAAATTCAAAAATCATGCACATCATGCCTATCCAGATTATGTATAACAATCTGACATAGTTTCCTAAAACAAAGCCCCACTACAATACCAGTAACCTAAACCCATGAATCTTGAAGATTAATTTCCACAGGCAAAAACATTAAGAATTGCTTACCTCTTATCCATCCAATTCAACAACATGAAATCCATACCTTAATATACAGTAAATCAGCTGAAGTCATCTGACAATTGAGAATTCACCAGCAGACAGACCATATATTTAACTCATGATTATGTATTTTCTAGCTAATATGTAATTCCATTGGTACATGGGCTGGGGGTAAATGGATCAGGTGCAAGTATAAGTAAAGGTGTCAAAGCCTCCAGATATTAGAATGCAAAGATAAAGTTGAGTTCTTCAATTTATATTGAGGGGAAAATGATAGAAATTTTCACCAAGTGACCCATGTGCACTGGAAACACACAGTTAACAGGTACTACACCACAAATAACACCTACATGCTTTCCCATTAATGTCTCAATATGGTAGATCATACAGTCAAACAGTAGTTGCAACAATCAACATTATTCTCCCCATTCCATCATAACAAAATTGGAGACTTATATACAATGAATAGAAACTTCTAATGATATAATTTCATAATAGGTTTTTATGTTTTTGTTATAAAATAATTCAAATCATTCCTTACATACAACCAACTACTTTGTCTTTTTCTCTCTATCAAACAATGATAGAAATGAAATAAAAAAAAAAAAAAAAAAAAAAAAAACAAAAGCAAAAACAAAATTCAGAGTATTCACACCAAGGCCATCATTTGCACGAAAGAAAAACAAGATCAGAATTTGACATGAAAACCCAAAGTGACCACCACTGAATTGAGATCAGCACTGGAAGAGAAGAGCAGAGTAGACAAACACCAAAGTGACATGAAAACCCATTACCACAATACATACATCCAAATTCACCGACATATCCTATATTTGTTATTTATAGCATTTTGTGACCCCTAATTGGCATTTGTCATCAGTGGTAGCACAAAAGCTACAAAACCAAACACACTATGTTAGGTAAGCTAATAAAATTCTGGAAAAAATAGAGAACACTAGAGTAGAGCATCAAATGGGGAATGTGAACTATATTAACATAAATTTAACTAAAGTATTTATGTTTGTGTGTATGTCTATGCATCAATTTATCTATATATAATTCCCTTGTGGCAACATTCTACTCCATTTTAACTCTACTCAAAATTCTTTGATCAGCAAAAAATGGAGATACCACATCTTGGCAACAACCTTGATGAACTATCATGGTTCTTTATCTCTTTGCCACCTCCTCCAATGCATACCGAGTGGACTTTTGAAGAGAATAAGTTGTTTGAGAACACTCTTGCTGAGTTCAACCTTAATTCTATAGACTTATTTGAGAAGATTGCTTCCAGGATTCCCCGAAAAACAATTTATCAAATCAAAGAGCACTATGAAGCACTAGTGGAATTTAATTGAGATTCCATCAACATATTATTATACAACAAATTGCTCAAACTCGATGGGAAGAGCTTGAGGAAGAGAGAAAGAGAATACGAAACTGTGAGAGAGAGAGAGAGAGACAGTGGTGCTCACCTTAGTAGACGATGGTCCTTGCTTCCCTCACCGGTGCAAATGGTGGAGGCGGTGGAGCTTCGAAATCTCAAAATCGAAATTGCCAATCGCTCTGAGATTGGATCTGAGATGAATCACCAATCGCTCTGAGATTAGATCAAATGGGGCTGAAGAAGGCTGATTCGATCGGTTGAGAGAGATTAGGGTTTAGAGAGGGTTGAGAGAGAAAGAGAGAGAGAGAGAGAGAGAGAGAGAGAGAGAGAGAGAGAGATCGAGACCAGAGAGTGAAAAAGTAAGGGGGCCTAAATTGTTTTTCAGTTTTTTGTTTTAGTTATTGTAATATTTTAAATAATTTTTTTTTTTACTTTTTAAATTCAAATAATTTATATATACTTAAAAGAAATATTTTACTTTAATTTTAATAATGTTTTACTTTTTAATTTTTTTAAAAAAATTCACTAAATTCAAAAAAATATATAATTTAATACATTTTATATATATTATATTTTATTTTTTTTTACAAATATTTTATTTTTTAGTTGTATTCAAATTAGGCACACCTAAAAAATAAAAAATAAATAAATTATTAAAAGAAGGAAAAATATCAAATCAAGGTAATTTAAAAAAATAATAATTACAAATTAGTGAGAAGCCATATATATATTAATCATTAAAATTATAAACGTTTTCATAAATGTGTAATTTTTTTTTTCCAAAATCCCACTGGGTGCAATTATCCCTTAAAAGAGACATTAAATTATAAAATAATGTATAAATTAGTTTTTACGTTGTCCTCAATTAGGAAAATTTAAGATGAGAAGCTTGGTTGGAAATTGTTAGCTTTTTTAAATTAAAAAAAAAAAATCGGATTGCAATTTTTTTAATAAAAGTTTTCACGACATGGTAATGAATGCCGTGTAAAATTGTAATGTTTTACGACATGAAATGTATGTCATCTTAAGTACAAATATTTTATGACATATTTTTGTATGCCGTGAAAATATACATTTTTTATGGCATGCTTTTGCATGCCATAAAAAAAATTAGGATTGATTTTTTTTTTTTTTTTTTGGCAGAAGTTTTCATGGCATATTAATGTATGCCGTGTAAAGTTATAATATTTTACAACATGAAATGTATGTCGTCTTAAGTGCAAATATTTTACGACATATTTTTGTAAGTCGTAAAAACATACATTTTTTATAACATATTTTTGCATGCCATAAATATATGAATTAATGACTTACATGGTATGTATGCTGTTATTGACAAAACATTAACAGCTTGCAAAAAAAAAATGTCGTAGAATGTACTAACTACGACATGCATTTAATGCATGCCGTAAACATGATGCCGTAAATAGTTAGTTCTGTTGTAGTGGATGAATTCAAGCTTAAACATTGGTTTTCTATATATACCGGGTGCTCTCCCCCATTTTGAGGGGTTAGACATTTTAGAACAAAATTCTCTCTCTCTCTCTCTAGAGTTCTCTCTCTCTCTCTCTTCTTGTTTGGTGCCTTAAAGTCTAGTTTCTCTACACTTTTCCACATCAATCCTTAGCCAAACACTCTCACCTTTGAGCTGAGGTTGTTTCGAGTTTAGTTTGAGTTCTTGAAGGAGGTTTGAGTTGGAATTTGGGGCTGTTTTGTGCTTGAGCTTCAAGAGGTAGTTCACTTGCTTAGTGTACTTGCTTTGACTACTTATTTTGCCATCCTTTTGAATTATTTTTGAGCTAGTTTTCAACTACAAAAAACTCTATTTCTGAGACTTAACATGATAGTTTGAGGCAATTTTGTGTTAAAGGGTGATCCACCCTTCTTGTTGCTTAATTGTGTAGACTTTTGCACCATCTTTTGGCATATTCAAATCAAAATTTTTGGGCCTTTTAACAATTGAAACTCAAAGGTTTTCCAGTGACAAAAACCTTCTTTTGAAGTCCAAAATTGGAGGGGTTAGCGTCCCCTCCTTGTTGTCTTGCTTGCATGCCTAGTTGCCTCACAAGGTAGCATGTTTTTGTAGCTTATCTTAGCCTATTTCCAGCATGTTTGTACCTCTGATTTGGGCTGCTTTGGGCTGTTTGTGTTGTATAAGGAGTCTTTTGCATAGCTGTAGTGTAAAGGGCTTCACTAGTTTGGTGTTTTAAGCTTTTAAACATGAGTTGCTTGAGTTGTTTGCATGTTGTGGTGCTATTTTGAATGAAATGTCAGCATCATAAACTCTGTCACATATTCCTTTGTTTCACTTTTTCATTCATTTTGAAAGTGACTTTAAACCCCTTGTTGACTTGAGTGTGAAATTGAGACATTCATGCTTAATGGTTTAATTCATTCGGGAGTTCATTATCACCCTCTTTCTATTAGAGGACACTCACCTTGGACTTAACCGGTTAAAGAATGGATCGGTAATCTAAAATAAGTAAACAAAACATGGCAAGTAAAAAAGGCAAGATAAAGCATCTTTTGTATTGCATTCCATGTGTTCAGATCGAACGTTACTTTGAACACAAGGAAAATGGGACATTTCATACTCAAAGTGATGAAGTGTGCCACTTTCCTTGGTCACCATCATCCTTGATCATGCATGATAGAGTGGTGGTCTTGTTGAGTCTTGTTTTACACTCATTAAACTTGTACAAGCTTGGTTCCTTAGCCATCATGCATGGAAATGCTTGGTTGATGGTTTGAGGGCCGACAGTTACACTCCTTTGAGCTTGTGTAATGACAAGGACAGTGACAGTACACACAAACCTTAAGAATACATTGCTTTGCCTCTATTTACTCTCTGTTGCAGCAAAAAAGGAAGTTCGGGGTAGGGGTGGCCGACGGGCCACCAGTAGTAGCCGACCGGCCACCAATGGTAGCCGACAGCCACCATTGGTAGCCGACTGGCCATCAATGAAAAATAGCACAAGTGTGCTCCTGAATTGGAGCAGAGGCATTCCGGAAGTTAGTAGCACTGTTGGTGTTCAAGCATGTGCAAATAGAGGCTGCAATGGCAAGGCGGTGGATTTTCAGGAGGAAACCAACCAAGCATGCATGTATCCTTCGCCCTTGAGGCCATTTAATTGCTTTAGTTAGCTTAGAATAGCTAGTTAATACAAGTGTTGTAATTATTTAATTAGCTTAGATAGTTAATCAGTTTAATTGCTTTACGTAGCTTAGCATAGCTAGTTATTCAATTTTTGTTTGTAATAATTAGTTAGCTTAGAATAGTTAATTAGTTTCATTATGTTGTAATAGCTTAGCTTAATTAGCGTAGCTAGTTAGCTTATTCATTCGGACCCTCCTTCACGAGGGCATAATATTGTAATAAGTGTGCGTGCATGTGTGTATGTCTTCCAACCCCACGTCTTTCTCCCTTTTGTTTAATCACTTTTGATGGTTAGATTAGGGTCATGTTTCAATTAGCATACCTTACGCTTGCATACTTCCATCCATTCATTTGTCTTGCATGCACCGAGGCTCGGCGCATCATTCAAACTGCATTACAATTTCAATACTTATTTGAATATGTCTTTCAAAGCATGCTATCAAAGTGTTGCTAATACTATGACTAAGTAGCCGAGCCTATTTAGTTACATCATTGTATGTGTTGCATTAGACATCTTGTATAGTTTGGATCATGCATCTTTCTAACTAGTTTTTGTTTTGGCTTTGAGTACTCGGTAAGTTTTTATGCTTTAGCATACTTGCATGAGTGTGATTACCATATTGCCATGTTTCGCATGCTTACCATGAGGCTATGTGCTTACTTGTTAAACTGCATGAATGCCTATGGATGAAGGATTGTTGTTTGAATTAGAACAATTCAACAAATGTATGTTTTAAGCCTACTTTGTTGTGACAAAATCATGTTTTAAGCCCACTATGGTTAGTGGCAAATTCGCAGCTTTAAGCCCACTTAAAGGTGGCAAATTCAAACCATTTTTCGAAAACAAATATGAGTTAAATTGTTCTAAATTGAGCAAACTAGTCTTTACTTGCTTGTGCTCATCACATAATAAAGCCAGTTTAATAACCGGAATAGGAACACATAATGTTTATAAAACATCATATCATAATTAGTCAAGGCCGATCTTTGATCAGGAGTGGGGGTGCTCATTTCAAGACCTTCCCCTCTCGTACCCAAGTTCCCGAGCCGAGGCAACTTTTGTGATGACAAACACATGGCCTTTGGCACGAGTCAGGGTTTCCTGAATTTCTCCAAAATAAAATATCTAGGTGGCGACTCTGTATCTAGCAAAGCAGTCCAATTTTGGCACTTTTTGATTCAAAATCAATTTTCCAAAATGATTTGCTAGATTTGGAGT
Source organism: Camellia lanceoleosa (assembly GCA_025200525.1). Lineage (NCBI taxonomy): Eukaryota > Viridiplantae > Streptophyta > Magnoliopsida > Ericales > Theaceae > Camellia > Camellia lanceoleosa. The sequence goes on from CM045762.1 coordinate 141,537,239, forward strand.
CTTTGGTGATTATCAGTTTCATATTGCACTTGTGAGACTAGATTCAAAACTGCTAGAGTCTGAACTATGAGGCTTTTCTTTTCAAACCCCTTTCCGAAAGGCGGGGCGCGGAAAAAGGTGAGTCCACAGTTTTTGGCGACTCTGCTGGGGATTTAGAGAACTTGACTTGAACTCATGATATGCTGTTTTATCTACACTTATGTGTTTCTTTGCATTTGCATTTGCATTGGTGCGCCTAAGTCATAGTGTTTGCCATCTGCTATTCCTGAACAGTTTGCCGGAGGCTCGCTTGGAAAAGCTTGCCAAAAGGCTGACCGGTTGCGGGCTCTACCACGATGGGAACACAACTCTTGGATCTGGACTATCGTTGCACCATTTGATCCTCCTTTCACTTCTCGGTGTTAGGTGTGAATTATATTAGGTAGTCTTGATGAGGTACCCTTTTTGACCAATCAGCCTAGTTGCATATCGAAAGCCATTGAAACTGTTCCAAACTAGGACAGCTTGCTCACCCGAATGTAGGATTGTTTGAAAACGCTTGTTTGCGCAGTGAACCCCTAGCTCCTAACGAAATTAGGACAGGGTAACCCTACCCCATCATAGGAGTGTTTTGGCTTTCACTTGCTTGATATGTGCTTTTAGAGTGAAACTCTGTAGGAATGTATGTATCAGTTGCAAGTCTAGGTATTAGTTTGAGGATATCAGTTTTGAGGCAGAAATTTGGGACAGAAATCAGTGTTTGACTACCGTTATCCAGCTTAAGATTGCAACTGTGTGTTGTTTCTGTCTGAGCCAAGGTGCTGTGCGGTTTCTGATTTTGTTTCCTTTTTTTGTTTTTTTTTTTGCTTTATTTTCTTTTTCAGATGTAGTCTTTCACCATTGCTTCAGACGAGGTAGTTACCCCCCAAGCACTCTGGACTCGAGTAAGGTGACTTTACCGATCTGAAGATCTTGTAAGAGGATAACCAGTGTTTGCTTCGCTACCTCCGGTTACAAGACAGAAGAGAGTCAGGCATAATTCACCAATTCGATAGTTATCGCCATTTAGCGAAGCCCAGTTTTCTACTTCCATTTCAGTAGAGTATTCACCTGTTCAAATGGCTCAGTATCTAGCCAGAATGGAAGAAATGCTCTGCCACCTCCAACAGACTATTGAGAACATGCAGCTAGATACTGCCTGGCAAGCCAAAATCGCAACCCGCCAAGCCAAGGTTGTAGCCCGCCAAGCCGAGGTAATAGAAAGGCTTCAACAACAACAGCCACAACACGCAGTGGCCTCAGCATCACATGCATCCCCAGCAAGAATCCCGGCACCCGGGGTCACCATTAATTTCCAGGAAAATACAGGCATTCCGGCAGAGCCGATTCCACCCCAGACCTCCAAAGCACTCGTTTACCAAACAGAGGCACCATTTGAGTTCAAGGTCGACCCTACTGCACTAAAAGTCAACAAGCTTGAGAAGCTTTTTAAGCGAGCTCAGGGTGTGAATTTGATCCCGAATATAGAGGACGGCTATACTGATTTGGCAGGGACTTTGCCGGATAGATTCAAAATGCTGCATATAGACCGGTTTGATGGTTCCGGGGATCCTATGGTCTATCTGTGGCCATTCTCTAACATCCTGCAACCCATGGATCTCACCAGACTACAGAAACTGTCGCTCTTCGACTAGATCCTATCGGGTATAGCGGCCATCTGGTATGCTAAGTTTGAAGATTCTGTGAAGAGAAACTGGAAGGAAATGGCTAAGGCCTTTATAGCACAGTACTCCTATAATACTTAGATCAAGGTCACAACTCATGATCTCGAAGCAACTCGCCAAGAGTCAAAGGAGAGCTTCTCCAATTTTGTCACCCGGTGGAGGGCCAAGGCCTCCATGATGACCACCTGGCCAGCTAAAAAGGACCAGATCAGAATGGTAGTCCGTAATCAGCAACCAAGGTTATTACAGAAGATGATAGTCATACCTCTATTTACTTTTGCTGGCCTCCATGAAATAGGGGTGCAGATAGAGGATACAATAAAACAGGGTTTGATTGACCACGAGAAAGTGCAGTCGAAAAGGTCTTTCACACGCAATTCTAATGCGACCACGAGTGATAGTGCAGCTACAAGGCCTTCTGATGTGGGTATGGTCACCATGAAACCAAAAACTACCAACCCTTTTCCCGGAACATCCGATACAACCTCACAGACTATGAACACCAACCCTGAGGCCTCACCTCTCTGTATATGTCCTTATCCAAAGCTTTAGGGGTCTTGATCAAAAAGGGGCACCTGAAGCCACTAGAGCCTCACCCTCTACCCAATCCTCTTCTCCCGAAACACAACCCAGCCAAATACTGCGCTCTTCACCAACAGCATCGTCATGATACCAACCTATGCTTTAGATTGCATCATGAGATTCAAGATCTCATTGACAATAAGGTGATAGCGCCTCCTCAAAAGCCTAATGCCACTACAAATGCCCTCCTACTACATAACTAGGCCCATCTACCTCGACTAGTAAATCTCATCCATACATTGGCCATCCCTTATGACCCTAGTATATACATCACCCATGTCCACCTACCCAAGCTGGCGTTGAATGCGTCCACATCCTAACCCGAACCTGTGGTGGTGACTGTGGTAGATGGACGCAGGCTAGCCTTGGTAAAGAATGAGAGTGTCAGTTTAAAGCCTGAGGGATCTGTGGACTTAGCTAGGGAGGAATACAACCCGTGCCGCTACAATGTGCCAACCAATCAGGCCAGACCAGAGATGGAGTTGCCAACAGGGATGGAGGTCAGTGTAGTCCGGGAAGATGGACCAAGCCAGGGATTGGATGACTTAGCCAACCTCGAGGAAGATATCAGCAATTTGTAGTTCTACGATGAGCAAGATCTGGGGAATGTACAAATTGATTGATTCGATCTGAACGGGTCAACAAACAACTCAGGGTGGCTCAGTGATGAACCTGATGTGATGAGGGACTTCAACCAAAGCTGGAATAGCCAGAAGCAGGAACTGCTACAAGGGCCAGAATGGTCGATGACAAGGGAAAGTTGCTGGAGAGCACTGGTACTAAGAATTTTGCTCAGGAATTGAATAGTGTTAGTACAGCTGATACATAGCAAGAGGCCGCACTAAAGCGGTTTGAACACGAAAGAACTGAGAATAGTCAAAAAGCTGAAAAAGCTAAAGGCCCTGCGGGGAATGATTGTGATGTAGATACGCGAATACTTACAACGGAACCAGACAGTTTCTTGTCAGTTGCCGGAGGAATGTGGTGGAAAGATGATAATCTGCATCTTGCCCACACTGATGAAGATTGGGGACAGAATCTGCCAGACGATACTTGGTATTCTGAGAAAGTCGATCACATGACTAGGAGCGAGCGGTACTTCAAGCCCCCACACTTGGACCAACCAGAAGCATCTAGAAATGATAAGGAAGCTGAAAAACAGAGGGAGAAACTATTAGAAAAAGAAGTTGTACTGAAGCAGCTGAAGAAGATTCAAGCGAACATATCTATCTAGGGATTGCTTATGGCTTCGCGTGTGCGCCAGCAAGCTGTATTGTCTGCAATGGATAAGGCTAAGTTGTCTATCAACATAACTCCAGAGCAATTGGTGGGACTTGTCTTCCTGGGAGGTGCTGCGCCATCTTTGACCTTTTCTGATAAGGAATTACCACCTAAGTGCTCTGAGCATAACAAACCGCTATATATCTCAGTTGAATGCAGAGAGAAACGGGTGCCGGTTGTCTTGGTTGATACTGGGTCTGCAATTAATGTTTGTCCGTCGTGCACAGCCTATGCAATTGGCTTAAAGCTGGCAGATTTTGTACCAACGGCCCAAGTGATCTGGGCTTACGACAACACAAGTAGAGAGGTGATGGGAACAGTTCAAATCAGAACACAGGTTGGCCCGGCACAACAGGACATTGAGTTTCACATCCTGAATGTTCCGACTACCTTCAACTTGTTACTTGGGCGACCCTAGTTGCACCAAGTAAAAGTTGTTTCTTCCATCTTGCATCAGATGCTAAAGTACACTCTTGAAAAAGGGGTAGCCATTGTTTTCAGGAACTCTTCTATACATCCTCCGCCGAAAGTCACTACACCAGTACTAGAGATCGTACAAGGCGACGAGGATGTATTTTTGTCCGGTTTTACCTTGGCTGAGGCCCGGATGGTGCAAGATATCTTGGCTATTTATGAGGGATTGTACATTAGTGCTCAATCAGTCTACCTCATGAACAAGCTACAGCATATACCCGGGATGGGATTAGGAAAAAGTGGTCGGAAGGGCATTACCGCACTGGCCGAAGTGCCATATAACCCTCACGCCTTTGGCTTGGGCTACACGCTTACCAAAGAGGACTGGGTGAGAAAAGGGAAGGAAATGATAGGAAGAGCCAAGGCAAAACAAAGTGGGAAGCATTATGAGCTTGTACTGAGACTAATTCAGGGAACTCTAAATGGTCTCTTTGTCTAGAAGGGGGAAGACTTCCCATTTTGCGGCTTTCCTGAGCCATGGTTAAACTCTGAGAAGCGGTGTTTGCCCGGCTTTAAGATTTTCTTCAACCTATAGCTGCAGGAGGATGAAGCCACAAAGGAACAGACTGACTAGCCTACTGAGGCAGAACAGATTACAGAGGATGAGGCCAATGGCAGTGAACTTGAGATAGGAGCAGCGCTGGCGTGTCTTCTTTCAGATCCTCAGATCAAATCGGAGACCTTGGGGGATGACTTCACCATTTCCATGATCGGAGATCAATCAAGTGTGGACCCTTCCGGTGGTATTCTAGATATATTTATTGCACCCTCTCTCTTTTGGCAGCTAGAGGAAGGCTGTCCAGCAGTTCTAAATCAAGTAGTGAGTCGGATTCTGATCCCACAGAGTTTGTGGAGTCAGAATCAGATTCTAGTTCTTTTGAGTTAGAGTCCAGTATTCCTAGGGTTGATAACTCGGATGCCATTGTTTTGTCCAGGTCGTCTTTTTTCTTTTCTTTTGAGTTGGTTGTAACCGAGGAATTGAATGAGCTGGAAGCCTTGAATGAGAATGATACCACTGCTATTTTTGAGTACTTATATGTGCCACTTGTATATTGCATTGATAATGACTTTCAAAATTTTGATAAAAACGACGAAGAAGGAATTCCTCTGGTTTTGAAACATTTGATTAATCGAGAGGAGAAGAGGTCTGTAAAACCCCTTGTTGATGAAATCGTTGCAATTAATGTGGATACTGAGAAGGATCTACGTCTGGTCCAGATCGGGTCCACGTTGTCGTCGGAGGAAAGCGAGGGCTTAGTCGCTTTATTAAAAGATTTCAAAGATGTTTTCGTGTGGTCCTACGAAGACATGCCTGGAATCGATCCTAAGATTGTATAGCATCGGATCCCTCTTAACCCCGAGGCCTGACCCGTTAAGTAGAAGCTTCGAAGAATACGCCTGGATTGGGCTTTGAAGATTAAGGACAAGGTCACCAAGCAAATAGATGCAGGGTTTTTGCTAGTATTTAAGTATCCTACTTGGTTGGCCAACATTGTTCCGGTGCCGAAGAAAGATGGAAGAATTCGGGTGTGTGTGGACTTCAGAGATCTGAACAAAGCTAGTCCAAATGACGACTTTCCTCTACCGCACATCGACGAATTGGTCGACTTCACCGCAGGCCATGCGTTGCTCTCCTTTATGTATGGATTTTCCAGGTATAACCAAATCTTGATGGCACCCAAGGATAGAGAGAAGACTGCCTTCACCACACCGTGGGGAACCTACTGCTACAGGGTGATGCCATTCGGTCTGAAAAATGCTAGGGCTACTTATCAACGGGCTGCGACCACGATCTTACATGATATGATCCACAAAAAGGTTGAGGTGTACGTGGATGACATGATTGTTAACTCCAAGGAAAGAGAGGGCCATTACACCGCCTTGAAGAAATTCTTCCAACGGATCAAAGAATATCGGTTGAGGCTAAACCCATAGAAATGCACTTTTGGTGTCACTACAGGGAAAATATTGGGTTTCTTGATTACACAGAGGGGCATTGAGATTGATCCTTCCCAAATCAAGGCCATCCTAGAAATGCCACCACCAAGGACTGAAAAGGAGGTGCGAGGCTTTCTGGGTAAAGTGCAATTCATAAGACGGTTTATTGCAAAATTAACCTTGACTTGTGAACCACTATTTGGTCTCCTGAAGAAGGGAAAAAAATTCCAATGGGATGACCGATGCCAGTTTGCTTTTGAGTAGATCAAACAGTACCTTCAGAACCCACCTGTATTGTCACCGCTAGAGCCGGGGAAGCCGTTGATTTTGTATTTGTCAGTAACTGATACGACAATGGGTTGTATGTTTGCACAGGAATCTAAGGATAGAGTGGAGAAAGCCATCTATTACCTAAGCAAGAAGATGCTGGAATATGAGACCCGTTGCACCCCGCTGGAGAAGGCTTGCTTGGCCTTGGTATGGGCTACCAAGAAGTTGAGGCACTACCTGTTAGCTCACTTCGTAATTCTGATTTCGAGATTAGATTCCATCAAATATCTCTTCGAGAAACCAGCGCTTATGGGTAGGCTAGCCCGTTGGTTGCTTCTTCTCTCCAAATTTGATCTGAAATATGTGACTCGCAAGTCTGTTAAGGGGACGGCTGTAGCGGAGTTCGTAGCCGATCACCCAGTGGAAGGGGACGAAGTGATAGAGTACTTATTCCCAGATGAAGTTATTTTGCAGGTCGAGGAAGAGATTTGGACCATGTACTTTGATGGAGCGTCTAACCAGTATGCTTATGGGATAGGTGTGTTACTGATAGCACCGGACAGTTCCCACATACCTTTAGCTTTCAAACTCCGATTCAAGGTATCCAACAATGAGGCAAAACACGAGGCATGTATCGTTGGCTTGGAAGTTGCCCTGGAACTAGGGACAAAACGGGTGGACGTCATTGGGGACTCGAACCTCGTTGTGTCTCAGGCAAAAGGAGACTGGAAGGTTAAGGAAGAAATGATGAAAATCTATCACCAAACCCTGGACATTCTGATTCCTAGGTTTGAGAAGCTAACCTTCACGCATTTGTTAAGAGAGAATAACAGGTTTGCTGACACTTTATCGACTCTATCTTCTATGATAGACATCCCTTTAGGAGTCCGAATGCGTTCGATCATTATTGAACAAAGGTATATGCCGGCCGATGAGTTGATTACCGCAATAGATGAAGTGCAAGATCAAAACCTTTGGTATCATGATATCTGGAACTTCTTGGAAAAGGAGGCTTATCCACTAGAGGCAAATGCCAAAGATAAAAGGGCAATACGAAGAATGGCTACTCAGTTTATCATCTGCGGGGGTAAATTGTACAAAAGAGGCCATCTGGGAATGCACAAGCTAGGTGTTGATGTAGAAGAGTCAAGGCGCCTAATGGAGGCCAGCCACGGAAGAGAGTGCGAATCGCACATGAGCAAAGAAATGCTTGCCGGGAAAATTCTCAGGCAGGGTTACTACTTGTCAAACATAGAGAAAGATTGTATTGGCTTTGTTCGGCGATGCCACAAATGCCAAATTCATGCAAATCGCATGAATATCCCGCCGTCAAAGCTTTACAACATGACTTCACCATGGCCGTTTTCAGTCTGGGGAATTGATGTTATTGAGGCAGTTACGCCAAAAGGCTCGAATGGACATGAGTATATCCTGGTGGCAATAGACTACTTTACAAAGTAGGTCGAAGCCCAATCCTATGCAGTGTTGAAAACGTCGCATGTAGCCAAGTTCATCAGGAATAACATCATTTGTCATTATGGGGTCCCGAATGAGATCATTTCAGACAATGGTTCCCAGTTTAAGAAAGAAGTGATTGACTTGTTAGAGAAATACAACGTGGCTTTTCATAAGTCATCCACATATTGGCCACAAACCAATGGAGCTGTTGAGGCCGCCAACAAGAACATCAAACACATTCTACAGAAGATGGTGGAAACCTACAGGGACTAGCCAGACAAATTGCCATTTGCTCTCTAGGGCTACAAAACATCAATTCGGACCCTACTGGGGCAACTCCATATTCTCTGGTTTATGGGATGGAAGCTATTCTGCAGATTGAAGTTGAGGTTCCATCGCTGCAAGCTATAGTGAAGTGCCAGATAGCATAAGCGAATTGGCAACAAAGCAGATTCAAGGAACTAATGTTGTTCGACGAGAGGAGACTGAAAGCACTGTACTACATCCAAGGTTATCAACGCAGAATTGCCAAGGCTTTCAACAAGAAAGTTAAGTCTAGGAATCTAAAATAAGGGGATCTACTGCTCAAGGACAACCGAGCTCTCATCCATGACCCTAGGGGCAAGTTCAGACCTAATTGGACTGGTCCTTACATCATCAAATCTATCTGGTCGGTTAGAGCTGTCATTCTTATGGACCTAGATGGCCTCAAATTCTCCCAGCCACTTAACATGGACAATTTGAAGAAATATTATCCTTGAGTGGCTCGCTAGGCTAAAAAATCAGAAAGACAACCTAGGCAAAAGTTAGAGCACAAAAAAATTAGAAAAAAACAAAAATTAAGCTCGCAAGGTTGAAAACCCCGAAATGGCGACCTTGGCAAAAGTTAGAGCGCAAAAGGAGATTGTTAATACACGAGTGAACCCAAACTGAACTATATAAGGCTTGATTCCCATCTTCAGGATACGTTGGCAACTTCATTCTGAAGTCCAGCCATAAGCACTTCCAAATCAACTGTGTCCATGAGATTATTCAGGTCATCTTTGTCTTTTCTGTATTCAAGAGTTCGGTTATGATCTTCACTATGAGAGCTGGTTACAATACACTGCTGAGCAGTGCTATTCAGTCTAGGGGCAATTTTCCATTTCGGGATTTGGGGTTGTACATCTCAAGGATAGATTCCATGTGTGTCAAGTTGTGATCCTTATCGAAAATGGTTTTGAAAAGTTTTAATAAAAGTTGATTTTGTTCAAATTAATCTTTTTACAACTTAGACCATTTTTGGACCAAAAGAAAAATTTTCAGTGTCCACAACTTCAATTTCATTGATTTCAATACAAAGTTCTCTAACTCTCGATACAAACCAAAGTTTCTTTTTATTACATTCAAAAGGAAAACTTGAAAGTTAGATCAAAGCAATAAACATGGGGCACAGATGAGTCAGGTGTTTTTGCGTCCCCTCCCAGAGCTTGTGAAAGCTTCAAATGCTAAAGTAGGCCCTGTTTGTGCCTCTTTTTCAAGCCAAGCTATGCACTCGCCAGAAAGGGCGCAACTGAAATTCGGAGCGGGAGCCAGAAGTTTTCTTGTCTTCCATGCAGTGGGATATCAAGCTAGTTGTGAACCGTAGATTGGAAATAAAGCCGAGTACTCTATCTTTTCTTCTAGGCAAATTCGGTCATATCCAAACTGCCGCCTAAACTGGAATGGAAAATAGAAGACAGTGTGCCAAGCCAATCAACTGAATGCTAGGTTGCTAAGACATGTTGTAGCTCATCTCAGGAAGATCAAGCCAAGGGCGACACCAAGCAATGTCAGCAGCAGACCTACTGCACATCCAATGGCACCACCACCCTTCGTTCGGGAAATTGACTAGCCGTTGGCAAAAGAAATAGCCTTGTGCTGAATATGCTGGCCAAGAGTCCACTACTTTCAACCTGTCCATGAGCCATATCTGGGGAGGGATGAAAAATAAGAGTGATTAAAGAATAGAGAGGTGTGTATGGAGAGAAAAGTGAGAAAGGGTTTTGAGAGAAAAACAGAGCATGAGTGCCAAGTGATGTGAGAAACACATATGGGATAGGGTGGGAAACATTACCTACAAAAGTAGTGGACTTCCTGCGAATTTGGTCGTCTCTCGCCGATGGAAAGCATCCAAGCCCATCAAAATCTCGGCCAATGCTAAGTCAATGCAGCTCTTGCCCTCTTTCAAGCCTTGGGCCACTTCGATCAAGTGAATGCCAGACCCTCCGAAACTAGGGGAAAGCAGGAAATGAGCCAACATACACAAACAAAGGGCATGCTGCCGAAAACTCTGCCAAAGTTAGTCACCGCGGTTGCCAATGTCAGAAAATCGATGAATCAAACTAGGAATGTCTAGCTCTCCGTTGTGAACTAATGATTGAGCCTCATGTAAAGTGAGCCCACACATCCTTCCTAAAGCTTGGATGTGGCCAAAACGAGACTGGGGCAGGATTTCCTCATCATGTTGGGATTCTATCAAAACTTGGAATTCTTCAATTCTAGGGCATATCTCTTGCCCCCCGAAGCTGAAAACATGTGTAACCAAGTTCCAACATCTAGCCGCGGCATGGAGGAACGTAAAACACAGTGGGGTACGAATTAGCGGGAATAGTGCATTTATCCTGAAATCCCGAAAATTCACTTTTTCCGAGCCATCTAAAGATGCAATCCAAGATGAGATTTTTTCGGGGAAGAATGGCTCCATTTGTGGTAAAAACAGCTAGAATGAAGAAACTATGAAGTCCCAAACTTTTGTAGAAGATAAGGCACTGAATAGAAGACAAGTGGCAACAATCTGGAGGCCCCCTGCACTAATGGCCGACCGGCTACCTTTTGTAGCCAACCGGCCACTACTGGTGGCCAACAGCCTCTGTTTATGGACGACAGAATTCCTCTGGTCTTCCTGTGTGTTGAGAGTGTAGAGAACCTATGTTTTGTTTTGCTCTTGATGCATTCTGTTGTCTTGTTTTAGTAGTTTTGTTGAGTTGCGTGTAAATTGCTTCTATCTATTTAGCGAGTTGTTTTACTTTGTTTATCGAGTTGTTGTGTTGCTTATCGAGTTGTATTTGTTTTGTTTTGTTTATCGAGTTGTTGCATTGTTTGTCGAGTTATTTTACTCTATTTGTTATGTTTTGGTCAGTTCATTACCTGATTAAGAAAATTGCAATACAATGTACAAAGATCAATGTCCATCAATCTTGTTTTTATGCTAAGTGGTACAATGTGGTGCTCAGAATGCAAAATAAAACACTTTTTTATCAAAAAGTTGTTTTCATTTCGATCATGGTTTCTTTTTACAAAAGAGTACAAGTTTTTAAGAAAATAAAATTTTCTAAAGCTGTACAATGTGCTAACACTACTAGCAAAAAGAAACTAAGCAAAAACGTATTAATCAGCGCCAGCTAGCTCAAGCTCTAGAGGCCCTCTTCGTCCTCTTCCTTGGCGGAGTGGACTCTGTAGAGCTGTCTTCATCTGCACCACTATTTGAACCTAATGATAAATCAAAATCGAAGCCGGAGTCATCGTCACCCTTTGCATCAAAACCTGGCTCAACCTCATCTCCACTAGCAGAATTCGAGCCAACATCATCATCTCCACTCTCAGATGACTCAGCATGCTGACCTGCAGCTTCCTCAGTCCTGCTATTCTCATCGTCATCACGCATGATAGGCTCACGACATCCTTCTCGGCCGTGTCCCAGAGCTTATCTCTCTCTCCCTGTTGTTGGAGGAGGTGCTGATGGTCCTGCTGCTGCTGTCGGCAGTGTTGTTGGTAGAGGTGGGACCTAAAAAGGCAGTTGGTATATGTCAGGCTTAGTATGTGTATCATATGCAAGTATGTTGTGCAGAATAAGTACATACAGAAGTCAAGAACAGGGTATGAATACAGTATGAAGATGCAGTGTGTCAGACGTGATTTATACATGCAAAGGTATCGATGCAAATGGGGAAGCACTCGATTGAAATGTCGGCCAAGATGTCAGTAGAAATGTGGTGACCGAAATGCTAGAAAATTGAAAAATTACCTGGATGCCGTGGAAGCCAAGCAGTGCCTCCCTCCTCAAGATCATGCCCTCGAATGAGGCCAACATCTCAAGCAATCCCTCAACGTACCTTACGGGGGCCTACAAATGCAATTTGGAATGATCAGTGTCCGGAAGGAATGAATGTCTGAGTATCTGAGCAAGAATGGAAAAAATGAAAACTAGAGTACATATCAGAGGTGAATCAAGTGCTCGGACATATCTATGACCAGCCAACGGGGGCTCGATCAGAATCTGATAAGCATCTTTGGAGTACCGCCAACCTGTCAACTCAGTCGGAAGCCCTGGCCAGCCAAAACTCTGCCTAGCGGGGGGCATCCGTCTAGCCTTGCCCCTCAGTGCTCAAGCCCTGCTTGTCGAAGGGGCATCAACTGCTCTCCCTGCACGAGCATGAATACCTGTCAAAGAAGGCATGAGATGCATCTAGATGTATAGCGCATAGTCCCCCTCTCCCAAAAAGTAGATGGCCTCCATGCCTCGTGTAAAGTCGATCACCTCCTAGGATGAGAGACTCTCTGTGGCCCGCATGGATGGCGAAGGTGGCATAGGAACCATCTGCAGTGGCAAACCCAAAGTCTGGCGCAAGAAGCGCTTGCCCAGGAACTAGGCTCGGCCTACCGGTCCCTCAAGCACGAGCCGGTAATGAGAAGCGCCCCAAGCGCTGATGAATTGATATCTGACAACCTCTGGCGTCGTCGCCCAGGGCTGCCATGAGATCTGCAGGCAACAAATGCACAGATTGTTAGTTGCCATTGGATATGCAATATGGATCAAAGCTGAAAGTAGAAAGAACTGTGAGTTTTGAGTTACCTCTGCTGCCCTCACTATGTCAAAATATCGACGGAAGAATGAAAGAGTCTCTCGAGTCCTCCACTGGCATCTCCCGTCATACCGGTGAGAGTATGGCACGCCAGGAGGCATCTCAACCTCTGACTCTGGGGCAAGTGTCAAAAAATATGCGTATACCCATAGTTGCAAAAAGCGAAAGGGCAATAATGAGCATACAACTAATAAGCACAGGTAATGCGGAAAGTAGAATATGTGTGCAATGTCAAGAAAATGCAGAATGCAGAGAATACAGAATATAGAGAAAATACAGAAAGCAGGGTGTGTACTACAGCATACAGAAAGTACAAATGCAAAGTAGAAATCAGACTATGTGTGTGTAGTGTACAGAAAGTGCAAAGCAGAAAGCACGGCAAGGAATGTAAAGAAGAAAAGTAAAGCATACCTCCCAAGCTCTTTAGTAGATGCCGACTTTGTTCCCGCTCCTGCGGGATGTCAAGCTCATGTAGCAGTACAAGGTAGCGAGGCCAGTGCCGCCCCAGTCGTAATGCTGGACCTGAGATAAGTCCACCAAGGCACTCAATAGATATAGCCCAACAGTGTTCGCCCTGTAGGCGAATAATGTGGTACCAAAGAGGAACATCAAGAAGCCTCGAGCATATTGCTCGATCTCCTCTAGGGTCTTTGGTTGTGACCCTCTGAAGTCATCTACAAACCAGCTGTATTGAACTGTCCCCGATCAAAAGAGAGGTGGGCGTGCCCCCAGCAAGTAGATCCAGGCGACCTCCCACTTGCCCATGTCTGCATCATATGGGATCAGCCGGCCTCCTACCTCGATGCCGGTGAGCATAGCAAAGTCGTACGGGGTCATCACCATGTCTCCTGTGGTAGAGAAGTGGAAAGAGTTAGTGGTATCCCACCACCTCTCTACCAGCGCGCCAAGTAGGGACCTGCTCACCATGAGACACGACAACCCCATACAGAATAAGCTAAACCTAGCCTCGTCAACAATTTGGTGGACACCAACGGGGAGGTCCATATACCACTCTCTCGCGAATGTGGTTCCATATCCTCGAGTAAAATGAGAGTCCCCATGTAATCAGAATGAGCAAATAAAAGGCAGGTCAAGAAATACAAAGCATAAATGTGTTTGGGATGAGCAGATAAAAGATAGTGTGAGCTATGCAGGAAACGCAAAGTACATTGTGAAAAATGTAAGAAAACAGTGCGTACCTCGGAGGCGTCGTAGGATAAGTAAGACTCCGACTCTCGTAGCAAAAGATCCTCAGGCGCGCCTCGTGCAAATCTGTTGAAATGACGGACTATATCTGGTGGTAGTACATGCACCTCGAGGTGGTATGCCTTCGGGTCGAAGGGTCGAACCCTGGGTGGCAATGGTATGTGCTTGGGATCTCCCTCCATCCCTGGAGAACCTCCGTCATGAGGAATGTCATCTACCATCTGGAAAGAAGTTGAGAAAGTGGGTGAAAATGAGCAAAATGGGTGAAGAATGCCAAAAGTCAACAAAAGTCAACTCTCAGAGAGAGAAAATGGGAGAAAAAGTCAAAGCCCGGGAAAAGGCACAGAACCCAAGAGTAACTCAAAGGGAACAAGCCTCAAGTGGCGAAAATGGAGAAAAGCACCGAAAACAAATTCCAATCGGTTCAAAACGAAGGAAATCAAAAGGTTTTAGCGAATCAACTTCGTGTGGGGCGTTGGAAAACGCGTATAAAGCACGGATCTAGAGGGAAAAAGTATCTACAGAGGAAGAGGAAGGATTTTCAGCTATGGAGGTATGAGGAAATGAAGTTTGGGTGTGTTTACTTAAAGGCCCAAAGAGAAAAGACCAAAATGGCCTCAAATTGCCATCGGTGGCTAACGGTTGTGGCTGACAACATTCATTTGTGGCCAACAGGTGGCCGACACTTCTCCAAGGTGGCCGACAAGCTTCCAATGTTCTCCTTGTGTGTTTTGCTATTGTTTTGTGTCCTTGGTTCTCAAGAAAGTGCAAGAAAAGTTCACTTTTCAGCTCAAAGTGTCTTTGCGGAAGTTTCGAACCATGTCTTTGGTGCATGACTCATCACTAGTCAACATGAACGAGGTGTATCCTTTTGAAATATATTGTAACTCCTCCGAGAGGTAAATCGGAGGTTGCGACTGAGTTGGTTTTATTAGACACGCTTTTTGTCATTGCATAGAACGTGCATTACTTTATTTGGTGTTTTGCGTCGAGCATGTTGTTAATCTCGCCTTGAATGTGGATTTTCTACATTTGGTCATTGTATGCATCCTATCCTATTGCATAGAATATTCATTTCTCTGTTTCTTGCATAGAACATGTTTTTGTTATTACTGCATAGAACATGCTTTGCTAATCTTGCATAGAACATGCACTCTTACTATGTTATGCTTGTTAAGTTTCTTTCTTATGCAGGCACAATATTATATATACGATTCATTCAGAGAAGTTCTAGGTGAAATCATTCATGTCCTTCAAATTACTTGCTTCGGTTAGAAGCATTTGGGTGTGTCCTGGTGTTTACACCACTCCCTGTTTTGGTTAGAAGCATTTGGGCATGTCCCGATATTTACACCACTCCCTGTTTTGGCTAGAAACATTCGGGCATGTCTCGGTGTTTACACCACTCCCTTTCTCCTCTCGCGTGCGACGCGTTAGGACGCTTTCGGTTAGAAATATTCGGGTACACCTAGTGTTTACACCACCCTTTTCTCCTCTCGCGTGCGACGCATTAGGACGCTTTGGTTAAAAGCATTCGAACGAGTTCCAATGCTTATACCACTCCTTGTTTTGGTTACAAATATTTGGATGTGAAGCCCCAAAAGTCGGGAACATCAGATAATATATTAACCATTAAATACATGGTTTATCTAAGGTTACAAAAGTAGAAAACGTCACTAATGAGTCCTTTGGATAATAACCAAGCAAAATCCCAAGAAGGTCAAAGGAGTCAAAATAGCCTCCCTTCAAAGTCCAACCACCTTAGATAGCAAAGCTACCTTTTTTATAGATCTTGACAAGGTATTAACACAAGGCCTACATGAGTTGACGGGGTATAAGGATAGGTTACAAATATTATATATATACAAATTACAAATCATGTCTTAAATACAACATGGGATCTATCACTTATAATCTCAAAACACGTTTACAAACTAGTTTCTAATCCTCCTAAGGATAACCGTATGTCCTCAAATGCTTCATATTTGCCTTCGATCGGTCTAATAGTCTTCAATACCTAGCATGAAATGCCATGAGCTTTGAATGCCTAGTAAACGCGCACACACCCCGTCCTTTTTTCCCAATTCAATACATCATCACATTTATAGCAAGCAAATAGTGAAGCATGATATTCAAGTCAATAACAGTAATTTCAATAACAGAGGAAAGGAACATGTCGTTCAAATAGATAACAAAGGTTATAATGTTAGTGGTTAATATTCTAGAAATCCCCCAAAGAGATTTCATCCTCCCAATCACAAGAATTGGACACAGGACTATTCAGAACTCCCCGTTTTGCTGCTTTGTTGCAGAACTAACCTCGAATGCCTACCAATGGTTATATACTGCGTAGCGCCAACCGCAGGGCCTCAAAAGGGACAGCAAAAAGAAAAAGGTTTTATCTCCTGAATCCAACCTTATCCTTCCAAAAAAGTTTTATCCTCTTGAATGTCCCATCCGGACCCAACCTTATCTCACCAATCAAACCATCGCAAAGAGTCTGAATACGTCCGTTCCATTCTAGGGTTTACGCGACAACTACTTGCGCAAGACTTCACCTTCGATTAGGGAGTACATCCCATCAATCCATACATAACACATTATCATCTCTTCATTATTCAAGTGATCGAAAACCCAATACCATCCCAATTAAGTTTCTCGTTGAGTTAAATGTTTTAAATTAAAGTTAGAACAACTTAACAAGGTAGTAATATCCACATAAGCATGAACATCATCAATTGAAGAAGATAAGGGACATAACCATAACACATGAAATACCATACCAAGACATGATCATAAACTAATAAGCATATTCATGTACACAAGAGCATAAAACACTCATGAAAAACCAAATTTTCAGATTCAATACCATTTAAAGATTAAAATCAAAAGGGCTATTTCAGATATTTCCTGAACCTAGCCTTCCTATGGTTCGTAGAGAATCTAATCTAGTTTTCTAAACATGTTTTGGAAATGTGACAGATTTTCTAGATTTTTAGTTATTTAAAAAATGATCCAGCGCTGTCCAGATTCATCGACCGTTACGAAAATTGGAGTTTCTCACAAATCGCTCACTCATTTTCAATGAAACCAATTTTAGTTGAAATATAACTCCTTAAGGAATATTTTTACATAAAATGGAGGTCTGAAATATTTTTATACATTTTTCTAAAAATTTCAAAATTTGGATGAAAAATAGATTTTTTTGGCACAATTCTTGAAAATAGAAATCTGGTGAGAAGAGAGGTCAACTAAGGGAAATTTTCCACTTATCTTGTGATGAAAACTTGCTAAATAATATGTATTAAACTCAGAAATTTAAGGTGAAGGTGTGCCTTTGGAAATTTGGAGAGTTTGATATGGAAAAAGGTAGTCTTATATCGATTAAGAGAAATACAAGAAGAGTAGAATCAAGGCTCAACTCCTTTCATTTTTAACACAAGAATACTATTAGGACACATCTGAAAATACCATTTTAAACTTCTAATAACATGTATTTGAAAAAGGAAAATGAAAGAGAGAGTTGTGTTGTGGCTTTACTTGATTGCCTAGTGAAGTATTTGCACAATTGTCTCCTGTTTTCTTCTCCTCTACTACCAAAGTTCACTCTCTTCCTATTCTTTCTTTCTCTCAACTGAATGTGTAGGTGTGTGAGTGTATCAGATGTGTAACATGTGGAGGGTGGTGGCGTTTTTATAATAAAATTGGTGTAAAAGGTCCAAAATGTCCATTGGTTGGAATGGAATGAAATTGAGATGTATTTAGTTAGGGTTAGGCTTAAGTAGAACCAAGATAGTTACAAGTACAAGACAACTTTCCTTGATTTGGGGTCAAAATGTGATTTAAGAAAAATATGAGGGTATTGGGTTAAATTTATGAATTAGAACATTTATGTTAGTGTAGAATTAAATTAAATTGGAGTTAGAGAGTCTAATTCGGTTTGGATTTCTTGTTTCGAACAAAAACGCGATCAACCGACTAACGTGATAAAGACCGGTAAAACCTAGGGTTTCCAAGTGGTAATTTCATATTTAGGGAGTCAATTAGAGTATTAGAAATTATTTCTAAGTTTCCGAAATCGATTAGGGTTTGTGGTTTTTGTTGGCGCATGTATTTTGATCCTAGGGTTACAATTAATTAAGAAACTGAGAGACTTCAAGGAAATAATTTAAAAGTAAGGGGCATTTAAGAAATTAAAATTTTCAAGGGCCTCACATTGGATGTGTTCCGATATTTATCACCTCTCCGGTTATGAACATTCGAGTGTGTCCCTATGTTCACACCATCTCTCTTCTCACGTGTGCAACACATTGGGACCTTGTTTGACACCTCGGGTGCGCCCGATGGTTGTGTTGTTCTTTGCCTTTTCTGTGTGATGCGTAGTTAAGTTTGCATAATTTTCTTACATCCTTTCTACATGAAATGTGGTTTGGCTCATTTACTTACTTCTTTTATGTATGAGATTGTTGTAGCATTTTTTTGCATAACATTTGCATCTAGATGTTTTGTTACAGTCTCATTGCATGATCATAAGTTATATTCTCGCATTGTGCATGTCATTTGCAGTTTGCCCCAGAACTACATTGGTTTGATTCATTGCAAAGGGATATGTAGGTAGCCTGCGGGTGCAACCGTTCTTTGTTTTGTTTGTTTGTTTGTTAGTCCGAGTCTTCAGCCTTGTCAAAAATGGGTCGCCTCTGGATTTTGACGTTCACTCACGTCATTTCATGACTTTCGAGTTCTGTCAAAGAGGGGCAACTGTAGAAACCCCATTTTTGACTGCCGTCAAGACTTAAACGTCATCGTTTGTACACTCGTTGATTATCTTTGTTTGTGTTTGTTTTGAGCGCCCGAAGTCCTCGGCAGGACGCCTTGTCTTTGAGCCTCTAAACCTATTTGTTTTGTGTATGTTTTTGGATCAAGAGCTTGTTGCCTCTTACCTGGGGAGGTAGGTGGCCTGTCGGCCAGCCCTAGACCTTGTCGGCCACTAGTGGTTGCCGGTCGACTACCAGTGGTAGCCGACGGCCATTTGTTCTCTTTTTTAGATATTTGTTTGCCAGTTGTGCCTGCTATTGCTCACTGAACTGCATCTCCATACATGTGCATGGAGGGATGAATTAAAGCTCAAACCTTGGCTTTCTATATATAGGGGTTGCTCTCCCCCATTTTCAGAGGTTAGACATTTTATAACAAAATTCTCTCTCTCTGTCTAGAATTCTCTCTCTCTCTCTCTCTCTCTCTCTTCTTATTTTCTACCTTAAAGTCCAGTTTCTCTACACTTTTGCACATCAATCCTTAACTAAACACTCTCACCTTTGAGCTGAGGTTCTTTGAAGTTTAGTTTGAGTTCTTGAAGGAGGTATGAGTTGGAATTTGGGGCTGTTTTGTGCTTGAGCTTCAAGAGGTAGTTCACTTGCTTAGTGTACTTGCTTTGACTACTTATTTTGACATCCTTTTGTATTGTTTTTGAGCTAGTTTTCAACTACAAAAAAAACTTTATTTTTTGAGGCTTAACATGGTAGTTTGAGGCTATTTTGTGTTAAGGGGTGATCCACCCTTCTTGTTGCTTAATTGTGTAGACTTTTGCACTATCTTTTAGCATATTCAAATCAAAATTTTTGGGACTTTTAACCATTGAAACTCAGAGGTTTTTCAGTGACAAAAACCTTCTTTTGAAGTCCAAAATTGGAGGGGTTAGCCTCCCCTCCTTATTGTCTTGCTTGCATGCCTAGTTGCCTCACAAGGTAGCATGTTTTGTAGCTTATCTTAGCATATTTCCAGCATGTTTGTACCTCTGATTTGGGTTACTTTGGCTCTGTTTTGGTTTGTTTGTGTTGTATGAGGAGTCTTTTGCATAGTTGTAGTGGAAAGAGCTTCACTAGGTTGGTGTTTTAAGCTTTTAAACATGAGTTACTTGAGTTGTTTGCATGTTGTGGTGCTATGTTGAATGAAATGTCAGCATCCTAAACTCTGTCGCATACTCCTTTGTTTCACTCTTTCATTCATTTTGAAATTGGCTTTAAACCCCTTGTTGGCTTGAGCGTGAAATTGAAACATTCATGCTTAATGATTTAATTCCTTCAGGAGTTCATTATCAATGGCATGAGGTTTCTTTCATGCTCAAGGCACTTGTGGTTTAAAGCCCTCTTTCTATTAAAGGACACTCACATTGGACTTAACCGGTTAAAGAATGGATCAGTAATCTAAAATGGGTAAACAAAACATGGCAAGTAAAAGAGGCAAGATAAAGCATCTTTTGTGTTGCATTGCATGTGTTTGAATCGGATGTTTATTCGAACACAAGGAACATGGGATGTTTCATACTCAAAGTGATGAAACATGCCACTTTCCTTGGTCACCATCATCCTTGATCATGCATGATAGGGTGGTTGTCTTCTTGAGTCTTGTTTTTGCACTTATTAAACTTCTACAAGCTTGGTTCCTTAGCCATCATGCATGGAAATGCTTAGTTAATGGTTTGAGGGCCAAGAGTTACACTCCTTTGAGCTTCTGTAATGATAAGGAGAGTGAACGTACACACAAACCTTGAGAATACATTGCTTTGTCCCTGTTTGCTCTCTATTGCAGCAAAAAAGGAAGTTCGAGGCAGGGGTGGCCGACGGCCACCAGTAGTAGCCGACCGGCTACCAAAGGTTGCCGACGGCCACCAAAGGTAGCCGACGGCCACCATTGGTAACCGACTAACCATCAATGAAAAATTGCACAAGTGTGCTCCTGAATTGGAGCAGAGGCATTCTGGAAGTTGGCAGCACTGTTGGTGTTCAAGCATGTGCAAACAGAGGTTGCAATGGCAAGGCAGTGGATTTTCGAGAGGAAACCAACCAAGCATGCATGTGTCCCTCGCCCTCGAGGCCATTTAATTGCTTTAATTAGCTTAGAATAGCTAGTTAATACAAGTGTTGTAATTATTTAATTAGCTTAGATAGTTAATCAGTTTAATTGCTTTACTTAGCTTAGCATAACTAGTTATTCAATTTTGGTTTGTAATAATTAGTTAGCTTAGAATAGTTAATTAGTTTCATTATGTTGTAATAGCTTAGCTTAATTAGCATAGCTAGTTAGCTTATTCATTCGGACCCTCCTTCACAAAAGCATAATGTTGTAATAAGTGTGCGTGCATGTGTGTATGTCTTCCAACCCCGCGTCTTTCTCCCTTTTATTTAATCGCTTTTGATGGTTAGATTAGGGTCATGTTTCAATTAGCATACCTTATGCTTGCATGCTTGCATCCATTCATTTGTCTTCCATGCACTAAGGCTCGGCGCATCATTCAAACTGCATTGCAATTTCAATACTTATTTGAATACGTGTTTCAAAGCATGCTATCAAAGTGTTGCTAATACTATGATTAAGTAGCCAAGCCTATTTAGTTACATCATTGCATGTGTTGCATTAGACATTTTTGGACTCGACTTTCTTCGCGCCCCCTTTCGGAGAGCATCAAATTGGTCCTACAGTTCGGACACCTATCACGGTTCTGAATCTAATCTCACAACGTGCAATGTGAGACTGATAAACACCAAAGAGTCCAATCCAGAAAATCATTTTGGAAAATTGATTTTAGATCAAATAATGCCAAAACTGGACTGCTTTGCCAAATTACAGAGTTGCCACCTAAATATTTTGTTTTTAGGACATTTAGAAAGCCCTGACTCGTGCCAAATGCCACGTGTCCGTCATCACCAAAGTTGCCTCAGCTCTAGAACTTGGGTACGAGAGGGGAAGGTCCTGAAATGAGCACCCCCGCTCGCCCGATCAAAGGATCAGCTTCTACTAAACATGATATGTTATTTTATAAACCTCATGTGTTCTTATTCCGATTATTATCTAACATTACTATGTGATGCACACAGCATACAAGTATAGACTAAGTCGCAAGGATTGGAACAAAACAATTCATGTTTGTTTTTTGAAAATGGTTTGAAAATGCCATCTGCAAGTGGGCTAAAGCGCGGATTTGCCACCAAACATGATGGGCTTAAAACATGATTTGCCACTTTGCAAAGTGGGCTTAAAACTCACATTTGTTGAATTGTCCCAATTCAAGCAACAAAGCCTTCATCGACAGACATTCATGCAGATAAGCATTTATGCACATAGCCTCATGGCAAGCACGCTAAACATGACATCATTCACACTCATGCAAGTATACTAAAGCGTAAAACTTGCAGTGTACTCTAAGCCAAAAAACAAAAGCTAGTTAGAAATATGCATGATCCTAACTATACAAAATGCTTAATGCAACACATGCAATATGAATTAAATAGGCTCGGCTATCTAATATGACATTTGCAACACTTTGATAGCATGCTTTTAAACACGTATTCAAGAAAGTGTATTGAAATAACGATGCAGTTTGAATGATGCGCCGAGTCTCGGTGCATGCAAGACAAATGAATGATGCATGCATACGAGCATAAGGTATGCTAATCAAAATATGTCCTAAACTAACCATCGTAAGCAATTAAATAAAATGGAGAAGCACGTGGGGTTGGAAAACATGCACACACACGCGCACACTTATTAAAATGTTGTGCCCTCGCGAAGGAGGGTCCGAATAAATAAGCTAAGCTAGCTACGCTAAGCTAAGCTAAGCGAACTAATCTAATTAAACTAATTAGACTAATTATTACAAATTAAACAACTAACTAGTAAACTACTTACTAATTATTACAACACTTAACTAATTAGCACACTAATTAATTAAATTACAAAACCATGCTAACTAACAAGTAAAGTATTAACTACATTACCTCAGCTCTGCTTGGAAATAAGAAGATGCATGCTTCGATTTTCGTCCTGAACAGCTCTCCAGTTTGCTCTTGAGAGGCTCTGTTTGCAGGGTTACTCCAAGAACTTTCTGCTCCACCTTACCAATTCATTGCTGAAGAATGCACCAGTGGCCTACCGGCCATGAAGGCTTGCTGCCGGCCATCTGCTGGCCAAAAGAGTGTTCTGCCGGCCAAGGATGAATCCACTGCCGGCCATCAGTGTGCCACTGCCGGCCACTGGTGTCCTAATTCCCCAAACTGCAATAGAGCACAGACAGAGGAAAAGGGAGGTTTTTCCTAAGACATGTTTGTACTGCACCCTCTCCTTATCATCTCAAAACATCAAAGGAGTGGTGCTCTTGGATCCAAAACCACCAATCAAGCATTTTCAATACATAATGGCCAAAGATCCAAGTTATACACTTACAATAAATGCATAAAACAAGACTCAAAGATCCATTACCCTATCATGCATGATCAAAGGTGATGGAGACCAAAGGAGATTGGCTCATTTCATCACTTTGAGTATGAAATGGACCAATATTCCTTGTGTTCAATATAACGTCCGATTGAACACAATGCAATGCAAATACAACATGTTTATCTTGGTCATGTTTTACTTGCTTCATTTTGTTTACTCATTTTAGCATTACCAAGCCGTTCTTTAATTGGTTAAGTCCAAGATGAGTGTCCTCTAATGAGAGAGGGGTCAACCAAAGGATGGTTTAAGACATGAGAGGGCTCATGTCTTTGGCTTGGAGGAACCCTCAAAAGAGAGTTAAAGCCATTGAGCACAAGCTCTATCTCAAGCTTAAACACAATCATAAGGTAACCAACTGTAGACACCCCATTTTTGACCGTCCTCAAGACTTGGACGTCACCGTTTGAACACTCGGTGATGATCCATGATTGTGTTCGTCTCAAGTTCCCGGAGGTCTCGGCTGCGCGCCTTGTCTCAAGACCTCCTGACTCGACTGCTTCGTGTACGGTTTTGGCACCAAACACCTGTGTTTTTGCCTTGAAGGGCAGGGTAGGGCTTGTGGGCCATCCCCACACCTCACCGGCCAGGGCTTGAGGCCACCGGCCCTATTTTCTTGCCACCGGCCATTGGTGATGGCCGGTCGGCATTATTGGTGGTCGGTCGGCACATTTTGTGGTCGGTCAGCCTTCTTTCTTGGCCAATTGGCTCTTTTTCTGGCCGAGACCTCTTCTTGGGGAGGCTTGACCCTTTTGACCCCCCTGTTCTAGCTTCTTGAGGAAGCTTGAACCTTTTGAACCCTTGGTTCTAGCTTCTTGAGGAAGCTTGAACCTTTTGAACCTTGGTTCTAGCTTCTCCAAGAAGCTTGACCCTTTTTAGCTTCTCCAAGAAGCTTGAACCTTTTTAGCTTCTTGAAGAAGCTTGCACGTTTCTAGCTTCCAAGAGAAGCTTGCACCTCTTGAACCTTTTGCCGAGCTTTTCCAAGAAGCTTGACTCTTTTGTCTAGCTTCTCCAAGAAGCTTGGCCTTCTTGACCCCTTTGCTTAGCTTCCCTTGGAAGCTTGCCCCTTTTGACCCTTTTTGTGTTAGCTTCTCTAAGAAGCTTAGCACCTTGTCTTGCTCTATATATAGAGAGCCTCTCCACTATTTTCAAGGGTTAGAAAAATCTGATATATAGAATATATATCACTCTCTCTCTATATCTCTCTCTCTACATTTGTATGTGTTAGAGTGTTCCAAAGTGAGTGATTCTTAGCCTATTGCACCACACCCCACCAGCCCTCTTCTATCATCACCGGCCGCACATGTGTACCACCGGCAGTGTTTTCTTAAAAACAATGGCCGGTCGGCACTATGTTTAGCCGACCGGCACTTTATTGTGCCGGTGACCCCTTTTGGTAGCCGGCGTGCACCCTTTACACCCCTGAGGCATGGTGCATGCCAGCTGTGCCAGCTGGAATACACCATCACTCATCCCCGTGCATGGGAGTGACCTCTTTGCACCTTTGAACCCCCAAACCTTCTAGAAGGTTGACCCCTTTGGCCAAGCTTCTTGGAGAAGCCAGCTTGGCCACTCCCAAGCCAAGACCTCTTTGCACCCTTTGCCCCTTTTTAGTTAGCTTCTTGGAGAAGCCTTGAGCCATGTTTTTTGCCTATATAAGCACCATCTCTCTCCCTTTGATGGAGGTTAGCCATTTTTTATCAAAAAAACCAGAGCTTGTGTATCTATGTATCTGCCATATATCTCCTCTCTCTAGATTTTCCCTCTCTCTCCTCTTGTGTGTGTGTTTTTGGGCCTAAAAGTGTGGTTTTACCTTACTTTTGCACTAATACACACACCATTACACCTTAGCTCGAGATTGGGAGGCTTGGAGGGTTGTTTGCTGAGGTTTTGGACTGTTTTTGATCAGAAGAAGAGGGCTGGATCATCTGTTCTTGAGGTGTTCTTCAAGGGTGAGCACTTTGCTTTAGTTTTCCCATTTTTGCAACAAGTTTTTACCTGTTTTGCTTACTGTTTTTAGCTTTGTGTATAACATAAAAAAGTCTTATATTTTCTTGCTTTTGAACTTTCATTAAGGTCACTTTGTGGTTTGAGTGCAAACTCACCCTCTTAGGCCCTATTTTGGCCTCTTTGGTGCCTTTTCTTGAGGCCTTATTTGCCTTGTTGTTTTGGGTCCTCTCATCACTAAAAACCAGTGGGTTTTTAGTAGTGAGGAAGGTGGTTTGAAGTCTTGTATAGGGGAGGGACACCCCTCTCCCCTTTGTCCCTCTTTTGCCTTTGTTTTTGGCCTAAAGGGCAACATGCATGCTTGCTTGTTTTTGGCGCCATTTCAGAGCTTTTTTTGGGTGTTTTGGATCATATTTTGTCTCTGTCTAATGGTGTTTTGTTGGTCCTATGCATGCAACTTATACTTGCTTTACATTCCTCTATTTGGCATAGAAATGCATCTTGTGTTTAGGCCATGTTTCTTGCATGTATTAGCATAACTCCATGAAGATATTAGCATCATTTTGCCATGTTTAAGGGTCATGAGCCTTGATTTTTCCATGTTTGGCATGCTTGGTATAGTGGCTTTGCATTTTGGCTTGTAAGCCTTGGTTGTGTAGATCACTAGCATGCTTAACTTAGTTTTTTTTTTTTCTCATGATTTGGCATCATTGTAGGCTATATTTCAGTCCCTAAATCATGCTCATATGCTTGCATTGGTCATCACTTTCATGCTTTGGAAGGTTGTTCTTTTGTGCCTTGAAATAGGCCTTGTGCATGTTTGTGTATTTGAGGTATTTTGGGGCTATCATATCAGAGGGTTTGGGTGTATTTTTGCATGCTAGAATTCTGTTTTTATTTGCCTAATATATGCCATGAGTGGTCATTTTAGTAGGTAGTGGAATGCTCCACTTTGTGCCTTAGCTTTAGGCCTTTATGGTTGCATGTTGGCCTGGACATTTGCCCACCTTTTGGGGCACTTTTGGCCACTGTTTTGGGGTGGATTGAGGTCTGCCCCATCATGGTTTAAGTCCACCATTGCACTTTTGTCTAATGCTTGTTGCATGTTTGATTAATATGGTCTTGCCACATGCTAATCCTATTGCCTAAATTGTCCATGTTTGCATTGCATTTTCACCTTGCATGTTGCATTACATTTGGCATGTTTGCATTTTAGTATTAGGTTGCATTGTGGAGCCATGCTTGCATAACATGCATTGCATTACTTGGTTTGGGGTGTCAAACCAAGTGTGAGGGTTGAGAAGAGTTCATACCACAAGTGATGCAACTTGTCCCAACTCTCGGTCATCGAGGCCCTTGACCAATACATGATAGAGCCTTGGTCTTCATTTGTGTGTTGCATGCATTTCCATTAAAATGCAAACTTGGCCTTTTAGGCCATCATGCACCAAGATGCATCATTGATGGCCCGAGGGTCGAGGGCTATGCTCTCTTGAGTCTAACACATGATAGGGAGCATAGCCATGCTTACATTTGCTCAAAACTCCATGTCATGCATTGCTTGTCTGCTATTGCTGTCAAAACTGTCTTCTGCAGGAATTTTCTGCCGACCGGCAGTATAGAGTGCCGACCGGCCATCAGTGCATGGCCGATAACCTCATGGACAGCCGGTAGATATTTTAGATGGCCGGTGGGCATTTCCTCCAGCCGTTGGTGTGCAGCAGTATACAAGGAAGGTATTCTGGGACTTTGGCAGTTTTTGGAGAGACAGGGCAGTAAAAACAGAGGCAACAGTGGCATAACGCGGGTCTTCCGGGCAGGTTGGATCGAGCATGCATCATTCGCAAGATCCGAGCAGGTACGAGGCCCCTTTCTTTTTATATTGGATTTAATTTGATAATTAGAAATTTTGTAATAATTTATTTATTTATTGTTTGGACTGTAATATTTATTTGGTCCCTCCGAGCGAGGGCGAATTTGTAATAAGGGTGGGTGTGTGTGTGTATGCATTCCAACCCCCACTTCTTTCTTCCTTTTTATTTACCTGCTTACGATGGTAGATTAGGGCATATTTAAATTAGCATACAGTGTGATAGCATGCGTGCATCCATACATTTGTCTTACATGCACCGGGCTCGGTACATCACGCTAACTGCATTGTATTTTAATTTCCAAATTGAATACTTGTTATTTGTAACATCCCACGTGCCATGTTTAGGATAGCCGAGCCTGTCTAGATTGCATCTTTGCATGTGTTGCATTAGCCATCTTAACATAAACTAGGATCATAAATTTGATTACTAACTAGTTTATGTTTTGGCTTGGAGTACTAGGTAAGCTTTTATGCTTTAGCATATCGCATGCGTGTGAATGTTACGATGAAAGCATGATTACCATGAGGCTAGCTGCTTATGTGATATAACTGCTTGAATGCCTGTGGATGGAGGTTGAATTACCTAAATTGGAATAATGTATTAAAACTGTGAGTTTTAAGCCCATTAGATAGTGGCAAAACCATCTTTTCTAAAAAGCCCACTCAAGGGTGGCAAAACCTGCATTTTAGCCTACTTGCGAGTAGCAAATCATTTTCAAAACAAACATGAAATGTTTTATTCCAATTTAGGCGATTTGGTCTATACTTGTATGCTGTGCGCATAACATAGTAAAACTAGGCTAATAACCGGAATAAGAACACATAACGTTTTCAAAATCGGATATCATGGTTAGTAGAGGCCGGTCTTCGGACCGGGCGAAAGGGGGTGCTCATAGCTGACCTTCCTCGATCGTACCCAAGCTCCCGAGCCAAGACAACTTTGGTGATGACCGGACACGCGTGGCCTTGACGCAGTCGGTTTCCTAAATTTCCCATTTTAAAAAATATTTAGGTGGCGACTCAGATTCCGCAAAGCAGTCCATGTTTGGCACTTCTTTTCAAAATCTGTTTTTTCTCAAAACGATTTGCCAGAGTTGGACTCTTTGGTTCAAATTTAGAACCGTGACAATTCGAGTCCGAACTGTAGTAGACCCACAAACGAACAAAACGGGGGTTCATCCCCCCGGGGCGTTCGGGGACGTCTACACCAACCCTCAAAGCAAATGAAAAGTGAAGAAATAAGGGAGGTTGCAGACTTTTTAGTGCTAAAATGGCATGCCAAATAGTTCCACAACATGCAAGCAACACATGCAAGTCATGCTCAAAAGCCAAAAGCATTAAACTAGTGAAGAACACTACACTAGAGGCATGCAATATCAAGCTTAAATGACCAAACCAGCTCTAGACAGAGCTTAAACATGCCAAAACAGTGGCTAAGACATGCTGAGATGGAAGCATGAAAGGCAAGAAAAACATGCTCGCATGTTGGCTCACAAACAAGACACAAAACATAACTCTCAAAAGCAATGAAAGAGTGGAATATGTGAGAGTGTGACAGAGATATATACACTGAAAACATGTGTAAAAGGATGTTATGGCATGCAACCATCTCACACACAACATGTTAGGGGCCTTAAAACACAAAGCTAGTGAAGGCATTTGCACTATAGCCATGCAATACAAAGTTCATAAGGGACAAACACCTTCAAATAGTCCTAGAACAGTTTAAAAGGAGTCCTAAAACATGCTTGAAGTAAGCCAAAAAAGGCTAGAATGAAATGCTAACACATAGCACAAACTAGACTATTAAACACCATTGCACTACAAGCATACAAAGCAAGCCTCAAGTGGCCAAACCAGGTCAAAACAAAGCTAAAGAAGGTCAAAAAAGTAGCAAAAACATGCTGAAATCTAGTCATAAAATGGTAGAAAAAACATTCTCACATATTAGGCTATCTACACTTACAAACAAGGCACAAGGAGAGGAGGCCAACCCTTCCTATTTTGGACCTCAAAACATGGTTTTTACCACTAAAAATTCTCTAATTTTTAGTGGTTAGAAAGGCCAAAAAGTTTGATTTAAAACAACTTTGAAATATGGCACAACAACTTAGCAAGCAAGCTACAAGAAGGATGGACCACCCCTAACTCCAAAAAGGGCTTAAACCACCATTTTTAACCATTAAAAATAGAGGTTTTTATAGTTGAAAACCAGGCCAAAAATAGTTTGCAAATGTGGCAAAACAAGTGGGCAAAACAAGCTTAAAAGAAGAGAGTTATACCTCTTGAAGCACAACACAATTTTAGGCAACAAAACCAAGCAAAATCACTTTCAAGAGCTCCAAGAAGACCTTCTAGAACCTCAGATCCAAGATAACCAACTTTGGTCAAGGATGTATAGGCCAAGGAGATGTGTATATACACTTGTATGCACTTATGCACAAAGGTTCAAGAGAGAGAGAAATGTAGAGAGAGAATTGCAAAGAGAGAAGCTACCAAAATTTTCTTCCTCAAATGTTCTAACCTTGAAAAACATAGAGAAGGCTCTCTATATATAGAAGAATGCAAGCTTCGGTCGAAAATATCCCAAAGGGGACAGCTGGAACACAAATATTTGCCAAAATCTAACTTTTTCCATTAATGGCCGGCAGGGATTATTGATGGTCAGCACATGTCCATTGTTGGCCGGCAAGGAACACTCTTGGACGGCAGGGGGACAGGATAGGCCATTCATGGCCGGTACATGGCCAGAAAAGCCCATTCATGGCCAGAAACTTCCACCTTTGGTTGGCCAAAAAAATATGTTTTTTGGGCCCAACTTCAAATGGGAATATCTCCTTCATCTAGACTCCTTTACCGGTCATTCTTAAACCTAAATTGAATCCCTGGAAGTCTTCTTTCCAATGGTGGCAACCTCACATCAAAATTCCAACTGTGCAAAAAGTTATGCTCATTTTAGTGAAGACTACTCAGTTTCAAATTCCAACTAGTTTTCTTCTCTCTTTTCCCATTTTCTTCAACTCCAAACCCCTAAATAAGGTGTTTTGAAGATTTTTTTCAAAGAGTTTACCTCTCTTCCATTGATTTCCACTTTGTCCTTGCTCGGTTTACTGAAAAACACAACATTTAACAAAATGCGAACTTTGGAACATCGTAGAAACTTTTTTTTTCAAAAATGTTTTGAAAGAGAAGGTTGTAAAGTTTAAAATCTTTTTGGTCAAAATAGTTTTGGTCTAAAATGGGGTGTAAGGCTGGGATTTGAAGCTCTTCTTGCCGAAGAAATTGAACCTTTGCACTGCCCACCTTTCATCACCAAGTAAACAATCAGTGGCGCCCAAGTCTTAAAGGCGGTCAAAAATGGAGTGTCTACATCTTGTATAGTTAGGATCATGCATCTTTCTAACTAGTTTTTATTTTGGCTTTGTGTACTCAGTAAGTTTTTATGCTTTAGCATACTTGCATGAGTATGATTGCCATATTGCCATGTTTCGCATGCTTACCATGAGGCTATGTGCTTACTTGCTAAACTACATAAATGCCTGTGGATGAAGGCTTGTTATTTGAATTGGAATGATTCAACAAATGTACGTTTTAAGCCCACTTTGTTGTGGCAAAATCATGTTTTAAGCCCACTATGATTGGTGGCAAATCCGCAGCTTTAAGCCCACTTGAGGGTGGCAAATTCAAACTATTTTTTGAAAACAAACATGAGTTGAATTGTTCCAAATTGAACAAACTAGTCTATACTTGCTTGTGCGCGTCACATAGTAAAACTAGTGTAATAACCGGAATAAGAATACATAATGTTTATAAAACATCATATCATGATTAGTAGAGGCCAATCTTTGATTGGGCGAGTGAGGGTGCTCATTTCAGGACCTTCCCCTCTCGTACCCAAGTTCCTGAGCCGAGGCAACTTTGGTGATGATGAACACATGGCCTTTGACACCAGTCAGGGTTTTCTAAATTTTTCTAAAATAAAATATTTAGGTAGCGACTCTGTATATGGCAAAGCATTCCAATTTTGACACTTTTTGATTCAAAATCAATTTTCCAAAACCATTTTCCGAATTTAAACTCTTTGGTGATTATCAGTTTCACATTGCACTTGTGAAACTAGATTCAGAACCGCGGGAGTCCAAACTGTGAGGCCTTTCTTTTCAAACCCCTTTCCAAAAGGTGGGACATGAAAAAAGGCGAGTCCACATTTTGAAGTTTGGGAGTTTGGCATAATTTAATATTTTGTTGTAGTTGAGTATATGTGTGTGAGAGAAAAAGTGATTGATTGATGTGTAAGAGAGAGAAAGTGATTTTGAAATTTTTTTTCAAAAAATTTAAACCAAACAAAATTTTAAAAAAATTTCTCAAAAATTGTATTTTGAGATACAAACCAAATAAGCCTAATAGCTCTACAACTAAAAGTAGATCTAGCCTTTAAAGAAAGTGAATCAAATCAAAGCCAAGCCTGAGGGAAGTTTGCAAGCAAGGAAATTTGTTCTTTTCTTGCTTTTTTCTTGCTCTTCAATTTATTTCAAGCTAGCAAGTAAGTTCTTGTTTTTCTCTGATTTCATAATATTTTAGTCATGTTTTACATAGATGATCATGGTTAGGGTGTTGGTTTAATACAAAGCTTCATATAGGTTAGTAGTTCGGCAAGTTTTTTTTATTGTTTTGCATGTTCTAGTTAGATGCATATTTGTTGCCTATTAGGGTTAGTTTAATCATGACATAAACATAGATATAACCCAGTTTAATCATCATATATTCAGCATGTTTAAATTTGTTTGGTATTAGTCCGTCATTAGGGATCCATGAAACATCTGCGGGTCTAGGTTTTATCGGTCGAACCAAATCGCAATGTCTATATCTAGTTTTCAAAGAAAGCTGCCAATTTGGCCTTTGTTTACCCGATTGATGATGCAATTGGTTCTTGCAAAGGAGTCAGAGTAAGCTTCACTTGTGGGCAACTTAGATTGATTAGTTTTTGCAGAAGTAAGGGCTGCTGAAGAGTTCTTGGTTCCCTATACATGAGGGGGAGATAAAGTACTTTGAGTTTTTCCTTGTTATTTGAAGAGGACGACAGGAGATCTTGGACTATAATGGCCCCGTTTGGTAGAACTGTGAGAAAGTGATTATAACTTATAGCCTAACAGCTTATAGCTGTGAACATAAACTGATTTTTTACTTATAAATTAAGCTTCTCCTCCCCCACTTAAAGAATAAGTTGATTTTTGACTTACAAAAAACTATAAGCTGTATTGTTAAGCTGAACCAAACACATCAAAATAGTTTAAATTAAGTTAAAAACTGAAATAAGCTGGAAATAAGCCCTACCAAATAGGGCCAATGTCCATTGGTTTCTCAGGTTTCTTCCACAGTTGCATCAACATTGGTCCTAGTGTCTTTCAGGTTCCGAGTCCGTTGATTTGTTAGGACTGGAGAATGCACTCATTGCTAGCTTCTTCTTCTTCTTCTTTTGGTTTGGGAAGTCACTCTTTGGACATGTACTTGGTTTATGGCAAGAAAATTTGCATCTTCTACCACCAGGACTTTGTCTGCTCATGGGGATAGGATTAAGGGATACTGGGTTTGAATTTTTACAGCCGAGATCCAGAGGTGGTTTTCTTGGGATCTTCACCTTTGTCTTCTAATTCCTCAAGTACAAATGGTTACTGTGAAGGAAGACAAGTGAGAAACAAAGGAAATTTAAGGAGTTGGTTCTTGATTTGATTAGAGATATACCTCGGCTAAAGATGATGGATCATCTTTCTTTATCTTTGCTTGCCTTGACCTTTTAGTCCGGTTTGGTTTTCTTCTTTCCCTACCCTTGGGGGTTTTTCGAGAAGAGATTGTGCAACTGTAAGAGAAATATGGTAGGATTAGTGTTAATATGGAGTAATTTGGGAATGAATATAGGCTATTAGGGTCTGGAGGAGTGACCATGGTTACTGCTACTCTTTTGATGGGAAGGTATCAACTTTAACATGGGTACCTCTTTTCTCTGGAGAAATTAATTCGTCTAGAGGATCTTCTTTTCACAATGTGTCTACTAAGGTGAAGAGGTATTTGGTTATGGGGGAAGTTTCTTTCCATAAGGTTAGAAGACGGTTCCTATACGGTTCCTATTAGAGAGACTCTTTCACGAAGACGGAAGTAAACTTTGCACCCTGCAATGTTGGCTTTTTCTGTTGTCTTCGGAGATCTAGCCTAGTTTGTTTTATTTCGCTTTCTCCATAACAATTAATAAAATATTAACTCTAGATATTGAATAAACTACATAATCTATCTAGATCACGATTGAATAAACTACGGAGAGTGTGCAAACTCTCCTACGACTATTTTTCATTTTTAAATGACAAAAACATAAAAACAAAACAACTACAATTGAAAAAAAAAATGAATAAGAAGATTTTAGCCAACACTTAATAGCTTGAAACCCACAAACAAAACAACTTAATCTTTTTTATTATTATTATTATTTATCAGCAAATAAGACAAGCAATAGGAACATTTTTTTTTTTAATCCAAAAATGAACATTTCATTAAAAATATGAAATAGAAGGTACAATGAAAAAAAATGCATTGAGAGAGATTCAAAGAGTGCAAACTCTCCTATTGACTATTTTTCATTTTTAAACAACAAAAACATAAAAATAAAGCGACCACAACTGGAGAAGATTTTAGCTTGCACCCAATAGCTTGAAACCTACAAACAAACCAACTTAATCCATTTTATTTTTTTTTTATCAACAAAGAAAATATTATTTTCGAAAACATGGGAGAATCCATGAGATACAGCAATAATAGAAAATAGAAAGCAGGAAGACAACTTCCCCAAAACAAGCCTACTAGCTAAGCATAGCAGCTAGAGGGGAAACCAAAAAAACAAAAAAAAAAAAAAAAAAACAGAAAGCAGTCTGCAACAATCAACAAAACACTGAGTGAAAAACAGCTAACGACAATGAGGAAAGAAAGTTAACACTGAGTAATCATTTGTTGGAACTCTGGAAGTGCACTTTCAAACCAACCTCTAGGAAACCAGGCAGAATCGTCAATATGCCCGTCCTCGAAACAGCAGCACCAAACGAGCAACACCTAGAATAGTTCAATAGCAAAATACCATAGCATCAACAAGGACCACTAAAAGCGCCAAAGAAGAGATAGGAACATAAAGGCAATCAACAACATCTTTTTGGAATGCAAAGGTGGCCAGTCATGTGCCAACTTTCACCTCCATCGCTATGTGCATAAGGGCAAGATGGAGTGAAGGCTTTGTTTAAAAGCATGTTCCATGCTGCATTCGGGTCTTGAGTTGAGAACATGGTCCAAGTAGCAGTGGAATTCTCATATCTACTATGTGTGATGCGATTGAACTTCTTCACATTCTTGTTCTTATTTATGTTATCCGGGTCAATGTCAAAAGTGAAGATATCTCCGTAAGGCCTCACAGAGTGCAGGAAGAGAGGCAAAGATACGGGATCAGCAGACACTGCAGCAAGATCCGCAGTCACAACAATGCTCTTTCCATCCGGGCTGAAGAATGGATGGTTCACATGCCCTGCAACGTCACTTCCACTTGCCATCACTCTTACTACCACTGACGGATCATTCGCCTTCACTAGAAACACCGCAAAGTATCCTGGGTCAAGACCATTGTCCTTTTCTGGTGTACCTTCAGGCTTGTCGCGGGTTGATGAGAATACTATCCAATCCCCTCTTGGGGACCATTGGCAATGTGTGTCAGTCCAAGGCCCATTTGTTAGCCTTGTTATTTCACCTCCTCCATATTCCCCTGATTGTGCGTTCTCCATTATGTACAGATTCTTGTGTTTTTCATCCCCTCCATCTCTTGTAGATCGAAAAACTAATTTCGTCCCTGTTACAATTTTCAACCCATCCATCAGCACAAATTAAAACTGGAAACTATAATATTATAATAAAGGGTCTTTTTGTTATTCAAAAGCATATATATTGACATTGGAAAAGGCTATAATATTATAATTAGTTGCTGACTTCCTAATGGGTTGCCCAAGGATTGGTGAAAAAATGTAGGATTTCTTTCTTATGAATTAACCTTGAAATGGCACACATCATTAAGTTATCAAAATAGTTAAATTACTTTCAATGGATAAATTGAGCCCACCAATTAATTCTTGAACTAAAATATTATCTCGGCGAGGAGCCATGCCAATATATACTATTCTATTATAATTGGGTATTTGGAAAGGAATTAGAAAGAACAAGTAGGAAGTTACCGTCTGGATTGGTGGATGGGAAGGCATTATTGGAACCTTTTGTGAGTTGTACACGACGCTGTGCACCACTGGACACGTCAGGTATAGCGCAGATGTTTAGTGTTTCTTTAGAGTGGAAAGAAGGTCCCATATTAACATACAATATATCCTTTTCTGGATTTTGGCTCCAAACTGGCGAGAAGACGTTGTCTGGGCCTTTTGTCTACATAAACAAAACTGATCATCAACTATCGATCAAAGATAAACACAATTGCGCATTAACACAATTATAGTAATATTATTCTTGTACTTATGTACCTGCAAGGTTCTGAAAAGCGGTTGCGGTCGTCAGAATAGCGTGTGATTTGCGATTCTTGAGGTGTAAAGGTTGTAGTGTAGCATTGCGAACTAAAACCGTGAATTTTTTTATTTTTCGCACAATTTGAAAAAAACTTACCGATACGCATACTTTTTTTCCATGATCATATTTATTGGATTAAAAATAAATATTGATCAATTTTTGTAAATTTTTAAGTATGATCCAATATATTTCATATTTTTAAATTACTACAAACTGAGTTTTTTACATTTTATTTTAATAATTAATGACTTTATATTATACAAAAAAATCAATCACTAACTATTATATATAAGATAAACAATGACAAAAGCAAGAAAATAAATCAGAGCCTAAATATATATATATATATACACATATTTTAACCAAGCCAAATAGATAATGACCACACTTATTATTATTATTTTCAAATAATATATAGATAAACACACACAAACAAAATAGTTTAGTGATAGCAACTGAATAGAGTAGCATAGGTCTTACAGTTTCAACAAATCAATAACATGTTCTTCATCTTCCTTCTTTTCTCTCTATCTCTTGCTCCTCCATTTTCTCTCTTTATCTTCCCTCTTCTCTCTATCCCTCTTCTCTCATTTTCAACTCTTTTTTTTTGTGTTTTTTTCAAAAGAAACAGTTTGGAACCGTTACGTAATGGTGCGTAATAAGCAAGTTCTGGCACCGTTAACCGCTTCTGACAACCTCTACGGCTTAACACCGTGAATCTCAATCACACCGCAAAAAAGGTCGTGGCATAATCGGTAAAAAAACCGTTAATCAACGGCGTTATTCATGGCAACCACTTTTTAGAACCTTGTGTACCTGGTAAACAATACGCATCCCTTTGCTATCGGCTACCCACACGGCCTTGAACTCATTGTCCACAAATGCAAGCTTGGAGCCGTCTTTGGAAAATGTTGGAAAGATTCCCATCACCCTAAACAGTCCTACCTCCGGATGCGGAGAATCGAGCTTGTGGGTATTTCTTTGGATATCTTCTCCACTCTGTCACAAAGTAACAATTGTACGTATGTATTAGGTTAGCTCTTAAGTTAATTAAACATGGCTGGCTAAAAAGGTATTCAAAGGTAGAATTAGTTTGAAAAGTGGTTAATCGGTGTGTACCTTGAGACGGTCGCTCGTGCATCGATGGTAACCAATGCGCTTCCCACCATCTATCACAAAGGGGTTGAAATGGTCAGCCTTTGGCATGGTATTTTGAGTGATTCGTATGATCTGTTGCTGTCCAGTTGAATCAAAAATCTCAATGTGCCGATACTGTGCTTCTACACGGACGACTTCCAGGAACTCTGATTTCTGACGAATAGTTGCCACTGCCACTGTGGTGGCGTTGATGGCTGCTGGAGTCATCGCCTTAATTCCGTCCGGGGTCACACAAGATTCCATACCGTTGCTGAGGTCGGCACGGAACACACCCCAAAATTCCCCTTCCTTGCGGTGGAAAAATATGACATTGTCACTTCCCCACGTCGGCCACCCACCATTCGTTACAACCTTCTTGCGGTTGAAGGGCTTCTCTACATTCATCACAAAAATGTCAGTCTGTAAATCTTCGATCTCGCCATCCCAACCACCAGGCTTTTCCTGGAACGACGCCACTGCTATCTTCGTCCCAGACGGTGCAACCGAGGGGCTTAAATCAGCTTCCCCTGCTTTTTTTTTTTTTTTTTTTTTTTTTAACAGGTCAAAAGTCATATTGATGAAACAGGAAACGTACAAACTATAAAATCCAATGGCACAACTGGAAAACTAAAGAAGCATCAAGGCTACCTCAGTCACACAATGCTCAATAGAATCAAGCAAAAAGGAGCTCCGAAGCAGTTGGCAAGGAGCCAACTGCAGAAACTATGAAACAGCTACAACTAAACACTAATAACTTCAACAAAAAAATCTAAAACCGCGAACCCGAAAAGAAAAGAGACCTACTTGGAATCAAGCCTAGAAACTTCCAATGTCCAAAAGGCCCTAGCAAGGCGCTAGTCAGTTTACAACACCGAAATCCAAAAACTCCACCAAGAAAAATCTGCTAAGAAACATATGGGCTCCAGAATAAGAGACACCAAGCTTACTGGGACCTTTAAAGAAACACCTTTGCGTGCATCCATCTAACAGCTTGAGAAGAAATCGATTCAGCTATTATAAATGGATCTTTCTTTGGAACAGAGCAACCTCAACTCAAATCACCACACTTGTCACAAAAAATGAATCACTCACAAAAAGACTTACAACAACAGCTAGAACTAAATATTAATAACTTCAACCAAAAAAAAAAAACACTAGGCGCAACTAAGGAAGGAATTATGGGTGGGTAGTAGTAAAAGAATGAATGACGAAAGGAACCTAACCTGATGGGGTGAGGCGGTCGGTTTTTGCGGTCTTAAGATTGGTTTTATAGACGGCAGTCCAGGGCTGACGACGATCAGGGGCGGGGTCCTTTGTGGTAACATAGACGAGATTATCACCGGCAATGCAACCACTGTCTTCCATGCGAACACCACTGAAATTGTCTTTGCCGAAAACATCAGCCAAACAGAAGACTTTGACTTTGGGTGGGTTGTCATTGAAGCGGAGAGCTATGTGAAGCAATTCGAGACCTTGTCGTTCGGAGACGAAAACCATGCCCGTGAGACGACCTGAATTTACATCGGCCTCTTTGCCTTCGGAAGCCAATTTTTCGCGCTTGAGAATTGTCTTGAGAGCCGCCGATGAAATTTCTTGGCCGTTGTAATTGTAGTTCACTCCGTCAGTCATGGGAAGCTCATCTTGCTTCGATGTTGTTTGAAGCGGGCACGAGAATATGTCCAGCGGCACCGGTGGTCGGTAGGTTGCGGAGAAGGCAATGCTACCTCTCTTCTCTGCCATCTTCTTCTACGATTTCTATCTTCCTTGTTTTCTTTCGCTCTAAGAGTAAAGTCAGCAAAAGCTCCAGCAAATCGGGGTATTTATTAAGGGCCTGGAGATGTCAGAGATGCTGGGCCAGTCCGTCCTCCGCTCCCCCATCTACTCAGTACTTATGTTTTCAAACCCCACAGCCTAGCCTCCGTTTGGCAAAGGCTTATTGGGCTCATGAGTCACAAAAAACAAAATAAGCTCGTGAGCCACAACAGACAAAATATCACATTCAATCCCATAATCATTACACTCTTCTCTCACAGAAAAAATTAAAAAAGCCAAAAAGTCAAGAGTCCTTCCCAAACCAAACTTTTGAGCCCAGGCTCATATAGTTAAAAAAGCCAAAAAGCCAAAGAGACAGTCCACTTCCCAAACGGAGGCTAATTTATTTTTTGGAAAGGCCATTGCTATATAAATTTAAAATTTTACTTTATTTTTAAATTTAAAGATATGATATTTAGGCTAAGTTTGACAAATTAAAAAAAATTAAAAAATTAAAGAGTTATCATTATTTATCAAAAGTCAAAAATTATAGTTGCACAACTCTCAATCTTAGGCCTTATTTGGCATAAACTAAAAAATACAAAAAGTCAAAAAGTCATTATCCTATTTAAGTCACATCATCTTTATTTAAATCACATCACTTCAAACTCAACCCATACCCAACCCATATTTCATAAAAAGTTAAAAAATACACTTATTTAGGACATCTTAAACCACCCCTTAATTTTTCCCTACACACTAATTTATACAATTTTTTAATACATATTTTTCTATAAAAAGTGAAAAAGTTAACCCAAACATCCATAATTTTTTTCCTCAATTTTTTAGTCTAAAAGGACAAAAAGTACACTTATTTAGGACACCCCTATGTTTGATATTCTTTAAAAAAAATTAAAAATTCTGTAATGTATTTAAATTACATCATCTTATTTGAGTCACATTATCTTTCTATCACATCACTTCAAACTCAACTTATGTTTCATAAAAAGTCAAAATCACTTCGAACCCAACCTATGTTTCATAAAAAATCAGAAAGTACACTTATTTAGAATATCTCAAACAATCCCTTAAAGTAATATTCTCTCTTCTATCTTCTTAATCATTAACCATTAATCAATAATATTACTTACACATCATTAAATTTATATAATAAATTTATAAAGTGGATCAATATATCATTTTTTATTTAAAACATGATGCATTGAAAATTATATTAGTATATGTTAATAAAAATTAACATTTCCCTTACTATAAATTATATATTTCCCACGACAAACTAATATATTAACATTGCTCTTGCACCTAGATAATCTACTAGTATAAATCATATGTTTTTTTTAATGCTAGACGTCTTATCTTTTTAATTTATTTTTATTTCCCACAACCTATTAATATAGTGGTTTGGTGTTTTTTTATGGTTTGGTTCGGCAAGGACAAAAGGCAGAATAGGCTCATGAGCCACAACAGATAAAATATCACATCCAACTCCATAATCATTACACTCTTTTCTCATAAAAAAGTCAAAAAAATCAAAAAGCCAAAAATCCTTCCCAAACCAAACTTTTGAGCCCAGGGTCATATAGCCAAAAAAATCAAAAAGTTAAAAAGCCAACCCACTTCTCAAACGGAGGCTATTATTTTAATCTGGCGATAAAATGTTCATTTGAGTTAATTTTTTTGATTTTTATAAAAAAAAATAAAATATTTATAATTTTAATATGATATTTTATTTCATTAACGTTTTAAACTATTTTATTTTTATTTTTTTAAAAAAATTTTTTTAACTAATTTAACTGAAACACTGAAAAAACCCACATGCCAAGGTGATTAGCCTTTCCCTTGCACCTAAATGATTTGTTATAAATTATATATTTTTCAACAACAATGATTTGTACCATTAAAAAAAATTACTAATAGCATTAATACATTAGAAATAATAAAAAATAAAAAAATATGACATAAATAATAGACAGACCCATTACCATATCATTAATAATGTTATTAGAGCATTATTTTAGCAGCAATGCTAGGTATAATGAAAAAAATTTCATGAAAATAATCATGAAACATTTGTGACCCTTAAATTACACTTAAAATAAAACACCGCATATTAATCAAAATAATTCAAATATTATAAATCTTTTATAACCATTTTTATAAAAAAATTTGTTGATTCTTAACTTTTTTTCTTACTTTAGTGCCCTCAATCATCACTCATTTTTTAACAACAATGATTCATCTCACTAAAAATACCACCACTAATAGCACTAATGCATTAAAAAAATAGAAAAATAAAATAAAAAATACAACTCTAAGACCAAAACATCACATCATTTCTGGCGGGACCCGTTGCCACCTAATTAGTGGGAGCACTAATTAGTGCTTCCAAGCATTTTTCATTTTTTAATGCTGAGCGTCGTACATTTTTAACTTATTTTGGGGAGCAATGTTACATACTATTAATTTATCATCACTAACTCCACCATTAGTGAGGTGGCAATTGAAAAAAAAAAAAAAACAAAACAAAACAAAATTCAAGACACAAAACACATGTGACAATAGATGAGACTCACTGTCACATCATTAGAACCACCACTAATTAATGGTTTAAAGCATTTTTGATTTTTGGACTTCGAGAAGTCACCTCAACTTGTTTTCAGGCTGTGGCTGACAGTACCAGATCAGTGGGTTTTATGACTCTGGCTTTGCGTATAGCTTTTTTTTTAATTAATACGACTGGTAAAGTATATACATGAGTTTACATGTGTATAATTGACAAAATTATTTATTAATTTATTTTGAATAATGTTAAGGATTATAAAAAAAAAATATTATAAAATAAATCATGAAAATTATTTATTCTTTGATTAGTATATAGTGTTTTATTATATATATAATCTAAAAATAAAAAAATCTTTCATAATTATTTTTATAATATTTTTTTCATAATTCCTAACATTACACATTTATTTTTTATGAGCGGTATAAGCGCATGTTCATTAGGATCACGACAAATTTCACTTGTGTGGTCTGCCCTCCGTTCTCCTATGTGCGCACTATGGGCCTGTTTGGTAGAGCTGTGGGAAAGTGCTTATAACTTATACCTTAATAGCTTATAACTTATAACTATGAACATAAACTGATTTCTGACTTATAAATTAAGCTTCTCTTGCCCCACTCAAAAAATAAGTTGATTTCTGATTTACAAAAAGCTATAAGCTATATTGTTAAGTTAAACCAAACACATCAAAATAACTTAAATTAAGCTGAAAGCTAAAATAAATTGAAATTAAGCTGTACCAAACAGGACTTATTTATTTTTTCAAACGCCACTGATTAACTTGTTTGGCTTATTTTGGGAAGATAATAAAAAGTAGTTTTTTTACTTTTAATTAAGTTTTTGGATTTTTTAGATAAATATTTTGAGAAGTTGGTAAAAAGTGACTTTTGGCTTTTTTGATTAATATTTGTTTATGATGTCAAATCATAATCAAATGACCAAACCACCCCTATTTAGTTTAAAATATTACAACTTCACCCATGTAGCATATTTTGACTCATGAGGGGTAAAATTGTAATTTCACCCTTGGCTAAAAACCACCTTCCTAAATGAAAAAAAAAAATTCAAAAAAGTCAATTTTTAACTTTTGTTACAAACCAAAAAAAGTGACTAAAAGCCAACTTTAAGGCCAACTTTGGGAAGACTAAGGCCTCGTTTGAGAACAGGCTAATTTAGTAACTTTTTAGTTATTTTGCTAAAATATGAGCTAAAAAAAATAGTATGTTTGAGATGACTTTTTGGCTTTTTACGAAAAGATGTGCAAAAAGTAGAGATAAAAGAGAATCTTTGACTTTTTGGTATGAGTCGTTGGCTTTTTGACTAATTTAGTAACTTTTTGACTTTTTGGCTAAAAATGAGGGTTCTCAAACGAGGCCTAAATAAGTGTACTTTTTGACTTTTTATGAAATATGGGTTGAATTTAGGTTTGGTTTAAAGTGATGTGCTAGAGAGATGATGTAACTTAAATAAAATGATGTGATTTAAATAAGATAGTGACTATTCAATTTTTTAAATTTTTTTAAGGATGTCAAACTTAGCCTAAGTAACACACGGGTGGGTGGGTTGTTTTATGACGTGTATAACTTTGTTTAAATGAATATAGTGGATGGTTGGTTGAGTTTATATATGACTTCACATTTGCATAGTTGATAAGATTACTTATTAATTTATTTTTTATGGGTTGTATATGCACTGGTGGTAGAGTGCATATATGATTTTATAAAGAAAATTACACATTCAAGCAAATAACTAGATAGAGAAAATTAAGAAAATTATAAAAAGAAATTGAATTTTATTGTTGTTAGAGAAAGTACAGATGTCAGAAAAAATTTAGCATAAAAAAACAATAAATTAGTGAAAATCAAACAAGCAATATAAATTAATGAGAGTTTAATATGGGTAGAAAAAGTTCAAATGTCAGAGAAAATTTAAGAGAAAATCAAAGGGACAACTAGCCAGTGAAAATCAAGCAAGACACGGAGAGAAAATGAGTCTAATATGTTCAGAAAAAATTAATCTAAAGGGGATATCTTAGTGTTAGAAAAAATTCATTTCAAAGAAAAAATTACACATAAGAAGACAACTAATCAGTGAAAATCAAACAAGTAACCTAAATTAGTAACCTAATTGTGGGCAAACTTAGGATTTAGGGTTTAAGTTTTAGGGTTTAAGGTATGTTTAAAAATTTCTCTAGATCGAAATTTCTCTATTTCAAAATTTTTCTATAATGCTTCGAAATTTCTCTGTGAAAGTTTGAGGGACCCCAACTATTATGAAAATATTTCATATCCTTTATGTTATAAAATCTTAATATGAGAGACCTCAAAAAATCATCATTAATAATTACTTCTTTTTTATGCAACATATATTTATTAATTTTTATAAACTGCAATTAATATTTTGATACTCTTAAAACATTTTAGACAAAAGGTTGTTTTGCATTAATATATAGATAATAATAGATTTGAAAAAATTAGTGGCATTAATATATAGATAATAATAGATATTTTGGACCTTTAAGTCCAATTAAATTTTTAAAAGTTGGAATTACTCTTCAAATAATGATTGTTCAACATTTATTATTATCTATAAAATAATATGATGATTTGACATTTATTTTGATTTTTAAAACTTTAAAATATCGACTTTCAAATTGAGAAAACTAAAATATATATATATATATATATATATATTATGCTCAAAAATATATATATATATATATATTTGAAAAAATTGAATTATTTTTTGAATTGAAGATTTTGTGTCTATAAAAAAGCATGATGGTGGAACATTGATGTGAAAAAAAAAAAAAAATTTAGTTTTAAAACTGAAAAAAAACTATTAATGTTCTCGATTTTATTGGATAGTTAAATCAAACCAATAAGTAGAA
Organism: Camellia lanceoleosa; assembly: GCA_025200525.1. Taxonomy (NCBI): domain Eukaryota; kingdom Viridiplantae; phylum Streptophyta; class Magnoliopsida; order Ericales; family Theaceae; genus Camellia; species Camellia lanceoleosa. Next base: position 141,581,079 of record CM045762.1, read on the forward strand.
GGGTAAAAACATTATGGTCTTTTATTTTTATCAATTAGTAAAACAATTATCTAAAACATTACTATGCAAAATTGATAATGTCCTTAACTTTAAAAATTGAAAAAAAAATTGATAATATTCTCAATTTTACTAAATAGGACTTATTGGTTCAAAAAAATCTTAAATAGGACCCGGGCTACCAAAACATTTGTAAATAGAACTTTTAGGCAATTAACTCAAAAAATTATCATTCACAAATAATAATTATAGTTTCATTTGTCAATTAAAAATAAAGTGATAATTTCAAAACATGTATAATTTTTATTATAGAAATTATAATCAGATTATTGCTCATTAAAGATTAATTATTATAATTACAGAAAACTAAAAAACTTACTATATTGATTAACAAAATATTTAAATTAAATTAAGATAAGAAAGAACTAATAATATAATTAAAGAGCTCATAATATTATAATATAATGTTATTAAATTTTATCATTTTATAATAGGTGTATTTCACATTATAGAATTTTAAAAAATTATTTTTTTAAAAATATCATGATTTTAGAGAATATATTACCTTGTTGATCAATAAATGAAATGATTTTAATATTTTGAAACATAAAAAAAAAATAATAATAATAAAAAAATAAAAAAAAAATTGATTTGATTTTCATACAAAATGTTTCAAAAGTTAATGTTTAAATGTTTAAAAACATTACCATATTGATCACATAACCAATAGTATATTGTGTATTTTTATATTTTTTAATTTCAAAAAATTGAGAGAAGTATAGAGACTTTGAATCACAAGGAGTCTTAAATATTTTTGCTTATATTATATAATATAATTTTTTTTGAATAAAAAAGCTCCGGATATATATATCAACAATGCTACGTAGCTCAAATTTTGTGGCTCAAAAGTGGCTCAAATGGCCAAAACGACGTCGTTTTGGCCATTTGAGCCACTTTTGAGCTACAAAATTTGAGCTACGAGACATTTTCCTATATATATATATATATATATGTTGTAGTGAGGTCAATAATGATTATTTTTTGTTTGTCCTAATCTTTCAATCAAAACTTTTAGGGCTAGTTTGGTATATACTAAAATAAGTCAAAAAGTTAAAAAGTCATTATCTTATTTAAGTCACATCATCTTATTTAAATCACATCACCTCTCTAACACATCACATCAAACTCAATCCAAACCCAATCCAAACCCACCAATAAGTTAAAAAGTACGCTTTTTTAGGACATCTCAAACCAACCCTTAATATGTATAATTTTTTCTATTAATTTGACTACTATTTAAATTTTTCCATCCATCAATAATTTAAATGTTATTTGGACGTCAATTACCTATATTATATAACTAATGGTAGTTTAGGCTAAGTTTGGGAAGTCCCAAATAAGCCAAAAAGTTAAAAAGTTACTCAAAAAGTTAAAAAGTTAACACTATTCACTAAAAGTCAACAATTACGGCTGCACAACTCCCAATTCAAATTTTCTTCTAAAAACTAATTTTTACAATTTTTTATTACACATTTTTTCATAAAAAGTCAAAAAGTTAACCCAAACATCTATATTTTCAACCTCACTTTTTTAGTCAAAAAAGACAAAAAGTGCACTTATTTAGTCTTCCCAAACAAGGTTCAATTTTCGGAGGCAGTGGAAATCCAAAGGAATGGTAGAATGAAATTTAAAATCTTTAAGTTCAAGTTAATTTAAGAGTCATTGGAGGTTTGTCTAATTTTTAATTATAAGATTTTAAAATTAATTGAAATATCCGTAAACTAACCCAAAATCTAAGTATATTAAAAAAGAAAAAGAAAAAGAAAAAGAAAAAGTCATTAGAGTAAATTATTGTTACATTTCATTTCTGTAGGCTACAACCTACAGGCAAAGATTCATGATGAAGAAGTAGGTCACTGGATCATATTAGAAAATATACGCTCTTGAAAAGGTGTACACAATATACAAGTTAATTATTACAAAAGTTATGACTAAAATTTTTTTAATCATAACTTAAAATAATAATAATAATAAGTCATAACCAAACATCAAATAAAATATAATTAAAGATCATTTAAATTATAACTAAAATAATAATTATAATAAGCCATAATTAATATTACAATTCGTCATAATTAAATCATAATTAAATATCACAAATTATAGCGAAGTCATATGATACATAGTCTAAAATAAAGTGTGTATTATAAAATTTCAAATAGATAATCACAAAGTTTTCTTTCTTCTCTTTTATTTATTTTGATATAAAAATAGTTAATTAGTCTGGTGAATTGAATTGATCAGATTTGTTGACCTGTCAATTTCATTTATTTTTTTATTTTTCTTTTTTATTTTTTATTTTTTATTTTTTATTTTTTTTAGAATCATGCAGTGCTGTTATTATTACTAAAGCCAAGTTTGGTTATCCAAAATAAATACACATTTTTTATCTTTTTATGTTTTTTCTATCACATCACCTCTTTATTTTTCTGCATATTTTTCATAAAAAGATAAAAAAATACACTTATTTAGATCATTCCAAACAACCCCTTATAATAAACGAAGTCTTGAAATCAAATTTAAAATGATATAAATTGTCTTACTATCTAGTGCAATTTGGGTCTAAGTTGATCTATATGTACCCATGTAGGACAAAATAAATAAATAAATAAAATATATATAAAAAAAATCTATATGTACCCATGCGGTGGTTTTATTTATTTAGGCAAGTTGAGTCTAACCTGATCTATATGTATCCAAGCAACACAAAATAATAAAAAATTAAAAATTAAAAAAAAAAAAAAAAATCTATATGTACCCATGCGGTGGTTCTATTTATTTGGGCAAGTTGGGTCTACCCTGATCTATATGTACATGTAGGATAAAATAATAAAAAATTAAAAATTAAAAAAAAAAAAAAAAAATCTATATGTACCCATGTGGTGGTTCTATTTATTTAGGCAAGTTGGGTCTACCCTGATCTATATGTACATGTAGGACAAAATAATAAAAATTTAAAAATTTAAAAATTTTAAAAAAAAATCTATATGTACCAATGCGGTGGTTCTATTTATTTAGGCAAGTATATGTACCCATGTAAGACAAAATAATAAAAAATTAAAAATTAAAAAAAAAAAATCTATATATACCCATGCGGTGGTTCTATTTATTTAGGCAAGTTGGGTCTAACCAGATCTATTTGTACCATGTAGGACAAAATTTAAAAAAATTAAAAATTAAAAAAAAAAAAAATCTATATGTACCCATGCGGTGGTTCTATTTTAGGCAAGTTCAGTCTAACCTGTTCTATATGTACCATGTAGGACAAAATAATTAAAAATTAAAAATTAAAAAAAAAATCTAGATGTACCCATGCGGTGGTTCTATTTATTTAGGCAACTTCCGTCTAACCTGATCTATATGTACCCATGTAGTACAAAATAATTAAAAATTTAAAATTTAAAAAAAAAATCTATATGTACCCATGCGGTCGTTCTATTTATTTAGCTTTCGTTTGGAAAGTGGGTTAGTTTTTTAGCTTTTTAATTATTTTAGTCTGGGGCTAAAAAACCTAGTTTAAGAAGAATTTTTTGACTTTTTTCACTTTTTTTGTGAGAGATGAATGTAATGATTATGGGTTAGATTTGATATTTTATTTTTTGTGATTAAAATAGTCTATTTTATTTTTTGTGACTATTTTAGTCCCTAACCCACCAAAACCAACTTCCCAAACTATGCCTTAGGCATGTTGGGTTTAACCTGATCTATATGTATCCATGTAGGACAAAATAATAAAAAATTAAAAATTTAAAGAAAAAAAAAATCTATATGTACCTATGCGGTGGTTCTATTTTAGGCAAGTTCGGTCTAACCTGATCTATATACCCATGTAGGACAAAATAATAAAAAAATTAAAAATTAAAAATTAAAAAAAAAAATCTATATGTACCCATGCGGTGGTTCTATTTTAGGCAAGTTCGGTCTAACCTGATCTATATGTATTTATGTAGGACAAAATAATAAAAAATTAAAAATTAAAAAAAAAAAAATCTATATGTACCCATGCCGTGGTTCTATTTTAGGCAAGTTCGGTCTAACCTGATCTATACGTACCCATGTAGGACAAAATAATAAAAAATTAAAAATTAAAAAAAAAAAATCTATATGTACCCATGCGGTGGTTCTATTTATAGCAAGTTGGGTCTAACCTGATCTATGTGTACCCATGTGGGACAAAATAATAAAAAATTATAAATTATAAAAAAAAAAATCTATATGTACCCATGCGGTGGTTCTATTTATCTTAGGTATCGTTTGGGAAAAAAGTCTGTAAGTTTTTTTTTATTATTTTAATCATAAAAAATAAAATATATTATTTTAGTCGCAATCAACAAAATATTACATTCAACTCATAATTATTATACTCTTCTCTCATAAAAAAAAAAAAATCAATAAAATCAAAAAGTCAAAAAGTCAAAAAACCCTTCCCAAATCAAGATTTTTAGCCTAGGCTAAAATAGCTAAAAAAATCAAAACGCCAAAAAGACAACCCACTTCCCAAATAACTTAATAATATACATACCCTTTAATCAATTTCAGCTACATATAAATCAATTTTTTTTGTTTTATTTTTAGGGTTATGATATTACCAGAAAAAAAATGACTAGAAGAGTAATATATTGTGAAGTGAATAATAATTATTTTTTTCTTTGTCCTAAACTTTCAATCAAAACTTCTAATATATATAAATTTTTCTAATAATTTGACTACACTTAATAATATACCTACCATTCAATCAATTTTAGTTGCACACAAATCTACTTTCATTGTTTTATTTTTAGGGTTATGATATTACCACATAAAAAATGACTAGAAGAGTAATACATTGTCAAGTCAATAATAATTATTTTTTCTTTATCCTAAACTTTCAATCAAAACTTCTAATTTATATAAATTTTTCTAATAATTTGACAACACTTGATGATATATCCACCATTCAATCAATTTCAGCTGCACACAAATCTACTTTCTTTGTTTTATTTTTAGGGTTATGATATTACCAGATAAAAAAATGACTAGAAGAGTAATATATTATGAAGTCAATAATAATTATTTTTTCTTTGTCCTAAACTTTCAATAAAAACTTCTAATATGTATAAGTTTTTCTTATAATTTGACTGCACGTAATGATATACCTACCATTCAATCAATTTTAGCTACACACAAATTAACTTTCTTTGTTTTATTTTTAGGGTTATGATATTACTAGATAAAAAATGACTAGCAGAGTAATATATTGTGAAGTCAATAATAATTATTTTTTCTTTGTGCTAATCTTTCAATCAAAACTTATAATATATATAAATTTATGAGAAAATTAATCTAACATCTCTCTCCAACTTTTAGTAATGGGAGAGGTTCACAATATTTTTTTTTTTTTTTTTTTTTGTAGTCTAATATCACACACACACACACACACACACACACACACACACACACACTCTCTCTCTCTCTCTCTCTCTCTCTCTCTCTCTCTCTCTCTCTCTCGTCGTAGCCTCTTCCTCCGCCTCCTACGCCATCGCCTCCTCCGTCACCGCCGTGACTCTCTCTGAATTGAGAACGATAACAAACTTAAAGCAAACAACAATGGCTTCTTTAATCTCAAGATTTTTCTCTTTGAATTTGATTTGCTCATCCAAATTTCACATCCCTTCTTCTCTTTCTTCAAGCTTTCCACTTGGGTCCCTTCATCTTCAAAACCATGGCAGCTATGTCAATCATATTCAGTGAAGCCACAGTTTCATCTCCGCGAAAATCTTTGAGATATCTTCTCAGAAATTTCTCTAATGCATTTTACTTTCACCCTTGAGTCTTTTCATCTTCAACTCAGTTCATCTCTGTTCGTAATTAGGGTTTCATCATCACCACCTCACTCTGGTAAGTGTTTGTATTCTTGAACTAGTTTTTCTTTGTATCTACAGTTCATTTCATTTTATAATGTTCTTCAATTAATTAGGGGTTTTATTTCGTAATAATATCTAGATTAATTAGGGTTTCAATTGCATTTTGTATCTTCTTGAAGCTTATTATGTGATTCTGTCTATAATTGCCTCCTACATTTGAATTTCCACTGATGACATTAGATTTACTTTACTTTACTTTATGTGCTTGCTTGATCTTGTTGAAGCTAGTAGTTTGGTTGAGATGAATTTTTCTATAATTTCTTTGACATTAGTTTAGTTGAGATGAATTTTCCCTGATATTTCAATTTATATTGCTTGTTTGATTTTCATTGGTTGATTTCCTTCATGTGATGAATTTTCTCTAAAATCTGAATTTTCTCTGACCACAATTATAATTACATTAACTTATGTGCCTTGATCGATTTTTTTCTAGCATCCAAATTTTCTCTAACCCATCAAATTATGTTGCTTGTTTGATTTTCACTAGTTAGTTGTCTCATTGTGTGTAATTTTTCCCTTAAGATGAATTTTCTCTAGCATCACAATTTTCTCTGAACACATTGGATTCAGTTTACACTATGTATGTATAGTTTTGTTTAAATGAATATTAGGAGTGCGAGTCCACTTGATGAGTGTGCTTAAAACTTGTAAATTTGATTTTTAAAATTTGAAATTGTTATGGCAGTTAAACTGTCATGAACGTGGGTAGATGTAGGAGAAAAGTTTTTATTTATTTATTATTATTGAATTTACACATGGCTGAATCTTTAGGTGACCAAATTTAGGACAAAGGGTTGTTCTTTGTGCCTTATGGCACAATGACCTATTAAGGTCCCGTAGAGGGATTTTTTACTATATTTTGATGATCTGAACCATTATATTGTTAGGTTTGTCGAGTATATTATTCATATAAAAAATAAAGATAATCGGACATTTATAACCCTATGATCAAGTCCTAATTGTTTTAAAAAAAAATTATTAAAATCATGTTAACCGTATATTGTTTAAAAAACAAATGTACTCTTATTATGAGACTACAAATGTCCAATTTACTTGATTTTTTGCATGAATGATCTATTTGACGAATCTTACAATATGAACAGTTTGGATCATCGAAAAAAATTCGGGACACGTTCCCAATGAGCCTCATAGCAGCCTTAAGGCACAGCAGAACCCCAGCTCCCCAAATTTAGATCTCACTTAATATAATAATAGGGAGTAGCTTCCCTCTATGCCTAGATCGGATTGGAGAGTACTGTTGGGCTGTGGGGGCTACCATGGGTCCCGTTTTGATAATCTGAACCGTGAAACGTGTAGAAATCGTCGAGTACTATATGTTTGTAAAAAATTACAATGATCGGACATCGATAGCTATGTGATCAAATCAGTTTTGTATATAAAAAAAGGACAGTTAACAAATTAACGGTTGAAAGAAAACTAATCCGATGAAATAGCTATTAATATCCATTCAACGTGATTTTTTACAAGTATATAGTATTCGACGAGTTCTACACATTGAACAGTTTAAATTATTGAAACAGGACTTGTGATGGGCCTTCACAGACCCAACAACATCCTTCAATTCGATTTAGGACTGGAGGGAAGTTGCCCCATAATAATATAGATAGGGGCCGGTTGGTAGAATGTATATATGAGTTCACATGTGTATAGTTGGTGGGATTATTTCTCAATTTGTTTTTTATGGATTGTATATGTATTGTTGGTAGGGTGTACATTTGAGTTCACATGTGTATGATTATCTATTAATTTATTTTTTATAGGTTGTATATGCGCCTTTATTAGGGTCACAGCAGCAGATTTCTATCCCTACGCAAAGAAGAAAAAACAAAACAAAACAAAACAAAAACAAGTTGAGTGATCCTATTTAGGCCCTAAAATAAACAACGACTAAAAGAAAGTGTTTGCTCCTCTCAATTCAATGGAGATTCCCTTCTTCGATATGCAAAAAAATAAATGGCGAATTGTATTAACAGTTTTTATAGTTTAGAATTTATGTCACTTTAATTCTTGACATTTTAATTATGATATAGGATTATTTACCAATAAATCCTACTTCACAAACTGTTATACCAAATAGTCCCACTTTTATTCTAGTATACTAGTTAGTCCCGTTGGTGGGATGAGTTGGTCCTTTTTGTTTTTTTTTTTTTCCTTTTTTCATAGGACTGTGTGGACAATCTTGCCTTTGGGCCGTTGTGGTAATGTCTTTGCCGGGTCAATTCTTTTTTTGGAAACGTTGCTCCTTGCGTTTTGGTTAATTTTGATGATACATTCAAATACATTTGAATGTAGGGTTTTTTATTGTGATTCTGTTTATTCGTTGCTGACGGCTATGTGGCACTCCCGCAAAGATTCAAAAAACTGTCGTGTATACGCCATTCTCTACCTGGTATGCTTATTTGTCCCTGTGTCGTTCAGCTTTGATCTGGGTTATACGTATTAACAATGTGGTATGTCTTTGTTTCATCTTTCACGTGTCTGGGTTGTTTCTGTATGTTGACCGATCATGGTTCGTCAGTCTGACTGCTGTGTTGGGTGTGTGTGGGACTTCGCTCTCTATGGAGAACATAGGGACATGCGTTTTTATAGGCGTCGTTGTTAATGGTGTGTGGTGTCGTAGTGGTGTCACCCCTGGTTTTGACGTGCCACGTTTTCATGGTGCGATGTGCTCTGTTTGTGTAACGTAGGGACATGTGTTTTACTTTGGGTGGGGAGTCCTACTTTCAAGTGTGTGTCTTGCCCTGTTTAGTAGTGTGTTTTTTTTTTTTAATCTGTTGTTTCTCACCCCCTCATGAATCATATGTTCACATTTGCAGGAGGATGGACAATGGAATTATGCTAATAGGTTGTTACGGCAATGTGAATGTTGCTATTAATTTACAAGTTCCATTTCGATTTGACGATGTGGTTCGTGGTGTGTGTGAAAAGTTTGAAGGTCTCACACCTGCCGACACATGTTTTTACTTCAAGATGCCCGGTTATAACAATTTCATATTGCAGAACGATGTTGATGTGGCGAACATGGTGTGTCTTGCACGGTTTTTTCAATTGCAATGCATTGATGTACTAATTGAAGTACAACGTCCACAAGACGGTCACAATGCAAACACCCAATTACAGACAGGTCATTGTCAGCCGACCGATGTGTTCGACGAGTCGGATTTGGATGACGAAGATGATTTATTCGGAAAATTATGCCCTCATGTTAACAAGGTGTTTCTGTCTGCCCAATGGGCTAACAGGATTCAACGTATTGGCCAAAGTTTTGAAAGTGGAGCCAATGAATTTCGGAGTGTTCTTTGCAAGTATGCTGTAGAATGTGGCTTTCGTTTTAAATATATCAAAAAGGATTCTGTTAGGATCACAGCTGTGTGCATGATGAGAGAATCGAAGGGATGCATGTGGTCGATGCACGCACGCGTTTTGCATGCAAACGGATTTTTCTACCTCCGCAAGTGGAATAAGGATCACATCTGTGGCATAGCTGTTCGAACCTCGAAAAACCCCAGGGCTGGATCAGATTTAGTGTCCGATGTTATTTCTGATCGGGTACATGACAAGCCACTTACGCGACCCACAGATGTGGTCTATGACCTGAAAAAAGATTATGGATTAAAGGTTAGCTACCGGGTTGCGTGGTTAGGTGTTGAAAAAGCTCGGGGGGAGATGTCCGGTGCACACTCCATTTCCTTCGACCAATTGCGGTGGTACAGTTCCATTGTCATTGAAAACAACCTTGGAAGTTACGTCAATATTGAGTGTGATGAACACAACAACCGTTTCTTAAGGTATTTCATATCATTCAAAACATGTATCGATGGGTTCAATCATTGCCGGCCATTACTATTCTTGGATGGAACTTTTCTAAAGGGAAAATTCAAGGGCCACTTGCTAGCCGCTACTGCGAAGGATGGCAATCAAGGTACTGTTATATTGTTGGCACAAAACATTTTCATTGTACAATAATAATATCATTATTATTTCTGACACATTGTTGACGTGCACATTCACTCACTCACATGTTATTTTGTCTCGCCAATACACCACCAACACATTTACAAAATTAACTGACAACAACACTTTCTAGGTCTCTTCCCTGTAGCCATCGCGATTGTTGATTCAGAAAACACCGCAAACTGGGCATGGTTCTTGGGACATCTCGCAAATGTTGTCAACAGTCACAGGACACTCACGTTCGTATCTGACCAACATGCAGGCTTATTGGAACCAATACCCATCGTATTTCCAACCGCCCATCACGCATTCTGCCTACAACATTTGCAACGTAACTTGCAACATAAGTTGTGATATGTCAACAGTTCATATAGAGCTGGAATGTTGACTAAATTTCGGTCTTGTGCTTACGCACCCATTGTGGCGGCATTCAACCAATGCGTTGAGGAATTTACAAGATGTGGACGGAAGGTTGTTCCCGCATTCTTAAACGACTTACCCCTTCAATTTTGGGCTAACGCTTACTTCCGGTATGTATTTTAGTCTTTCTTTTACTTCTCTGTTCATAATGCATGTCACATTTTTCTGTTTTTCATATTTCCATGCCATTTGCGTATGTCCCCAATAACATCATACTTTTTCCAATGTTAGCGGTTCACGATACGGTGAGATGAGTTCCAATGCCGTCGAATCGTTTAACTCATGGATAAGGGAAGCACGCCACCTACCAATAACTCAACTGGTTGACAGTATTCGAGTTAAGATTATACGTCAAATGGCGAAACGCAGAACAAAATCACAAGCGTGGCCCGGTGTTATTTGCCCAAAAATGGAAGCTCGTTTGGTCAAAGCTTACAATAAAGGCAGATCATGGCTTGTCAGCCAATCCACCGATACAATGTTCGAGGTCCACTCTTTTCCAAGCGTCATGGTAGACGTTGACAAACGCACATGTTCCTATTTCAAGTGGCAAATAAATGGATTTCCATGCTCTCACGCAGTTGTTGCTATCCGAAATAGCGGCCTCAACCTATATGATTTAGTGGCTGAATTTTACCACGTCACTACTTACCGCAACTCATACCAATAGAACATACAACCCATTCCAACTGTTGACAAACCAGCATTCAATCCTGTGGATTTTGTCATATAACCACCTTCGGTAAAGCGACCACCAGGCCGACCCAAGAAGAAAATAATTCTTTCTCAAGGTGAAGAAGTGCAACAAATTCGATGTGGCCGGTGTCAACGCATGGGTCACCACAACCGCACAACGTGCAAGGAACTAATTTAACTAGACACACACACACACACCGCTACAAATTCCACACTACATCTTCATTTGCAATTGTTTTGTATCTAAATAATTGGGTATACCACAGCCATAACCTATACCTGTATGACAGACAAGTTTATAGGCAACAATTTACATCTTCCAGTTTATAATTTCCGGGTGAACAATTTACACCCTGCTACCATTACTAATATTTCAACTCGTTACATTCATTTCGTTGCAAAACTATTGTCTTTTTTTATCATACTTTTATTTTGTCGATGCTGTTAACATGTTCAAATAGTTAACATGTCTTACGTGAACAATTCACTGGCACGACTTCAACAACGACCGCTTATGTTGTCAATAGTACACGGTTTCCATCACATTAGTTGCACACCCACAGCATGAAAACCTACTTTCACCTACCATTCACCTCCCACACCACATATAAACATTATTCATCAGTATTACTGACATTTGAACTTCGTTACATTCATGTCGTTGCAAAAATATTGTCTTTTTTTTCATACTTCATTTTGTAGATGCTGTTAACATGTTCAAATAGTTAACACATCATACGTAAACGTTTCACCGGCACGACTTAAACACCGTCCACGTATGTTGTCAACATTACACGGTTTCCATCACATTAGTCACACACCCTAAACATGCAAACCTGCTTTCACGTACCATTCACTTACCACACCACATAACAACATTACCCATCAGCATTGCCATTCAGTCCCCAATCACTTTCCTACTCAACATCACACATAACATGCACCACCACACAAACATAAACTGCAAAAGTACCATTCTAAACCAAAACATTTTCACTTGTCCAATAAAACCGTCGTTTTCCAACAAAAAAAATATTTATGCATCACCATTTTAATTACATTTCAAAACACGACATTCCAACATTTATCATACTGATGTCATCCCAAAAAAACGACGACCCAAAAAAGAATGTATCATAGACCAGTCTTCGCAGCCAGGTAATAAATCATCACGCTTCTGTACCAACGGTGTCCAAAACAATAAAAAACACTACGTCTTAATTATCATGATTCTACTCCTTCAAACCACGTGCTAGATCATTCACAAAAGCCTTAACCATATTTGCACGTAGTATGATGCAATTACTTCCTTGCAGCATACGTTCCACGTCACACCGATGCACATACTGTCGCATAATAGCGCACACAATTACCCCATAATCAAGCCTGCACAAACAAAAAATATTACATATCAGCAGCCAAACTACCGTGCACCCACAACCTTAAACAACCCAGTCCCCCCAAACAACACGCAAACACAAGTTACTTACGTCCCGGGTTTTTATTGCGGACACTTGGTCACAGCTTCCAGCGAGCTGCTGAAATTCGCCAGTACGCTTTGCTCATCTAGCCCGAACTCACGCAAAGTCTGCTTCATCACATTTGTCACACGTTCTTTCTGCCATAATTCACAAATACCAATTATACAATCTTCAACATCCTAACCCAGAAAACAATCACACAATCACAAAACAAATATAAGAAAATAATGTCACAAACCATACCAACAGTGTTGCTACATTGTGATGCACATCAGCTCTTTCTGCATGCTGCCTCATCGGATTGTAATGTTTCCACGTCCCATCTTCCGTATCGTACACTACAAGTGTCCAGTGCCCATCGTGATACATTGGGAAGTGGATGAACCTACAATCGCTCACAGCAGACACATTAGTACGCACAAACTTCTCCATTGCACGCTCATCATCGTTTCTCACCATATCCTGCAAAACCTATAAACCATCAACAAACCACACAAACACACAAAACAAACAATGTGCATTATATAACTACACAACTCACCAAACAAACACTACTAAAAAAATACGACTTATCAGCCAACTGATCATCCTCATACATCCTCCCATGCTCACTTTTCAGTAACTCAACATACGCATCAATCACCTGCCAATAAACAAAAACAAATAAACAACATCTGCCCACATAACAACAATGTTGCATATGTTGTGCCATAGTAGTTCATTCCCAAAATGTTAAAGAAAAATAATTTTTCGAAAAAAACAAAAAAACTCACATTTCCACAAAGGCTACTCTGGCGTATGAGGTTCTTGACATCACTAAAGTCCACCACTACACTAGCTTCGCCATCCTCCCACATGACCGCCCTACACATAGCAACAATTATCATTTCCCAAAAAAAATTACATAACAAGTTTCAACAAATCTAAAAAAGAACCATACGTACCGATCACGATGCCTATCATAAGCTTGCTTGATTCTATACTTTTCTTCCACTGTCATCATTTTCCACACCCCCAACCTGTTGTTTATATCAAATCTGGACCACTTACTACCTTTACAACCACATCCTCCACATCAACAACACTGTCATTCTTAACACAATCAGTATTACGCACCACAACGCACTTGTCTGTGACTTGCTTCTTATTACGCCCATGTAAGATTGGGTACTCGAAATCCGGCAATTTCCGTTCCTGCCTAACTTTGTTTTTAATGTTACGCACAAACGATGTTTGGCCCCCAGAAACAACTACCCCCCCATCCACATCAGACAGATCAACATTCACAATACCACCAATAGTCCTCCCACATTGCTCACCATCCGAATCAACAACTACAATTCCAGTATTCGGCCCCACATTATCGTTACACTTATACGCACCCCCAATCCCAGCTCCAATCGGCGACATATTGTACACAACATTACCTCCAACCCTAACCCCTGCATCACTACCTCCAACGCCGTCACGACGCACCTCCACATCCCGAAAAGCTTGCGTCACCATGTGCATATCACGATCAACGAGTTGATCCTCAAGCACCAATAAACTCTTCCGCAACTCGATATTTTCTTTCCTCAACTTGTCCACCTCTTCGTTCTTAATTCCCAACACACACTCAAACCCCCCTACAATGTTTACAGCTTGCGCTTCGAGTTTTCTTTCCAGACCAGCAACTTTTTCCTCAAGCAAGGCAATCATTTCATCTTTTCTTTTACTCTCCAATTCCAGTTTTGTGATTGTACTGCAATATTCATCAACCTTACTGTCATCCACCCCATCATTGTTCTTCCCATATGTGGAACCACGTAACGCGTCTGGGGCATTCCCCCCCACTGTCATGTCTGGTTTGTGTCCTTCCCAAGAACTGCACTCCTCACGTACATCGTCAAATCCAAATTTCATGTCGTCCGTATGCATCGCAGCCCCCTTATGTACGCCATCACCTTGAATTTCATCCACAAAAGCATCATCACCTCCAACACAGTCAATCACATCTGACTGAACATTTCCAAACACAACAACATCTACACCCATCATTTCACATTCATATTCGAACGACCTAATTCGGTCTACTTTAACCTGCGCAAACACAAACAAATTACCATCACAAATGGTAAACAAACTCAACATAAATTCATACAGTCAAAAAAATATCTACAAATAACAACCACACCAAACACACATACCTGGAAATTAACTGGGCCAGACAAATCGACCCTCTGAGCTTTGCTCATCAATTTCCCAATGTCCCATTTCATGAATCTTGGGAACATATTCTTCGTTTGCGGCTCAATTATTGTCGAATGTTCACATATCCAATACTAAACGTAACAAAAACATAAAATATCAGTCAACTAATATGTCTTCCACAAGTATTTGTTACAACAACTAAATACAACAAACATTCATATACCAATTACTGTTACCTTCCATGGCAATCTATGAAACTCCTTCACAGGCCCCATCAGTGCTGTTATTATGGCTCCGGTCCAGTCGTACATCCTCACAGTTTCTAAGTCGTTAATGTACCGAACAAACGCCCAACTGATTGTCTCACCTGAATTTGCGAAAAACAGCTTGCCACACATGTACAACGCCAAAAGTTTTGCAACATCTTCCTCATCTTGCGTTGTCCTCCCTTTAACAGCTTTGAAGAACAAACTTTTCACCAGTTTCGATGTTAACCGTGACGTGTCACGACACCTACGCTGAATGAAGTCCGACATTGGTCGTTGGCCCAGACATAAATCCAACCGTCTCTTCCCGCATTGCAAACCAAATATAAGTCTCACATCACTACTAGCAAATTTGACACTGGCCCCTCCAATATGAAACGCAGTATCACTCGGATCATACGTTCTTATAATCTTACAAATCAGATCATCACACTTCCTGAATTCTTTGTGGTTCAATTTGTTAACGTGGATCGCCTCGATCATAATCCAAAATGGCGTTCTCTTTAACTGATTCATATGTGCATCCGTCAATTTCACAGAATTAACAATTTTGATTATACCAGCAACATTTGAGCGGTAGTTAATCCTCGTGTGTGCCTGCCGCTGTGGGGAGTAATTAACCTTGTTCAGATTACGTCCCATCGCATTATGCACAACTTTCGTTTGTTTGAAAAGGATGCGCCCCTCCATTTTCACACCTACTTTGTGTGGCTTCGACCCAGATGCTTCCTCAGCCCTCCGCTTCTCACACGATCACGTCCACGGACTACGTACCATACTCCTATCTGCAACAACACAAACAAACCACATCAACAATTAACACAAATAGTGCTCAAAAAAACCACCACATACATACACCCCCCATACAAAAACCCACAAGTACTGCTAAAAAAAAAAACCAAGGCCACTCATCCAAAGAATTTCATTGCAACACATCCTATCACAGCACCACACCAAAACAGCAAACACCATGAGAACCCCACAAGACCATCCCCCACATAATAAGTAATTAAAAAAAAAAAAAACACATAAACAACAAAACCCACAAAACTGAAACCCATACACCAAAACCACAAAACCTCCACCACAAACAGAAGCAACCCACAACTTTTCGCTCGCCCTCATATGTGTCCCCACCAACGTACCCCACAACGCAATTGTATTGGCCCCTACTTCCCCATACACAAAACCAACCAAAACACAACACACACCCTCAAACAAATATAAACAACAACAAAAAAAAATCCAACCCTCAACTAGTCGAACCATGTCCCACACACACTACCAAGGTACCCACGCAACCCAATTTCATTTTCCCAAAATTCCCCATTCACCCAACCAACCAAAACACAACACACACCCTCAAACAAATATAAACAAAAAAAAACCCAACCTTGAACTAGTCGAAGCATGACCTACACACACTATCAAAATACATCCAACCCACATGACAATACCCTCTTTCTGACCACCACATGTGGTCCCCAACACAAATGTCCCCCTCACTCACTTTCTTCGACGCCTTACCCCAACAATCACAACCAACCACCCAACCAAACCCAACAACAACCACACACATAAAACCACAAAACAACTTGGACACACATCCACCAACAACATACTTCACTGACTCGCAACTATCACTACACAAAAAGAACGAAAACGACAAAGAAAACACAAAAACACAATGAATCACACTTTCAAACACATATAC
The DNA here is from genome assembly GCA_025200525.1 of Camellia lanceoleosa. Taxonomy (NCBI): domain Eukaryota; kingdom Viridiplantae; phylum Streptophyta; class Magnoliopsida; order Ericales; family Theaceae; genus Camellia; species Camellia lanceoleosa. The sequence goes on from CM045762.1 coordinate 141,597,784, forward strand.
AAAAACAAAATTTACGAAACATACCCTTCGCGTCCACGTAACAACTATGTCACAACACCAATGAAGGATTATGCGAACTAGGGTTCCTTAATCGGACACCTCCTGTAACTTCACACCGTCCGATCGATAAACAAACCAACACACCAGGTCTACCGATCCTATCACCATCCCAAACGTAATCCTTTTTACAACCGAATACGGCAACGGCGTATTTGATCAAACGGAATAGCGAAATAGCTGGCAACCACACATATAGGGTTTCAAACACTACAGAATGGGAGACCACAATGACTGTGTGAATATAGATGGACAAATCGGGTTAAAGTTGAACGGGTTGTGGGTATGTCGGTGTCCAATTAGTCACAATTTGAATCCCATCCCACAATGTGTTATGGGCCTTCTGTCGCCCATACACAACAACCCAGCCCAAAAAAAAAAAAAAAACCCCTTACGGCGGATTGCCACTTTGTGACACCAACAAAATGTATCACATTTTGTACACACGTCATCCACTCGCTAATCAGACAGGTCATCCACACATGCGCCTCACCCAATTCTCACTCCACAGACGCATCAACAACGGTTACATGAGGGTATTTACGTCCATGACAATTGAATGGGACTAAATGGTTTAATAGAATAAAAATGGGATCAATTGGTTCATAAGTTCCAAATTTGGGATTTATTGGTAAATCTCCCTATGATATATTTGATCATAAATATTGAATCTTGTTCTAAATAAGGATACTTGAAGATACCATTACTCAATTTTAAGTGCAAAGTCATCAATTTAATAAAATATAAACTAATTTGATAAAAATAAATGTAAAAAAAATATTTTTGAATTTTTAAAAATAATTTTTGCCCACTAAAGATAAAATTATGTAAAATTGACAAATCTTTTAGACATTTATTTTTTTTATCAAATTAATTTTTATTATGTGTTTAGATGATAATCATGCAATAGGTAATTGTTAGAATTTTAATATATAATCGATATATTTATATGAAATATTTTTAGTTTTGAATTTTTTAATTTAATGGATTGATTTAATAATAATATCAAAGTTGTCGTCATATTTGAGAAAAATAGAAATAACATAACCACCCATTACATTATCATTATCTAAACCCATAATAAAAATTAATTTGGTAAAAAAAAAAATAAATAAATGTCTAAAAAAAATTTTAATTTTACATAATTTTATCTTTAGTGGGTAGAAATAATTTTTAAAAATTTAAAAATATTTTTTGATATTTATTTTTATCAAATTAGTTTATATTTAATCAAATTGATGACTTTATTCTTAAAACTGAGCAATGGTATTTTTAATTGTTTTTATTTTGAACAAAACTTAAAATTTAGGATATAATGTATTATAATTAAAAAATTAAGGAATAAAGTAACACAACATTCAAAATATAATGACGATTAGTATAATTCATTAAAAATAATAATAATAATAATAATAATAATAATAATAATAATAATAATAATAAAATTGAGCTGTCATATTTCGGCCTTAAGATAAAAAAAGACTACAAGAAAGTCTTTTTTGATAATGGTCTCCATTGCTAAAAGAAAGTCTTTTTTTGGAGCTTCTTATTGTACACTGAGAATTGGCCAGTTGGGTTGGTTTAAAATATATGTAAACGTAAGTCTTCTTAATGGGGCCAAGATATCCAACCACATCACAGAAAAAAATTATGTGCATTAATTGGTGTATTAGCGTAATATTGTACTAGGCACGGTTTTAAATAAATAAATAAATAATAATTAATTTTAAAATTAAATTGTAAAACAATTAAAATACATAAAGAAATAGAATTAATTAAATTTTAACTATTTTATAACAATTTTACTTATGTTTCATTTGTTTTTTTATCATTAATGCTATGTTTAAAATTCTAAATAATAAATACATGAATTATAATGTAATTAGTAAAAATTAAATAAAAACCATGATAAATTATAATCTCGATTTGTTTAAAACATATGTGAGCTAATCTTCTTAAGATTTCTTTCTAAGAGCTCGTTTGGGATGAAATTTTGAACTAAAATAGTCAAATAAGACAAAATAGACTATATATAGATAATAATAGATTTGGAAAAATTATCACTCACAAATAATAATTATAGTTTCATTTGTCAATTAAAAATAAAGTGATAATTTCAAAACATGTATGCTTTATATTATAGAAATTATAGTCAGATTATTGCCCATTAGAAATTAATGATTATAATTATAGAAAACTAAAAAAAACTTATCATATTGATTAACAAAATAATTAAAGAAAGAACTAATAATATAATTAAAGAGCTCGTAATATTATAATATAATTTTATTAAATTCTATCATTTTATTACAGGTGTATTTTCATATTATAAATTTTTAATAAATTATTATTTTACAAAGTATCATGATTTTTGAGAATATATTACCTTATTGATCAATAAATGATATGATTTTAATATTTTGAAACATTGGAAAAAAAAAAAAAAAAAAAAACAGTTTGATATGATTTCTATACAAAATGTTTTAAAAGAGTTAAGTTTAAGGGTTGGTTTGGGAGGTGGGTTGGCTTTTTGGTTTTTTTTGGCTATTTTAGTCTGGGCTAAAAAGTTTGGTTTGGAAAGGACTTTTTGACTTTTTGACTTTTTTTGTGAGAGAATAGTATAATGATTATGAGTTTGATGTGATATTCTGTTTTTGTGACTAAAATAACTTATTTTGTCTTTTGTGACTAAAATAGCTAAAAAAGCCTGCTTTAGCTCTTCCTAAAATAGTTTAAATACATTACCATATTGATCAAATAACCAATAGTTTATTGATATATGTATTTTTATATTTTTTAAATTCAAAAAATTGAGAAAAAATTAGTGAGACTTTGAATCACAAAGAGTCTTAAATGTTTTTGTTTATATCATACTAGCATATTACCCATGCTATGTACGAGATTCTGTAATTTAAAAAATTTGTATATGATTCTCCTTATCAAATAATTATACATGCGACTATTTTATACGTAAATTTATAAATTTATCAACTATCCATTTTTAAGAGTAGCATGATATTACTTCCCTTGATAACATTTGTTAAGTTCCATCCTTCACCGATCATCATCTCTCTAATTTTGATCTCCTCTTTGTTGACCACATTGACTCTTATAGGGGTGGGCAACGGTTTATCCGATCTGCAAAAACCTCCCAACCCGCCCAACCGCATACAAATGGGCGGTTTTGCAAATACAATGCGGGCGGATGCGGTTTGAAATATGACATCTTTGCGGGTTGCGGGTTTAACCCGCACCCGCAAGAAACTGCCTGCACTTTATTTATTTATTTATTTATTTTTTATCTTAACTATTGTTTTCATTTATATATCTCACCTAAATATTTTTATCCAAAACAAAACACCATTTATTTTTTGAACTTACTCTAGCATTCTATGAAGCACGGATACGCGAAAATAGGCCACGTACGCGTATCGGATACGTATCGGATACGGATACGCGCCCGATACGCGAGGATACGTATCAGATACGGGAAATGAAGTATCCGAATTTTTTTTTTAATTTTTTAATTTTGGATACGTCTCGGATACGCGAGGATACGGTCAGGATACGGTCAGATACGGTATGGATACGGGGGCAAAAAATAATTAAAAAAAAATGAAATAAAACACAAAAAAAACCAAACTCTCTCTTCTCTTACCTAGGTCGAGTAGCAGCCGCGAAGGAGGAGGAGAAGCAGCTCGCCGATCGTCTCGAGCAATGACTCGCCCGATCGTCTCGAACGGCCGATCGTCTCGATCGGGTTAAATCCCTCTCTCCCTTTCGCTCTGTATGCCTCTCACGAACTCTCTCTCTCTCCCTCTCCCTCTCGATCTCGCTCGATCTGGTTCGAGATGTCGATCTCATCTGCCCCCTCTTCGTCGATCTGTCTCGATCTGGCTCGAGATGTCGATCTCGCTCGACGACACGTCTCGGATCTGTCTCGACCTATAAAACAAAGAAATAAATAAAACAAACAAATACATAAATAAAACAAACAAATAAATAAAATAAGATAAAAAAAACTTATTAATAAATAAATAAATAAATAAACTCATTAAAAATAAAATTTGTCAACTTATAAAATTTTAAATTTTTTAAATTTATTAATAAATTAAATAAGGTAAAAAAATTATTAATAATAAATTAAATAAGGTAAAAAAATTATTAATAAATAAATAAATAAACTTATTGATAAATAAATAAACTTTGTAAATTTTTCCCCCTTAATTTGGGATTGAATTGCATTTTAGATGTTATGAGTGATGCTATATTATTAAAATTATTGAAATTTAATTGAATTGATGAATTTTTTGTTATGGGTGATTATGGTTGTTATTATGAGTGATGCTACATTAATATTTTAAATTGCTAAGAAGGTTTTAATGACGACTAATTCATTTTTGTGTATGTTACATTACTAAAAATTATGAAAAAAATATTTTTTATGAACGTATCCCCGCCGTATCCGTATCCTACTTTTTTGAATTTTGACGTATCGCCGTGTCCGTATCGTATCGTATTCGTATCCCGTATCCGTGTCCGTGCTTCCTAGCTAGCATTACATTTGCTAATAGTATTATAGTATTATATCAGTTTGAGGATGGTTGGTGGTCCTAATCTGCAAGGTTTTGTTCTGGGGTATAATGTTTTGTTCCAGTTGAAGCTCTGTTTTGGTCGTCACAGTCACTTTGCTTAGACTGGTGTGTAGCAGCTGTGGTAGGGTCTGGTTGCTGTCAATTTTAATCCAGGATTACCAGGGTGCTTCAAGTCTGCAGTTAGTAGCATTGATATAGGCTTTGACAATCTTGGCACTTCAGATTGGTTGGTTCTTTTTTCTTCTTTTTCTCCGTTGGTCCCTCACCAACGCAGGGGTGCTAGCAAATGATAGGGTGAGCTCGGTGGTGCTAACCTAGTTGGGATCATTTAGCTCACGGTGATGCTTTTTGCACTTCCCTTACCTTTATTGATGTAATTTTGTCTTGTACCTTGTACTTGTTTTATTTCATCAATAAAGTTCCTTTTTTTGCCGATCAAAAAAAAAAAAATTGAAACTGAATAAATACTAATCATATTATTATTGTTACATAACTGAACTTGTCCTGGATGAAGTGTGATTTGGAATTTTAAATTCCTTAATGAATATGGAGTTATAGTTTAGGATTTTGAAATATATGCTTGTGTTAGTTTATGAATTAATTTAAGATTTTGAATGATTTGTTTGTATTACGAATTGATTTTGTTGTATTTTTAATTTTATAAGTTTTAATTCATTAATTATTAATGTTGGAGCATTTTAGAAAATGGGGAGAAAATGACCCAAAATAAATATTTACAAAATGGAAAAAAAATAAGGCTAAAAAATGATTGTTTGAAGAAAAAAGTCCAATCCGCAAATCACTCGCAATCGCCCGCACATCCGCGAACCCTACCCGCACAAACTGCAAACCGCACTGCGGGCGGTTCCAGGTTGTCTTTTCCCCAAACCGGATAGATGCAGGCGGGTTCAAACCGATCCGCAAACCGTCCAAATCCAAACCGCGAACACCCGTAGACTCTTATTTAAAACACCTTTATTACACAATCACCCTTACTTTTAACTTTATTTCCTTATCTTTCCCCAAGTCAACCTCTACCCGTATCCACAACCCCTCTTCTCTAATCTCAAGTTGTATCCACCTTTCATGGCCATTGAAATTGTGGTTAACCATTAATTGATAATAAATTAGTTGAGTTGACATAAATTCTCAAATAAACTCGAATTCGACTCATATAAAATAATAAATAATTTTGTATGTGTTGTATATACAAATACTAATAATAAATAAAATAAACAAAAAAAACCTTTTAATTTTAGGAATTTTTGTAATGCTGTTATGATAATTGTTATTTTTTATCTATAAAATCATAGTGATGAAATTAGTTAATGAGTTTTATTAGATTAAAATCGTACATGTGAGAACAACAAAAATAGCTAAATACATGTGTATACATATAAATATATATAGATAAATTTACATGGTTCAATATATACCAATTACATATTCATAATGCAATGCTACTCTTGAATTTTCAACTATTTCAAACTTAGACTATTAGCATTAAGAGAAAGACTAACCTTTTTACACACATAGATTTGCCGAGAGTTGGTTGGCCTCGAGAAAGAGATTGAATATGGAGTTTGCTTACACTGAATTTTTAGATTGTTTAGGATTTCTAAAGATTTAGGTCTTTTATCATTTTTAGGAAGGAAATATTAGAAGAAATCAATACTTCTCAAATTAAGTGGGATATATGTTTTTAAATTTTGAAATTCAAAAGTATAGATTTTTTTTAAGCATAAATTATTTTTATTTTCTTATGTTTTTAATTGACAATTTTCTATTAGTGGGATATTTAAATTTATAAATTCAAATTTAAAGGATAATTAGAGTTTTTTTTTTTTTTTTTTCCTTAGTTGGATTAACCAATTGAAAGTTTTTTTAATTATTTAAAAATATAAAATTTCTAAAAATTCATGTTGAGAATTTGGAACTCCCACAACCTTTGTAGTTAAAACCCCCTTTAAGTGGGATATATGAGTTTCATAAATCTTATTTACTGGTATGAATTCACTTTACATAAGTGAATCAACTCACTTTTTTCTTCTTCTCCCAATGTGGGATTATAAAATAAATTATATCATATACTAATTAGAGTTTTTATTTTAAAATTTAAACTGGCTAAAACTGAATTATGCACAACACTAAAATATTAAATGTAAATATAAGACTTACTTATATAAATGAAACAATTCACTTTCTCTTTCTTCTTCCGATGTGAGATTATAAAATAAATCATAAACTAATTATAATTTTATTTTTATATTGTTATATAGAAATTAGCCAATGGAATTTTTTTTAATTGTTTAAAATTAAGAAAATCAATATAAGAAATCGTTGTTAAGTCGACAAATCAGTCAAATTGAAAACGGTTAAGCCTAATCGGTTAGGTCAAATAACTAACTAACTAACTTATACAAAAATTAATTAATTAAAATTTTTCAATGTTATTTTTATTTTAAAATTTAGATTGTCTTGAATTGAAACATACACAACACTAAAATATTAGATAAGAGTATAAGATTCACTTTATATAATTAAAATAACTCATTTTTTCATTCTTCTCCCAATGTGGAATTATCAAATTAATTATAGACTAATTAGAATTTTATTTTTATATGGTTAAATAGAAACTATAGCCAATAGAGATTTTCTTAATTGTTTAAAATTAAGAAAATCAAGAAAATTAGTATATGAGATATTGAAGGTCTCACAAAACTCTTTACAATTTAAATTGTTTTGAATTGAAACATGCACAATACTACAATATTAAATAGGAGTATAAGATTCACTTTATATGATTAAAACAACTCATTTTTTCCTCTTTTTTTTTTTTTTTTTTTTTTCCGATGTGGGATTATCAAATGAATCATAGACTAATTAGAATTTTATTTTTATATGGTTAAATGGAAGCTAACTAATGGAAATTTTCTTAATTTTTAAAATTAAAAAAATCAAGAAAATTAGTATAAGATATTGAAGGTCTCACAAAACTTCTTACTAAAAACTCTCTTTTCTTTATATAATATATATATAGACAATATAATATTTTTTTGGATTAAAAAAAAAAAAACTAATATATATGTCGTAGTGAGGTCAATAATAATTATTTTTTGTTTGTCCTAATCTTTCGATTAAAACTTTTAATATGTATACTTTTTTCTGATTATTTGACTACTGTTTCAATTTTCCAATCTGTCAATAATAGGTATCACTTGGACGTTAATTACCTATATTATATAACTAATGATAGTTTAGTCTTCAATTTTTTGAGGCGGTGGATTGGTAGATAGGTAAACAATTAAGTCCGGGTTTTACATTCATTTTGGGGCTAAATAATCACAAAAAAAAAATGACTATAAAAGACAAGAAGATAAAATACTACTTTTTACTTATAATTATTATATTTTTTCTCTCACAAAAGTTAAAAAAGTCCCAAAATAAAAACCAAATGAGGCTAAAAAAGTCAGGCTAAAAAAATTTCAACACAAAAAAATTGATTATATTAGCCAATGCTAAACGACATTTAAGAATAAAATCTAAAATCTTAAGTTCAAGTCATTTTAAGGATCATTGGAGGTTTGTTTGGCTCTTAATTTTAAGGTCTTAAAATTACTCAAAATGCCTACAAACTAGTTCAAAATCCGAGTTTATACCCAAAAAAAAAAAAAAAAAAAAAAAAAAAACGATGGAGTAAATTGTCATTACATTTCATTTATATTGACTGTAGCCTGCAGGCAAAGATCCGCGATGAAGAAGTAAATCACCCGATCTTATTAAAAAATACACACTCTTAAAAAGGTGTATATAATATACAAGTTAATTACTACAAAAGTAAATAATTTTCAATCATAACTTGAAAAAAATAAGTGATAACCAAACATTACATAAAATATAATGAAAGATCTTTTGAATTATAATTAAAATAATAATCATAACAAGTCATAAATAAGTCATAATTAAATATCACAAATATCATAACTAAATCATATGCTACATACTACAAAATAAGGTATGTGTCATAAAATTTCCAGTAGCTAACCACATAGTTTTTTTCCTTCTATTTTATTTATTTTGATATAAAAATAGTTAATTAGTCTAGGTGTGAATTAAATTGATCAGATTTGTTGACCTGTCAATTTCATTTATTTGTTTATTTTTAGTTTATTTTTGTTTTTTTTTTTAAATTTTTTTTAGAATCATGAAACACTACTATTATAACTTATCATATACGAAGTCTTGAAATCAAAATTAAAATGATATACATTGGCGTACTATCTAAGTGTAAGTTGGGTCTAACCTGATCTACATGTGCCCATGTTGGACAAAAAAAAAAAAAAAAAATTCTATATGTACCCGTGCGGTGGTTCTATATATTTTGGCGATGAAGTAACTTTTTTTTTTTTTGAACGGCAAAGAGAGAAACTATATTGATATAAAAACGAGTACAAGGAACACAAATACACCGATCAACAAAACAGGGAAAAAAAAAGGGAGGGGGGGTGCAAAAGCATCACAGTGAGCTATTTCGTCCCAACGAGGTTGGCACCAAATAGCCCACCCTATCATTTGCAAGCACCCCCAAGTTGGCGAGGAACCAACGCAAAGAATAGACCAACCACCAACCAGAACTGCCAACCCCAATCCAAGTCTGCTGCACACACCAAACACCAAACCAGATCAGAGCACCAGCTGCATACAGAACAACATAAAAGGCCTACCATGAACAGCATGCATACTCAACTGAAGCAACCCAGCAAGCTCAATTCAGAACAGATTAGACCAGATGAACACATCAGACCAGATTATAACAGATCACCAGCTGCAAACACAGAACAGAGAAAAACAGACCACAGTACCAGATCAAACAGATCAACAGTTAAGGCCTTATCACTGGCAGCATACAAAGCACAATTCAGGTAAGACTATACCACACCCAGCAACCAAAACATTAAATCCAGGTTTAGCCCACAGAGCACAATTCAGCTGACCTAGTGACCAACTCAGCAGACCAAGACCGAAGCCACAAGTGCACATAGCTACATAACAGATACTCCGCAAGACCAAACACACCTGCTGCTGCACACCATGGATGTCAATGTATATTACAGTGAACCCTGCCCACCTAAACAAGCTCTAATCTGCCTGATGTTATAAATAAAATCAAAAATAGAGAACTGACACTCCTTAGAGACTGCTTTCAACCAAATAGCTAATCTAATAATAATTAACTCCTGCAACTCCTGCATATTTGGCTGAGCATTATTGAACCGGCAATCATTCCGATGTTTCCAAATAGACCAGAGGGCAACCAAAGGGATAGCTTTCCAAATCCTCCTTTCAGCTTTCAGCTTTCCATTTAATCAATTTCAGTTGCACCCAAATCATTTTTTTTGGTTTTATTTTTAGGGTTATGATATTACCAAATAAAAAATGACTAGAAGAGTAATATATTGTGAAGTCAATAATAATTATTTTTTCTTTATCTTAATCTTTCAATCAAAACTTTTAATATCTATAAATTTTTCTAATAATTTGACTACTATTTCTCTTTTCCAATCAATAATTTAAATGTCACATTAATCAGCTATCTATATTATATATTAAAAAAAAAGGAGTTTTTAATTTTAAGAACTCTAGGAGTTTCAAAGCTCCAATCCAATTATGTTGATTTTTGGTTTTTTGTTTTAAAGAAAAAAAAATCTTTGGCTACTAAAAATTAAAATTTAAAATTGTAGTCAACAAAGAATTTATTGAATTCACCTATCATTTAGAGATTTAAATTCTAAAATACACATGATTTAAGGAATTATTTTCCATAAGTAAAATATACTATATTATATATATTACTTAACTAATGAGCAGAACTTTATGTTAAAAGAAGAAAAAAACTTACACAACAAACATCATTCACTGCTTTCACATATAATCTTTTTTATTGCTTCATCTTTATTAGAATAAATATTCTTTACACCTCTCTCTTTCAAAATAGTGATTGTTAAGATTTCATTGATATTTAAATTTGTTTGTTTTTATTTTTGCCTTTTATTCAAGCTTAATATCCACGATTGTAACGCCCTCAAAATAAATCCATAAATCATACATTTATGACAACCATAGGTATAAAAGAATAAAGCATATTTTCATTTATTAGAGTATTCATTACCAAAAGTATTGCATGTTGACAATAAAAATAAATGCCCTATGGACTTACAACTTTCCAAGCCAACACTTGGTTACAAAAAAAAAAGAGTACTAACTCAAATACACATTAAGCTCTTGGCTTGAATTTACATGTAATACCAAAACAACAAAATAACCAAAAGAGTCTTCAACTCCCAAAACCTTCCAACCTACGTCATTGGAGGTAGCATATCACCTGAACCTGAAAATGATGTCCCATATAGGGTGAGCCAAAGCCCAGCAAAGATATACTAAACCAAATATGAACAATAACTAAAACATTAATATTTGATAAATGGCTAACACTTGTAAACCAACTTACAACACAATCTAGTTCCATGACAAATATATACATGTTTCATTCCACTTTCCTTTACTTAACCAATTTAATTCATAAACGTGACTCAGAACCTAGCTAAACAATTAAATAAGACTACATCTCATATTAAAACACTTCCTTTATCCACAATTCAAATGAGACTACAACTCATAATAAAAACGCTTCCAATACTTCAATTATCTACGTTATGCAAACGTAATTAGAATTTCGGGACTTTCACCCTGAACACTCCGGCCAACTTAATTATCAATGGAGTCCATCTCCTATCTTCTCCCAAACAGGTTTGAGAGTACATCCCCTATCTTCCCTTAAACTATGGAGTACATTCCCTATCTCCTCTCAAACAAGATACATATACAATGTATTTAAATATTCAATCATATACAATGATCAATCAATACATATATTCAATAACATATTCAATACATATATTCAATGTATTATTCCAACCATCATATTCAATGACATATTCCAAGTGATTAGTTTCAGTTTTCTCTAATCAACATATAGTGTCTACAACAATGAAGACTATCCTCCACCGATAGCCTAAAGCAGTTATCTCTAAACAGATAATAAATTTATCAACCAGATAAAATAATAATATTTTTGTAGGTGAGTGATTAATTTATCCAACTATACTAATCAACCTCATAATTTTCCAATTTCATAGTTTCCAACTCAATTTCATATTTCCCCAAATTAATTATTCAACATAATTAGAGTATTTTCCCCCTTTTTCCATTATCAACCCTAAGATTCAATTTCATCAATTTAACAACAATAATTCCATTTTCCAAGGTCTCACATACACATGGAGTTTAACATTTGAAAACCTTCTTTTTATAACCTTAAATCAAACCCTAACTTTTCCAAAATTACCAAATAATACCATCTAATCAAAATGACTAAAATTTATGTCAAAACTCATAAGATGGAGTAGGGTATCCCTACCTCAAATGAAGAGACCAAAATGAGAAGATGTAGAAAACTCGAGATGCTCCAAACTCAAAGATTTTCGGATCAAAGTGTAGCCCACACCAAGCTCCACCTTTCTTACAAAGGGATTAGGGTAAGAGACCACTAGAAGTAGATGAAATCTTAGAGAGAGAGAGAGTGTGTGTAGAGAGAGAGGCAACCGGGGCTAGGGTTTGAATAAAGAAGAAGATGAAAAAGTGTGTAAAAACTCGCTGCTGCAAACTGATATATTCGAAGCTCGCTCGAGTGAAGGAGTGGTCGCTCGAGCGACCAGACATAAAGAAACCTTGCTCGAGCGCAGAAAGCCTCGCTCGAGCCAACAATTCAAAGCTTCAGGTCTGTAACCCAGAAGCACGCTCGAGCGAAGGAAAGCTCGCTCGAGCGAAGAAACCCAAAACATAGTCCTCGCTCGCTCGAGTCAAGAAATGCAACCTTCAGGTCCAAAACTAGACGCAGAAGCAAGCTCGAGCGCAAGACTTCTTGCTCGAGCCACCAGACACACCACTCAACTCTCGCTCCAGCGAAAGAACCTTGGCTCGAGCGAAGGAACTAAAACAAAGAGCTCGCTCGAGCGACAAAAGCCTCGCTCGATCGAAGACACCAAAATCTGGGCAGCAACCATTTGTTTCAAAACACACCCAACCTGTTACAAACTTGCCAAACACATCCTAAAACTCAAATACAAAGAATTAAAGGACGGAGAGAAACATATACAACAACAGACATTTACGGAACCGAGTCCGGAATACAACAACCAATGGAGGGAAAACTGGGATCGCTATAACGTTCATCCGGCCTTTGTTAGCAACGGAACAACAATAACTAGACTCATATGTGAAGATAATCATGGATGCCTCATTCAAATTTTATAGCCAAAAATAAAAAATAAAAAAATGACGAAGCTTGCACAAGAAACATATTTCTTTTTATTTTTTCCTTTCATTCAAACTTACTCCATGTTTGTACAGTCTCTATTAGCAACAGAACAACAATAAACTAGACCCATATGTAAAGATGACTATGGATGGATGACACCTTCAAATTCTAAGGGAAAGAAAGGGATTATTATACTTTCCATTTGAATTTGAAGAAGGATTAGTATACTTTCTCTCAATTTGAATTTTGAAATATATTCGTATACTTTCTATTTTGAAAGTCATAAAGAAGAAATATTATTTATTTATTTATTTTGCTTGAATGAGGCTACCCAATAAAAGGTTTTTTTTTAATTATTTAAAATCAAAATATTAAAAATTTTAGAATGAGAGTTTGGAACTCTTACAAGAATTTCCATTAAAATACTCATTTTCCTTAATATATATATATATATATAGACTAGCGTATAACCTGTGCTATGCACTGAGTTAAATAATAATCCATAAATTTATTTTTAATCAATTAAAAATAATTTTAAAAAAAATAAAAAATAGATAAGATTAAGTGAGTTATTTTTAAGATAAATTACCAACATGTCTTAATAGTTGGACTTCTACTAAAGTTTTTTAAATTCGTCACTGAAAGCTGTCGCTAAAAATTGACAATTAATGATTTTTTTTTTTTTGTAATTTTTTTAGGGATATTTGGTCAAAACCCCCTCATAATAAAATTTTAATGCATTAAGGACAAATACAAATAATTTTCCTTGAAAAGTTCAACAAATATGACTATTATCAAAATATTAAACTTTAAAGTAATATAACTTTTGATGTAGATGTCGGTTTTTAATAAAATTAATATTTTTAGAATTCTGTCGTCAAGATCTATCAAATAAAATCTATGTTGACTGTGAAATTCTTTATACAAATATGTTAGTTTGTCTCATAGTAATATGTTACTCTGTTTTACAATTACTCTATTTGACAGTAATATGTTACTCTGGTTTACAATAATATTTTACTTTGGCAATATTGTCTAAGAAGGAAAAAAAAAATAGAAAAAGAGAAAGATATTTTACTTTGTCGTTACTTAATTATGTGTTTTCTCTTAAGGGGTTTATGAATAAAAATAAATTAGGTTGTTCTTTTCACCAAACAAAAGTCCAATAGAAGGGTTTTGACTAAATTTCCTTTTTTTTAAAAAAAACTGTCGCTTACAATTAGTGACTTTTTTGCAACGAATTTTTTAAACTATCACTGAAAACTGAAAATTAGTGATGTTTTTATAAATATTTGATGAAAAATGTTGATAATTATCACAAGACCTGTTGAACAATAAGTCTACATATTGAGACCTACGGTAAGTCTTTTTTATTTCTAGCTACATGGTTATTTGAAATTAGATTTTTAAGTGACCTTTTCACTTTTTTATGAATTAATATGTGTTTGGGTATGAATGTTTTAATTGTTTGGGAAACATGAATAACTATGCCGTTGGGTTTAAATTTTTCGTTTTTTCCTTCTAATTATATAAATTCATATACACTTACTCATGAGGATTGTTTGGTCTTTTCACGATGGTGCAGAGATTTAGTTATTTTACATGGTAAACACATTTTAACTTTTTGACTCAAGCTTTTTGGAGTAAAAAAGCTAACATCCCAAACATGACATAAGTTACACTATTTTTATATTTTTTATTCTATTAATGTTTTGTTTGAATATTATATAACAAATACAAATATTAAAATTCAATTGGTAAAATTAAAAAATAAATAAATTTGATAAAATTACAAAAAATATAATTTCAGTGAAGTATAATTATATTTTGTCTACAAAATTCATAATTATAAATCCATCCTGTCAAAGTTTGTTTGGTGACATAATAATCTTATTTTATCTTATCTTCTTCTATTTCTTCTTCTTCTTTTTTTTTTTTGGTCTCTCTCCCCCTCTCTTCTTTTATTATTTTTTAAATTGGTAAACATACATCTTTAGCAATTTTCTTTTCCATAAAAAATGTACCTATCTATGCATATTTATTAAAAATTTTAAACTTGGGTAAAATTTTATATATTTATACTCAAAACTGTTACATTAATAATAAAATATATTTTATGTATGAAATTATTTAAGACCAAATTAGACTATAGGCCATGTTATAGCCCTAGGATTGGACTTGACCAAGAAAATTGATCGGTAATTAATCAATTAATTAGTAGAAATATTTGGTAAATAATTAATTTGAATTTTATATTTAAATTATATTATAGGTTTCCATGATGTAATAGTCATAACACAGCCTAGAAACCAAGTTCTGGTTGATTTAAAATTTTTGTTTTGAATTCTATTTATAGCCTCTCTCTTTTTATATATATTATTTATGGCTAGATTTATTAATATTATACAGTAAATATGTTCAAAATATAGACTAAATTATAATTGGAATTACTTTTGAGTAAAATTATGTTTGGACTTTTTTAAAAAGACTTTTAAATTTCAAATTAGGTATGGATATAGCAAATTTTTTTTTTTGGCTTTTTACATAAAAAAATTAAATTTAAAATAATAGATATATATAGCATTGATAATCAATGTCTTAAATAATTCAAAAATTAATAAATTTAATTTAATTTTTTTTCAAAGGTTTGACAACGGTTTTGGTTATAGAATAGTATAGTGTAATAGAAAGTTTTGAATTAAGTATGAATAAAATTTCATGTTAAACTTAACTATTAAGAATTTTTAAATTTCATGTAATTTGTATATGATTACAACTTTATTTTAGACGTTCTATATAAATATTTTCAAAATTTTAAATTTAGTTTTCGTTTGGGAAGAGCTAAAATAGCCTGACTTTTTAGCTTTTTGACTATTTTAGCTTAACTTTTTTAGCCTCGTTTGGTTTTTATTTTTGATTTTTTTTAACTTTTGTGAAAGAAAAAGTATAATGATTATAGTTTTGACGTGACATTTTGTCTTATTAGATTATGTAGCTAATTTTATCTTTTGTGATTTTTTAGCCAAAAAATCAAAACCAAACATATTAATGGGGGTCGATCATAGATGAACCAATAATTTTATCAAATGTACATTTTTTAATTTTTAGATTACCAAACTAAAAATTTTAGATTAGTTTTGAAATTTTTTTTAATCTTTCTATTTAAATTTTTGTGATAGATGATAGATTTTGACAATAGATGAAGAAGTTTCTACTATCTCTCCTTTTAAAAAGCATAAATCATGAAATAATTAGGGCTTGTTTGGTTTGAGTTTGAGAGATGAGTTTTAGAAAAAAAATTTTAAAAAATTGTTTGGTTTGAGATTTTTCTCAAAAAATTTCCAAAATCACTTTCTCTCTCTTATACATCAATCAATCACTTTTTTTCTTTCTCCTCTCTCCTTCTCAATCACTTTTTCTCTCACACACATCTACTCAATTACAACAAAATATCAAATCATCCCAAACTCTCACAAAAAAAATTTCTCTCAAAATATACAACCAAACAAACCAAAAAAATTTCTAAAACAACTCTCCCAAATTTTTTTCAAAAACAACTCTCCCAAAAACAAACCAAAACAAGCCCTTAGTATTTGTATAATTGTTGATTTAATAAGTTAGCCAATAGCATTTTTTTAAATTATATTTTAATTCAAAAATTCACAAATATTGGTTGGAAGATTGGAGTTCCTACAATGTTTTTGACGAAAAGTCACTTTGTTATAATATATAATTAGTGGTAACCCGTGCTATGCACGACATGTAAAAAAATTAATAATATATTTTTATACAGAATAATATAAATTGTTAATTTTTATATGCAAATTATGAAAACAAAGAAGATTGAAATTTACAATTTAAGCCCCATAATTTTATCAAAATTTATTTATTATTTTTTAATTTGTCACAAAATTTAATCATATAACTTTCAAAATTGTAAACTTAGGTGAACTCAACCCAAGCAACTTGGTGGTGTTTGGGAAGAATTTTAGTTAGGTTTTTTCTCATTTTTTCCACTAAAAGACAAATTTTGCAAAACCAAAAAAAACACATCCAAACAAAATATCACATCCAACCCTATAATCATTTCACTTTTTCTCTCACAAACATCACATCCAACCATAAAAAAACCGAACTATCTTCCCAAACACAATTTTTTTTCTTCAATAATATCTTACATCTAAAAAAACCTATATAAAAACCCACTTCCCAAACACCATCTGAGTTTAAAATTTTTTAAAGATTGAACAACATGGTTTTTAATTAAGTGAGGATCTATGTAGAAATTTAAAAATTCAAATTAAATTTGATTGGACTTGGGCAAAAACATCAAATAATCTGAGCAACCAAAACAAAATTATACATATATAGAAATATATAAATTATTTGCTAATTTATTTTTTAAAAATAATAAATAAAATTAATTAAAAATATAATATTAATGAACAAAAGAAAAACTAATATACTTAAGATTTCTCATAGAATTTTTCTTAAAAATATTTAAAAAATACACATTTTAGAAAGGGATTATCGAATAAAGGGTTGTTTGAAAAGTGCGATATTAGCTCTTTTTTTATTTATTTATTTATTTTTATCTTTTTTGAGTCACATCACATGTCTATTCTTCTATATATCTTTTCGTAAAAAGTAAAAAAATATACTTAATTTTTTTTTGAGCCACATCACATCTCTACTTTTCTGTACATATTTTCATAAAAAGTAAAAAAAATATACTTATTTAGCACTTCCCAAACTACCACTAAGTTGATATTAAAAAAAAATTACTTTTTATAATGGCATAAACAATTTAAATATAATTTTTAAAAAATTCTTTTTAATTTAAAAATAAAATATTAAATAGAATAAAAACAAATTTCTTACAAAATAAAAGTATTTGAATAAAAAAAGATAAGAGGAAAATTTAATATGGTATTTTCATTTAATATGAAAATAATTCAAGGTTAACAATAAATTATCACTTATAACCCTATCTTTTTTAAATAAAAAAAATTTAACGAACTATCACTTTTAATAAAAAAGTTAACGTTTCTTTTTAATTTATTTTAACAAAAATAACTTTTTAACAATTTGAGCCAAAGATATCTTTATTCTTTATTTTAATTTTCTTAATTGACAATTGAGATAATAAAAAAATAAAATAATAAAAAATAATTAAAAAAATCTAACAAAATCCACCATGTTTGGTAAGTACTAAAAAAAGTTATGTTTTGTTTTTTTGTCAAGAAAAAAATTATATTAAAAAATATTATTATTCAAGTCCTTATAGTTTCAAAGGATATAGTTATTTTATAAAATTTAAAACAAAAAAAAAAGGAAAAAAATTAATAGCAATTAATAATTTGAACACATGTATTTAAAATAAATTATATTTAGAGGAATAATATTATGATATATAATTATGACACATGTGAATATTGATCTCATTCTAATTGTAGTAATATAATTTGAAGAAGAATTTAAATTTGAAATTTTATTTTATGATTTAATAAAGGATGCAAAATTTAAGGAATATATATTGATCTCATTTCAATTATAGTAACATAATTTAAGTAAGAATCCAAATTTGAAATTTTATTTTAAGAATATAAAATTAATTTATAAACCAATCATATTGTAACATGTATTAACAAAAAATTAAACAAAATAAAAAAAATTGAGAAAAAAGAATTACAACTTTCAACCTTAATGAAATGACAATATTTTACAATTATAATAGTATATAGATATATAGATAAATCATGGAATAAATCATTATTTAAAACTTATATATTATGGGATAAATCATTATAATTGTAAATTTAAATTAATGGAATGTTTTTCATATCTAGTGCCCCTCAAATTTAATGAATTAGTATACTTTCTATTTTTTATTTTATATATTTTTGATATACTTTCCATTTGAAAGTCATAAATCAAGAGATATTGATTATTTATTTATTTATTTATTTTGCTTGAATGAGAGCTATAGAGGATTTTTTTTAATTATTTAAAATCAAAAAATTAGAAATTTTAGTTTAAGATATTGAAACTTCCACAATATTTGTAGTTAGAAATCCCTTTTTACTTATATAATATATAGATATATTGATTTAATATGAATTTATATTTATTTTAGATTTTTTTTAATATACAAATTATTTTTTTTAGATTTTTTATGAAAATAATTTAACAATCACATTACTAACCATAATGTATGGAATAAGTTGAAAATGGTGTAGCACTAGGTATGGAGAAGTCAAAAAAGTTTGTGGGTTAAGATAAGTCAATAAATGCTGATTTTTTTTTTTAAATGAAAAAATTAAAAAATTAAGATTGAGATATTAAAACTCTCACAAGAGCTGTGCATTAAAATCTCCTCATCCTTATATAATATATATATAGATAGATAATAAACACATTCATAACTCTTAACAGATACACGTAAGCTAACCAACATTAATACATTTTATAGAACTGTCTTTCATTTCATTAATCCTACATTATAAATTTATAACATGTGATAGATTTTCAATAAACGAAAAGAAGTAAAGAGAGGTTTATGCCCTAGTGGCTACATATTTCCAAGACGATACTTGGTTATAATAAAAGTGGGTTAAACTTAATACAAATAAAAGTCCTAGACTTGTACAAAAATATTTACAAAACAAAAATAAATGAGCGTTCAGCTCGACGATCCTCCCAAGCCAATTCTTTGGTGGAGGCATATTATCAGTACTTGAAAGTTGGTTTTTACATAGGATGAGCTAAAACCTAATAAAAATTAATTTATTATTTTGTATGATGCTTAACAAAGTCATATGGTGAATGCTCATACATGTCGCTTACCAAAACGATACGTTTTCTCTTTTGAAATAATGCAATGTCATGTTTATAATTCAATTGATAAATCGATACTTTCAGAACAAAAAATAAGGCAGTGGATATACACACTGGAAATCTCTAGGTAGGCTATGCAAGTACTACCAAAGCCATTTTACAAGTACTAACTGGAAGGATCGGCATTTAACCGCGCCGATTTCTAGACTTTCACTAAAGACACACATGCCAACATAATAATAATAACCACACCACACCCCCTAATCAAATTCACTATGGTATTCATATTTTTTTTTTCTTAAAACAATACATTTCAATGTATAAGGTTGAAAACAATGTTCAAATGAGAGATGCATGAGTGAATGATTTTAGTTAACCTAGTTCTCATGCAATTTCTACAACAATCAAAACTATCCTCCACTGATAGTCCAAAATAAATATCTCTATAAAGATAAATTTTAAGCAACAGATATAAATTCATAATTTCAAATTTGGAGTAGCAATACATGTTCAACTTCACTATCCAATTTAATCAATGGTTCAAACATTGACCCACCATTCTCATTCTTATTCAAAACCAATAATTTCCAAAGATTTCGAAGGATTTCCAAAATAATATATGTTTCTTTCGAAAAACACCATTTAAGATAAATTTCATATTTCACAACAACAAAACTATCTTAATAACTTTTTAGAACAATCCATCTCCAAACCCATATTTTATAAATCCAAATCAAACCCAAAATGCTACTCTATTCAATAGCACATAATAAAACTAAAAATCATGCAGAAATGTTAAAGAAATCCCTACCTCAATAATAGAAAGAGAGGGGAAGAACAATCTCAAAATCAACAGAGGCGTATCTTGAAAATTTTTCAGATTAAAACGATCATCTCCTTGTGCTCTACCTTTTATCCCAAAGCACCAAGGTGGCGAGATTAGCAAATTTGAGAGTATGAAGAGGGTAAGTTGTAATAGTTTGTTTTGGGTGACCACTCGAGCGATCATCCGGTCACTCGAGTGTAGATGTGAAACTCTCAATATCTTGCCTATTTATAGGCGAGACCGCTCAAGCAATGAAGTGGTCGCTTGAGCATAGAATCTAGGTTCCCAGTATTTTCACTGTAACTTTGCAAAACTTTTAGAGCCTTATGCTTACCGCTCGAGCGATGGAAAGTTTGCTTGAGTGGTCTGGTCGGGACAATACACTTATAAGTCAATTAAACACTTTTCTCTCTCACTTTTTTCAACTCTTCTCTCTCTTTATCACTCATTTCCGAACTCTAACCCTAAAAACACTTGATTTCCTCAAGTTTTACTAAAGATTCACCTTAAATCCTTCAAGAAAAGTGAAGAGCAAGTTTGATTCAAGATTCTCACCAATTGGATCGTGTTTTTTTTTTTTTTTCAAATTTCTTATTGGGTCTTCAACTCTTAGCTACTATTTCAAGGTAGGGGTACTTTTAACTTGATACATTTATGATTTGAGATATATATGTGATATTTTCTTAGTTATAGTAATGAATGAGATGATTTTGTGATATAAAGTGGGTTTGTTGACTAAAAAGGGATTTTCCCCATGTGCTGGAAGAATTTGTGCATATCTTTCTTGATTATGGTTAGAAATTGTGATATCGACTTTTTATGTGTAAAGAAGGGAAAAGTCCCAATTTTTTTTCAAAAACCCTAGTTTTCAAACTTGATCTAATAATGGGTTTGGTCAAATTGACTCTTAAATCTTGAAAATGGGTGAAAGATTATGGAAATGGTGTTGAGATATGAGATTTTTGAAGCTCTTTGGGTATATGTATTGAGATTGTGGAAATTGTGAAATTGGAGAAATCTTTTGGTTGTTGATATTATTAATGTCGTTGTGTATTGAACAAACCTTATGAAAAGTTTATTTGAAAACTCATGCATCATGCGCATCATAATTTCTCATGTAATTTAATCACCTTGTGGATGTTTAGAAAATGTCAAAGGGGGTAAATAGCGTATAAGTCTAGGTAGTTGAGTCGGGTTTTGGAAATTGAGTTGTGTGTTGTATCTGGTACCTACGCGAGGAGTCAAGGTGCCCAATTGCCCTGTCTTGTGCATATCGCCGAATGAATGTGGAAAAGGTTTTTGGGTGTCCACGAGCTTGCCTTTATAGAGTCGACAAATGTGAAAAACTTGATTTTGGGTGTCCACAAGCCTGTCGTTCCAAGAGTCGGCGAAAGTGGAGAGAGAAAGGTTTTGAGTGCCCATTGCTCCGCCGTTTTTAGAGTCAACAAATGTGGTAATATTTTCTTTATATAAATCTATATATGTATGTATGGGTTTGTGGCTTTTGCTTGGGACGTCATAGCGTATTTACCATCTCATGCTTGTAGACAAGATTTTGAATGAAAATCATGCATTGAACACTTTTGGCGTTAAAAGAAGAAATATGAATCTTGATTATTTATATAACTTGTTAAATGTATTTCTTACTGGGCACTAGTTCACCTTAAAACTAACCACCTTTAGAAAACGATGTTGATGCGCTACTTCAATGATTGGCTTGGGGAAAGATTTTGGATGGGGATACGAAAGCTCTCTTTTGATGTTTTATGAAAACACATTTTAGAGTATAAATTCTAATTTCTAAAAGCGATATGAGAACTATGTTATGAGAGTATTGCTTTGCAAGTAATAGAGACAAAGTGTGTCCCCCAACCAAGTAAAGTGGCAACCGATGAATCCAAAATTAGGATTTCCAAAATGCTACTTTTTATTCAAAAAAGCAGTGTAATAAAATTTTATTATTTTTTTTTTGTTTTTTCAAGAAATCCAGATAATGTATAAGAGATATTTTCATATCAATATTATGGTGTTGGTGGATGTCTAAACGATCATTTAGCTTAGGTTATAAGGTGGCGAGATTAGCATATTTTATTGAGAGTATGTGTATTGAGGGTAAGTTGTAGCAGTGTGTTTGGTGACCCTTTCCCAAAAAACATGGTCATGGAGTTACCCATTTTTTAATCTTTATTTTTTTATTGCCTATTATGTTTTGTCCTCAAGTATTATATAAGCGAGCAATAGATATATAATATCTGTTGAGGAAGCATATCATCAAACTAGATATATAACTATTTAGTCGAGCCTTGAGTTCGGCGATGTAAGTTTTGCTTGAATGACCGGTCTGGTAGAGACTATAATAATTGCAATTGGTAAAATTAAACACAAATGAATTTCTTTAAATCTCAAAATTCTACTTTTCGGTCAAGTATAATTACAGACCCTAGGAAATTAAATAATTATGATTTCCTCAGTTATATCACTAAGATTCACCTGTCAATCCTGATATAACAGTTATCTTTTTTGATTCAAAGATTCCTTTCTCCCACATATTTTATCTCTCTTTTGTTTTTTCAGGGTGATTTCTTATTGAAGGGTCTTAAAACTTTTTTAGCTATTTATTTTTCAAGTAAAAGATTAGCACCCAAGGGAAATAATATTATCATATTGAGATATATATATCTTGGTTTGTCTTGAATTGATAGCGTGCTGAGAAAATTTAAGTATTGATCTAAAAGTATCGGGATATTTAATTTTAAAAAAGTTTTCCCCATGAGGTGAGAAGGCTATGCATATCTATGTTAGATTATATGTTAGATCAATTACAAATTACGACTTTTTACATCTAAGAAAAAAATCCTTGAACCCAATTTGTTTTATATATGAAACCTATTTTTTCAAACTTGAGTAAACATCATTAATAGGTTTACATTTTCATAATAAAAGGAAAGTACATATTGTACATATTTAACGCTATGGTGTTGAGATTAAGATTATTGAAGCTCCTCCGTATATATATTGAGATTGGTCCCACCTTGTGGTCATCTTTAATTTGTCTCAAAATGTAATTTCTCCTTTGGGTATTGGAACTAACTTTATGAAAAGTTATATTTGAAAATTGCCCTTATAAATCGCATGCACATTTCTAAAATTCAAATTTTAAGGTAATGATGGATGTTTAAAAAATATTTCAAAGAAATCTAAATTAAGTCTAAGTGATTGAGTTGGGTTTCATAATTAGCAGATTGTATTTATACATTTTTCTGTAAGTCGAACCGTAAATTGGGACTTTTAATCTTTTTGCATTTACTTGAATGAATTTATTTTTTGTAGTGTTGTAATTATGACACGTAACTTCATTAGAGTCAACAAAAAATGTATTAAACTTGACTTTTGGAGAAATTGTCCTATACCATTGATCGTTAATACGCATCATTTGTCACAAAATATTAAAGTAAAGGTACTCAAAAAAGAAAAAGAATCAACAAAGAGTAGTAATATTTAAAACATAAAATCAATACTATATAAAATGTATGTAATGTGATTCGTGGCTTTGATTTTGATCTATCACTTTATAATAAAAAGAGTCGCATTGCCAAGATTTTTTTTTTGAATTACAAATGACACTACTCGCATTATTTGGCGTTCAGAGCCTAAAATTTTGATCATATGAATCTAAAAAATGATTATATAACTTGACAAAAAAAAATAATGATTAGTAAAGCAGTAAGTGAGAAGCGATATATAAAATAAGCGAAATCTGATCTTCAAAATAGTAAGAATTAAAAAAAGAAAACATGTGAATTAATTGGATGTATGCCCGATCGATGTGCTCCCCATCAATGTCTTATATGCAAGACAAAGGCTATTTTGTAAAAACAAAACAATCTAAAACATTCAAGTTGTAGCATGTCATAGTACCGTTAAATGCTTAAAATAAAGAGTAATGTTATGTATCGTGAAAAAATTAGCTATTAGAAAACTCTTTTTAATGTTGAAATGATTAAACAAGGATTACGTATATAAAGAAATGCAGCATCTTTAATTAAGGGATGAAAAATCTTGGTAAATTTATTTTATGATCACTGTATTGATACAAATAAGCCACGACTCTCTGCTCCTTCCAGTTCAATGGAGAAAATAACCCAAGTGAACATAATTGAAAAACAAATTTCTTGTAGCTGTCATATTCAGGCCTTGAACTTTTTAGAGATTAAAAAAGTCACCTTCAACCTCTCTACTCTTTATCCCCAGCTTGAGGTTGAAAAGTTGATGTGAATATGGGTTTATGCAACAAGAGAAAGTTTAGCAAATTCAGATTTATTATATCAGTTTTCGTGGCTTTTAGAGAGAGATGAGCTTCAATGATGATGAGCCAAAAAAGTAAGCCAAGATGTCTCAGGTTTAACTTTTTTCTTCGTTGTCTCAAAGCGATTTATACTCTATGAATTTAGGCAAAAGAATATACGCTCGAGCGACCTCAGACAACTTGGTATTGATATATCTGTAAAGCTTACAAACCAACAGAGATAACTTCATACCGTGTCAAATGCTCTCTAACAAATCTCTCAATGTCTGAGATAGATTTTCCTATCAGAAGTTATATTTGCATAGACCGCTCAGTAATTGAAGACTTATTTACAGAAGAATGACAGTGCTGTGAAAGCATGGCTGCATCTATCTGTAAAGTCATGGCTGGAATCTTTTTCTTCTTCGATGTGACTAAGCTCTTAGCCCTTTCGCAAACCCAACACTTTCTGCAGACCTTGTCGGCTGTATGCTCCTATAGCATTCCAAAACCCTAGAATGTTTTGCTGATTGTTAGATTTGAATTCAATGAGTACATATTTCATAAATATAAACAACAGCATTCTGGCAGGAATCCAAAACCAACAGATCATCAACAATGTTGCGGCGGCATATGGAAGATAAGCGAATTCAAGTGATGCTGGAGCTACGCTTTCAGGGGGATTCGACGGGTCCGGAGTGGATCTTATGACGGTCTTAGATGTCAGTGGTAGCATGGGGAAGAAGTTAGAAAAAATGAAAGTGCCATACTATTGATCAGAAACTTGGCCCGTTCGATATAGGGTGCCCGTCGCCATCGCAAGCAGTCACACAGCGCGTGGGAGGAACGTTCTCAGATGTTCGGAAACCAGGACAACTTGATATTGTATTTTCCCCAGTGTGTTTTGGCTTGGGCTTTCTCACCGTGGTTGTTCCCAGGATTCGAAGCCACCGTCACACGCAGTCGAATCCACAATCGTTAAGCAGTGTCTGCCGGAAACTATATACAACTTTCAAGGACGATGCTGCTGCCTCTGTGACTGTTTCATTTACCTTATCTTTACATTAAAGAGGTACGCAAGGTCATAGTGGACCTTCTTTCTCCCTGCTGCTAGTAGTCCAGCGGGCCTGGATGTCCTGTGGAAAATCACTCTAGCACATACAGGTCAGGTGGTACCAATATTATCAAATCTCTCTGTATTTACTAGCTAGTAGAATAAATTATGTTTTACTTTTGACTCGATGATTGATCTGACAAACATAATGGATATGTGTATGCATATAACGCGCGTACAGCTCTGGTGGGAAATTGTTTGATGCCAACTGATAATCCTTACAGTAACAAGCCGCACCGGCAGGACATCCGTGGAGCCAGAGAGGAGGAGGTGATGATGGAGGAGAACCGTCTACGGACTGCACAGATGATGAAAGAAGCTAGAGTCAGCGTATTGCTGACGACCAGAAGCTGGCAATGCTCGTGACAAGCTGGTTGAAGCCCAAAACTTGCTGGAGGACGGTTAATGATGAGTCTAACCCGTTGATTGAGATGCTGAAATCTGAGCTGCAACAGATAAAAGGTTGATGAAATCTCAGGAAATCTACGAAAAGCAAGGGCGTACTTATGCACTCTCTTCAGAGACTTCCTATAATCGGCAGCGTTACGCTGCAAGAGGTGATGATGTGGAAAAGGTGCGCATGTTTTCCACTCCGCGTATGGACGCATACCTTGAGCAAGCCGTTATTTGGACGAGGATCCCAGCAAGCCACTGCCCTCTGTGGACGAGGATGAGAAGCAAGAACTCGCTGCCGATCCCCTTGCTCCCATCGTTGGAGCTCTTAGCTACCATATTCAGACGGCCATTCAGTCTTCAAATCCATTGACAACATACTCAATAAAGCAGGCCGCCCGTAACTCAATGCTTGCCATCCATCTTTAATTTACAATGTACCCCATTGCATTGGGTTTTGCCTTTGCACTTCAATAATTACGGGTGTGTGATTTTCCTGTTGTTGAACAGGTTTTTTTCTTTTAATTACCATTTCACTGTTACAAATTTCCAGTGTGTTATTTTCCCAGTTGCACTTCAATAAATTATTAGTGTGATTTGCCTGTGTTAAATAAGTTTTTGGATCAGTTATTTTGTTGGTCCCTCAAGTTTTCCTTTGTATCATTTTTTGTCTCTTAAGTTATAACTGCACAATTTTGTCCCTCAAGTTAATTAGGTGCAAACAATGTAGCCCTCTGTCTGCCTCATTCAAAATGAGAAAAGTTGCGATCATGAAAATTTTTTCATAAAAACGATCATGAAAGATTTATGATCCTTGATTACCTTAATTAGTGTGTGGTGCTTTATTTTAAGTGTAATCCAGGGTCATAAAGCTTTCATGATTATTTTTATGAAAGATTTTTCATGATATCTAAAGATTGTTAAGGCCCAAATTGGCTAATTTAACTAGGGCAAATTTTAGGAACACAAAATTTGACTAGGCAATATGTAAAATCAGCAACACAACACACTTTACCAAAGCAAAAACCCTAAATACACATAATTGCATTACCACCACTTCCACGCCATGCTGAGCTGTCAAGATTCGCCATCACTGTCGCCTTCAAGTCCATTTCCACCAAATGATGCTCTTTTTCGTCAAATTATTCACCCAGAAAGGACCCAAACAAAGAAAATCTTGATCTTTCCTCTTTTCTTTAATGTAATTAAGCATCATAATTTTAAGGTTTGAATGTATAATTGTAGTATAGATCCTTCTCTGTGTAGTTTTTCTTTCCTCTATTAAGAGTTGTAATTGATTTATCTTTCATGCCTTTGTCAACCTGACGAAATATAATGGAGCAAATCTAATGAGCATTTTTTTTTGGAACAATTTGCCAATTATTCTAGTTGCTTTAACATTGATATATATATATATATATATATTTTTTTTTTTTTTTTTTGTGATCTATACCATACAACAAAAATATTAGAGACCCTAAAAATTCTATCAAAAATTTACCAAATGTCTGTGGGTCCCCCACCAATGTAAAATATTTGGTAAAAATTTTAATAATTTTTTTGAGATTTCTAACATTATTATACAATGGTCTTTAGGAAATACAGTTTTAGTTTATATTTTTACTATTTTTCTAAAAGATGTTGCCATTACATGGTTGCATAAATTATAATTGTAGCTAAACATTGGTGCAATAGTGTCACACCCCAAAACCCTAGTATGACCTGTCAGGCCTATAGGCCTTAGCCCAAGGCACACGTAAGCCTAAATATGAATCCATACACATTGAATAACTATAAAATAGTCCATTAATAAATAACTAAAACTCAATTTAGTGACATGCCATAAATATAAACGGCAAAACCAATCGTAATTAATACCATCCAAACTTATGGGATATAAACTGCCCACATATCAAAATAATCCTAAATAAACCTCAATAAAAATAAAAATAAATATGCACAAACATGACATAACAACTAAAAACAAAATAAATGAATGTCTTAAAGGTCCATGTAATTGAGTCCCCGCCACGCCATAAATCCACTCTAAGTCCTTCTAACACCGGAAATGGTAAACAACTAAGGCAAATGATAGCTCATGAGTAACAACATGGATATTATATACGCTTGAAAATATGGATCAATTCCAAAATAAGACATATATCACGTAAACTAGATTGGCATACTTTGGTAAAAGAGAATCTGCTTTCAAAAATAAGGTTCCACAGCTTCAATAGTTAAAATACTCATTGAAATCCTAAGTGATTCGTGATTAGATCAAGATTAAAATATTCCAAATCCCAATTATTCAAAAACACTCAATCTAAAAATCAACAAGCACTTACGAGAGTGATTTTAGTTTGTTTGTTTTAGGAATAAATAATAAATCGATACAAACGATTTACATAGAAAAACCACAATTGAAGAACCTTCAATTGTAATAAAAATCACTAGCAACCGCCACTAATCAATCCACTCATCAAGAACTAAAAGATTACAAAGATAATACACAAATTACCCAACCTAGTCAATTTGTCCTTGAATCTTCAGAACTTTTCACCACGCCTTTCATGGAATCGATCAATCCTGAAGTTGATCCCACAACTTCGCTTGTCGAATTAATGACTACGTATAGAATCAAACGCCTTTTGAAACTCTACGTTTTAACCTTCGGATTCCACCGAAGATAACTCTCTTGAATATAAAGTATCAAACTCCTTGATATATGAATCTCAATTCATAAGTTTAGAACTCTCTCAAGAATATCAAGGAAAACTCACAAAAAACTCAGAAGAAAACTTCAAACAAAACCCTAGAAAACCCTAAACAAGATCTAGGAGAAGTAATCCTAAAACAGGCCCATCATGCGAATTTATAGAATTTGAGTTCGCGTAGTCCGCTTGAGCGGAGGTTTCAAAATTGAGTGATTCATATAGGCTTCACGCTCGAGCGGAAGGTTCCACGCTCGAGCGTCGAATCACACCATCCAGTACTTTTCAAGCGAAGCAGAGATATTGTGACCTTGTAATCCCCGAAGGCCACTTTCCCCGCTTGCGAGAGACCAAACTTGGAAAATCTGGAAAGCTCTAACCTGTTACAACCTTGGTTTTGATCCACGGAATTTGACAACAAAGGGTCCTAACAATCTCCCCGTTTGTCAAATCCCGGACAAAACCATTCTAAAACAGTTTTCCTAACAAAATCACAGAAGAACTAAAACAAGTTTCCAAACTAGTCTAAAACAATTTGCAAACTATGAACCAACATGCAACATTCACAATCAACCATGTGCTTGAACAATGAGCCTAAAAGAGAACAACCATACACAAGCCAACCAAAAATATGTGGAACTGGACTAAATAAAAAAAAGATAAATCCATCATAATCAAAACATTATCCATCCAAAAACATATATCCAAAATCCATCCAAAACATATAACAAATCCACCTGTACCAAGGAAGGATAAAAGTAAACAATCGTACTATGTATCATGTACCAAACTCCAAAATCAGAATCGTATTTATGTATTACCATGTACTACCATGTACTACCATGTACTCAAAAACTGCCATGTATCAAAAACTGTATGTACCAAAATCACTCCCCTTTTGGCCGAGATAACAAAAGAATGTGCGTAAAACAAAATAGCGAAGAGCAAAGATCAAGGAGCCGAGGCGTAGATCGTGATTCAAGCAAGGTCAAGATCTCGAGCTACCGATGAAGATCGCCACGTAATCCTCAATCCACGGGAAGAGGCCTCCAAAGCATCAAATGGGAATCGTAGTGGTCTCAAGATCGCTGAGTCTCGCCTCAAATATATCCATTTGTGCCTCAAGATGATCAAACTGAACCAACAGAGCACTCGAGCGATCCGGTTTACCACGGATGGCACGAATCGGAGGGTGTCCGCGCCTCGCACCAAGATCTCCAAAGAAGAAGAATATCATACTCGGCCTCAAGACTAGGACTGCACTAGAGCGACCAAGATTAGAAGGACCGCTTAATGTGAGACCGACTGGGAGACAGCCTTCTTGGTAAACGGGCGAGTAGAGAGGCAAATTCATCCTCATCAAAGGTAGGAACCTCAAACTTGACTAAAAGCCCGTTGATGAGACAACCATAAGGTAACCAAGATTGTTGCGCCAAAAGCAAAGAACCATCTTTTGAATGATAAGGGTGACAAGATCAATGGGACGATTTAGGGCGATACATTGAAGAATGAAGCCTTGATCCCGGTTTATCTCAGAGTCAGGTGGTAACTATGATATTGGCACACACAATTAAGTTGAGTAACCTAAATTGTGGGAGAAGTTCATGTTGTTTGATCAAAGAACCTAAGGCCAGTACGAGGAAAACCACAAAGAGTTTGAGCAACCTCATTAAAATCACACGCGAGGCGACCGAAAAGGGTAAAAGATGGAGATCTCTCACTAACCCCTAAAATCTCAAGGATAATATCAAGCAGACTGTGGATTTCCTTGGATTTAACCCAGGTCTTAAAAGAGGGGCCAATATCGTCAAGACCATCCATATTACAATAAAATTCCCATACCCAAGTAAGATTCTGTGACCCAAAAAACAAAAGGACCTGATCCCTACCTATATAATGAATCAAGAAAGACCGGATAGGAATGGACTCAAAGGTGGAGGGTGAACATTCCGTTCAAGATGGATGGAGCAGGATGGGTAGGACTTGTGGAATAACTTAGCTTTTTCAGCTGATGGGAAACGGTCAGTGTTATATGGAGGGCGAGAGGCTGTAGACTTACGGTGTTTGAAGGTGGACATGACTAAACACGACAAACAATCCCCAACCCAAGACAAACAAAAACCAGCAAAGAAACCATAAAACATTAGTACCACAGGGATATATCAACATGAGTTAATTAATGAAATCATATGATGCAAACAATGTAAACATAAGAGATCCACAGATTGCAAAATGAAGTAGAGGAAATGTGATGAGAACTAGGACCAAGCAAACAGGAGTCAAGCACATGTATAGCCAGCATGGTGATGGACTTTAATCGTCAAAGAAAATATGAGCACAGAACCACAAGACAATAGATGTAGACCAAAATCCCCAACTAAATCTCAATGTAAAATACAGAAAATCCAAACATAAAACCCAAATCAAAAAACCCTAGATGAAATGTGCAGAACCAAAAACACTGTGCCACAGTAAAAAATACCATTGCCTAACCCTAAATATGACAATCATAGACAATATAGACCCAATGACCTATGGGATAACCAACTCAAGAAAACCCAAAGTCGAATAGAGCAAAGATATAGAAATCCGACATAGGAACAATAGAGAAGGAGAGGAGAAACATACCTGAGATATGGAAGCACACGAACAACACCAAGGAACCACCAAGGAAGAGAAGAGAAGGGGAATCGCAAGGAAAAAACCCTAGGAGAGAGAGGAGTTGAGGGAAAAATGACTTGAAGGGTCGAAGGAGGGAAACATATACAAAACCAGTCCGCTCGAGCGTGGGTTTTAACGCTCGAGCATGAGACAAAACATGCGAAGGTACGCTTGAGCGCGAAAACTGAAGATCGAGCGTAAAAACAACCCTTCCAGAACTACAAAAGCAAAGAGCAAACTACTGCAAGGCTCAAAATCAAGGCCGAAGGGAATTTCCGGCTGGAAAAAAAAATTTTTTTTTTTTTTTTTCCAAAACAAGAACAAGAAACTCAAAAACATGAAGTGAGCCCTGGAATACAAGTAGATGATCACATTTAGCCAAAATGGATATTGAGATGAAATAATCTGCAATTCATGAATTCTATAAACTTGCAATGTTTAAAAAATAATGACACTGGAAACCATGAGCAAAGCAGATAAAATATAATCAGTGATCATAAACTACATGAGAATGTACAACTCAAAATCCAACATGAGAGCTCACAAAATAAAGTGTGTGTGTGCAATCCATGAGAGTCCACTGAGCTAGAGTTAATCCTAGTAGTGATCGGATGGTCGGACCTCCCAAGAGTAACAGAACATCACAGAGAAAAGTCAAACCACTAGGAATCATGGGGTATTTGTTGAGTAAATGCGGAAGCTCCCCCTCAATCAATGAGTTCTTTTTTTAAATTTTTTTTTTGACTTTTTCTTTCTTGTGGGCACTCACTGGTAGCATTCACGCCAAGAGTATGGAAACCAAACCAGAGAAGAATGAAATTATAAAGGATGGCCTGGTTGGTGCCTCTGAGGTAGCCTTTTCCTAATGCCTGGACTTTAAGGAACTGAGGGAGAAACCGTGGAAGTGAAAATAGATGGTAGATGGTTAAGAGACTCAACATCACCTATGATATACTAGTATCGGTCAATTCCACTGTAAAAGTACAAGAAACACTGTTAGTGGTCCATAGAGAACTTTGATCACTTATGTGGAAACCCCTGCAACAATTTATCTCAAGGATGTGTACAGAATGAGATCATGAGGTTAATGAGCATGGGCATTCAAAATGAGCTATGAACACTGAACAATGAGATCTTGTAAGTAGCATGAGTAGTGTACCAAAAAAGTTGGATGCAAGAAAACCAGATATCAATGATAATGAGATTATGGCATCCAAGCACAAATAAGGCAAAACACTTACACCTACTCAAGGAACAAGTAACACTCTAGTGATCGAGCATGACACCCAAGGTTTTTCTAAGGAACTCAAACCGAAGAAGATCAAGGGGTTTTGTAAAAATATCAGCTTTTTGATGCTCAGTGGGTATATGTTCAAGAACAACAAGGCCTTCTTCCACTAACTCTCGAATAAAATGATGACGAATGTCAATGTGTTTTGTGCGAGAGTGTTGGACATGATTTTTTGAAATATTTATGGCACTTGTGTTATCACAAAAAAGAGTGAGAGTGTTTTGTTCTATCCCATAATCATGAAGCATTTGCTTCATCCACAACATTTGCGCACAACAACTTCCTGCAGCAATGTACTTAGCCTCGGCAGTGGAAAGAGAGATGGCATTTTGCTTTTTACTATGCCAGGAAACCAGATTATTCCCAAGGTAAAAACACCCCCTGGATGTACTTTTCCTATCATCTGCACACCGCCTATGCATCGTAAAAACTAGTAATTTCAAATTGTAGGTATCAAGAAAACCAAACCCCATACCCCAAGGTTCCATTAAGATATTTGATGATGCGTTTGACCGCAAGAAGGTGAGACTCTTTAGGATTGGCTTGGTAACGGGCACAAACACCGACACTGAAAGAAATATCAGGACGACTGGTTGTCAAATACAAAAGACTCCCTATCATACTCCTATAAAGGGTAGGATCAACATCAATACCAGTGAAATCTTTGGAGAGGTGAAGACTGGTGCTCATGGGAGTACGTGCATGTTTGGTAGACTCAAGACCAAACTTGGACACAAGATTTTTGGCATACTTAGACTGAGAAACAAACATACCCAAAGGAGACTGTTTAATTTGAAGACTCAAGAAATACGACAACTCCCCCATCATGCTCATTTCAAACTCATGTGTCATGCAATTCGAAAAATATTTCACAAGATGATCAGCAGTGGAACCAAACACAGTATCATCAACATATATCTGAGCAACAAGAATATGAGACTTAGTATGTTTCACAAATAAAGTCTTATCCACACTACCCCTTTGAAAATCATTATCAAGAAGAAATTTAGTAAGTCTATCATACCAAGCCCGAGGGGCTTGTTTTAACCCATACAAAGCCTTGTCTAACTTGTAGACATGATTAGGACATTTAGGGTCCTCAAACCCTTTTGGTTGCTCAACATATGCCTCTTCTTTCAAGTACCCATTTAGAAAGGCACTTTTCACATCCATTTGAAACAATTTAAAGCCAAGAAAACATGCAACACCAAGCAAAATATTTAATAGATTCGAGACGCAACTGGGCAACGCCTCATCATAGTCAACACCTCTACTTGTGTGTAGCCTTGAGCAACCAACCTAGCTTTTATTCCTAATCACAAGCATCTATTCTCATCAGATTTATTTT
The DNA here is from genome assembly GCA_025200525.1 of Camellia lanceoleosa. Classification (NCBI taxonomy): domain Eukaryota; kingdom Viridiplantae; phylum Streptophyta; class Magnoliopsida; order Ericales; family Theaceae; genus Camellia; species Camellia lanceoleosa. The sequence goes on from CM045762.1 coordinate 141,632,279, forward strand.
TAAAGATCCACTTGGTACCTATCACATTCATGTCTCTAGGTCTGGGAACTAGAGTCCAAACTTTGTTACGCTCAAATTGACCTAATTCTTCATGCATAGCATTGACCCAACTATCATCTAGAAAGGCCTCTTTAAAATTTTAGGTTCAATTAATGAAACATAACACATATGTGATACCTCATCCCTAACTGCTGGTTTTCATTTGATCCAAACACTTCCAATCACCGTTGAGTCGATGATTCGGGCCACCCTTGCCGATGGTTTAAGTTCAAGACTTGCGGTGATAGAAGCAATAGGAGAGATGTCCCTTTGAACACTCTTTTGGACTTGAGCTTACTGCGAGGATGGTGTCAGAATAATTTCTTGTGATTGAACCGCAGCCGCCTCCTTGATTTTGTGGTTCAAGATTCAAGATTGGAGACTCACCATTGTGATCCTCATTTGTTGCAGGAGTAGGTGCACCTGTGTCATCTATAACCACATTGATAGATTCCATTAAAGATAAAGTTCGCAGGTAATAGACACAAAAAGCCCTACTGTTGGTTGAATACCCTAGAAAATACCTTCATCACTTCGGGAGTCAAATTTACCCAGGCTCCCTATCTTGAAGATGTAACATTTACTCCCAAAAGTTTTGAAGTATTTTACGCTAGGTTTCAAACCCTTCCACAATTCATATGGAGTTTGTAAGTGCCTTAAATACACGCGATTTATACATAAACCGCAGATTTAGGGCTTCAAACCAAAACTTTGGAGGAAGTTTTTACTAAGGAGCATGACCCTAGCCATTTCTTTTGAACAACTCGTTTTCCTCTCAACTACTCCATTTTGTTGTGGAGTAATAGGTGCAAAAAATTCATGCTTAATTCCATGCATATCACAAAAATTCGAAAACGAACTATTTTCAAATTCACGACCATGATCAGTTTGGATTCTTATGATACGCCCAATGGAAACACTCTGTTCATTTTGGATTTTAAGGACTAAAGCCTAGAAAGCATCAAACGTATCAGATTTTTCCCTTAAAAAATTTACCTAAGAAAACCGAGTAAAATCATCAACAGTTAGAAAAATGTATCTTTTACCTCCAATGCTTTCAAAGGCGTAGTAGGACCCATTAAATCCATGTGAACCAATTCAAGTGGACGCTTGGTTGTAAAGTCGTTTCACCTTTATGAGGAGCACCGGTTTGCTTTCCAAGTTGACATGGTCCACACACACGGCTCAAATTCTACCCAGTTTAGGTACTTTTCACAAGCTCTTTGTTGGCTATCTTAGTTAGGTCTTTGAAATTCATGTGACCTAATCTTGATGCCACAAATCAATGTTACTTATGATGGCGAGTGAAGAGTGAGATCATCAGAGTAACAATCCCATACAATTATCGACAGCGAACCCCATGTAAGACAAGATTTCTTTTTATCCAAAATTTCACATTTATTTTTTGAAAACAATACTTCATGATGGGAATCACACATTTGACTAATGTTTAAAAGGTTTGCTTTAAGACCATCAACAAGTAGAGCATTATCCAGTTTGGAAAGACCAGCAACACTTATAGAGCCCTTACTAATGACTCTAGAAGTGTCGCTTATCTCCAAAGGTAACAATTCCCCCTCCATTTTTTCCAAGAGAGGTGAAGTAGGATTTGTTATCGGACATGTGACGAGAGCAGCCACTATCAAGATACCACATGTGTGAGTCACGTGCTTTTAAGGTAGTGTGAACAACTAAACAAGTCAAATCATCTTTCCTAACCCAAATCCTTTTGGTCTTGGTCAATGTCTTGGCGTTGTGAACACCCTCATGAATCTTGGTATTCCACCTAGACATGTAAGGTTGTCTCTTAACCCAAAAAGTATTCGAATTTCTACCCTTTTGAGACGCCTTACCAAACAAATATACAAAGAAAAGGACTAATGTGGCCATACTCTACCACAATGATGACAAATAAAAATGTGTTTTACCTTCTTTTGTTGATCTTACCCACTTTCTAGAGATGAAGAGATGAATCATCTTGGTTTACCTTCACCTTTCCTTTTGCTTGAGTCTTCAGTGTTATGTGAAGTAGAGGCCCGTCCCTTATGAGTCGCGCCCATAGCCTAGCCCACTTTTGTCACAACCCATTTGTCGAGACTCGAGGATGTCTTCTAGAGATTTGGAACCTTTGTTCCACATGGAGATTGTTGCTCTAGCAATACGAAGTTCTTTATCTTCTCGACAGACTATCTCTTCCAATGCAACTTTGTGACATCTCAAAGCTTTCAAGCTTTTCTTCATATGTGGAATACACTTCGTAAGTTCATTCCTTTCAGCTTTCACAGATAGAAGTTTTCCACATAAGTCTTGCTTGTCACTTGAGATCTTGATGACATTCTCGCTTTGCTATTACAAGTTCTCCTTTTAGCCGACATTCTCGCCTCACATGTTTTAAGTTTGAGAGAGAGTTTGTCGCTGGTCTTGGACAAATTCAGAGATTTCGCATACAACTTTTCGTAAGCTTGTTGTAGTTCATCGACATTGATCTCATCATTGTCTTCGTGATGTTTCATCATCCTCTTTTCACTCTTCATTCTCCTTGACCTCATCCAATCTAGCAACCAAGGCGTATAAGTTGTCGGGTCGTGGTGGAGGTGAATATCTTCTTTCATGGAATTGGCCTTAATTTCCCATGCATCTTTAGCCTTTGTGCAAAGGAACAACCCGTTGTCGTTCTTCATTAGAAATTGCACCACGAATAGTGATCGTGGCTCTCGATTGTCTTGATTATCTGTGACTTTCATCTTCTTTAATGGCTTGCCAACCTTCCGTTCAAAAGCTCTTTAAAAGCCCTCATTCCGATTTTCCAATATAGGTAGTTAGTCCCATCAAAGGTGGGAGCATGATGCAAGTTTTGACCATGAGCTACTTCCGAAGGCTTTGGAAGAGGTTGAGTAAAAGTGGTCCAAAATGCCATGAAAGCACTATCCCTATTTTCACCGGATTTAGGTTCTTCGTTCTTGTTCAATTCGCTTTCATCATCCCAAGTCACAGTGTAGACTTTCTTTCGATTCTTTTTCGAAGGGCATTCAAGGGACATATGGCCAAACCCTGGACATTCATAGCACTTGACCCCTTGCCCCCTTACAATCTTCTTTTCAGTTTTTTGAGCAAATTTTGGTGGAAACGTTTTGGGTTTATCATTACTCTTAGCTTTTGAAATAGGGTCTCTGAAATTAGGTTTCTTTTTCAAAATTTTTTAAAATTGTTTTGTGAGCATAGCCGTCATCTCAGACTCTAAATCAAATTCAGTCTCCGGAGGTTTTGCAGTCTCATGAGCACTTGTGAAAGCCACACTTTCTTTTTGTTTTTTTTTTTTGAAATTTGGTGGGCTTCATAAGTCTGCAAATTTCCAACCAATTGATCGAGCTTGAGGGTATCAACATTCTGAGCCTCCTTAATGGCTGTCACCTTTGATTGGAACCTCTCGGGAAGGGACCTCAAAATTTTTCCAACAATTTTAGCTTCCGGGATTTTTTCACCGAGAGTGAAACAGGAATTCACGATATCAATGAGTTTTGCATAGAAATCATCAAACGTCTCATCATTGCGCATAAAAAGGGTTTCAAAGGTGAAGGTGAGACGTTGAAGTTTTGACCTTTTGACAGAAGTAGTACCTTCGTGAATAGTTTCAAGAATATCCCACGCCTCTTTTGCTACCTCACACGTGCAAATTCGACGAAATTCTTTAGGTGTGACGGAGCAAAAGAGGGAGTTGAGAGCCTTGCTGTTCCAACTCGAGTTCTGGTAATCGGGCCAGTCCCATTTATCAAGGGCTTAGGAATATCTACACCATCAATGGTGACCATAGGTTCACTCCACCCATAGACCACGCAGCCAAACTTTCTCATCGATGGATTTTAAAAATGCTCTCATACGAAGCTTCCAATAAGAATAGTTTGTACCGTCGAGTAAAGGAGGTCTATAAGTCAAGTTACCTTCACGAATAGAATCCATAATACTAGTCACACAAAATCACACTCCTATAGTTTTGATAAAACAAAGAGTGACCTGCTCTGATACCAATTGAAAATCCTAAGTGATTCGTGATTGGATCAAGATTAAAATATTCCAAATCCCAATTATTCAAAACACTCAATCTAAAATCAACAAGCACTTACGAGAGTGATTTTAGTTTGTTTATTTTTAGGAATAAACAATAAATCGACACAAATGATTTTTACGTGGAAAAAACCACAATTGAAGAACCTTCAATTGTAATAAAAAAACCACGGGCGAACCGCCACTAATCAATCCACTACTGAAGAACGAAAGATTACAAAGATAATGCACAAATTACCCACCCGGTCAATTTGTCCTCGAATCTTCTGTAACTCTTTCACCACGCCTTCGTCACGGAACTAATCAATCCTGAAGTTGATCCCACAACTTCGCTTGTCGAATTAATGACTACGTATAGAATCAAACGCCTTTTGAAACTCTACGTTTTAACCTTCGGATTCCACTGAAGATAACTCTCTTGAATATAAAGTATCAAACTCCTTGATGTATGAATCTCAATTCATAAGTTTAGAACTCTCTCAAGAATATCAAGGAAAACTCACAAAAAACTCAGAAGAAAACTTCAAACAAAACCCTAGAAAACCCTAAACAAGTTCTAGGAGAAGTAATCCTAAAACAGGCCCATCATGCGAATTTATAGAATCTGAGTTCGCGCGGTCTGCTCGAGTGTGGGAATGCCCGCTTGAGCGGAGGCTTCAAAATTGAGTGATTCATATAGGCTTCTCGCTCGAGCGGAAGGTTCCGCACTCGAGCGTCGAATCACATTATCCAGTACTTGTCAAGCGAAGCAGAGATACTGTGACCTTGTAATCCCCGCTCGAGTGGGGAGACCAAACTTGGAAAATCTGGAAAGCTCTAACATGTTACAACCTTAGTTTTGATCCACGGAATTTGACAACAAAGGGTCCTAACACTCATGTCTCTCAAGAACATGATAAATGACATTTTCCACTTAAAACAGATTACAACATAAACACCAATAATTTTCTGGGTACCAAGAAATAACAAGTAACATGCCACACAGTTTTCAAGGCTATAAGCCTCGTTGGATCCAATAACGAACTAAGAGTCATCCTCAGGGTGGCAACCTGGGCCTTTTCTCTAAGACGATCCGATTGAAGGTCACCTAGCTTAACCTAGGTCTTTTCCTTACAATCGTTGACCACTAGAGTCATCACGGCCCAACTCAGATCTGTTCCCTAGTGGCTAGAGTCACCACACACAGTGGAATAATTTCCTTGGACTAAAATATACAGATGGTCCCAATAATTAATATACATTGTTTCGCAAAACATGGTAGTTCACCATTATAAACATGAGACCGAAACAAATAGTTTACAGTGTGCCAAGTTCACATATGTTTCAGAAATAATTTGATTCCATTGATAATATAATAAGTTATCAAAACAGTTTAGTCCTGAAAACAACAATTTAATTTTCCAACAATTCAGGGTAGGGGAACATTTATAAAAATATGTAGCATGAAACTACTCACCTGAAAACAAAATAATATAATCCTCGAATAGAGTATGAAAGTCTAACTAGTGCCCTGAACCAAGTATGAAGACTACACGTCACTACTAATTTAAAAATACTAAAGAGAATAATAAACTAAGTACCCCACACTAAAGCGCACTAACAGAGCTCAACCCCAGTCACTGTTACTCTTAAATAATACCTAAGTTAATGTTCTTCAAGGTCTAAAATTACCCAAGACATGGGTTCTGATCGAAACTTAACTAAAAGTAAGTTTAAGATAAAACAGAGTTTTAAACAAGTTTTTCCAATCTATTCGCTAACTTTGAAAATTACAAAAACCCGCTCCACACTGTTCGAAAAATTCCGAAACCCTGCAGATATTAACTAATATATCCTAAGTTTCAAACCCAATTGGTTTTACTTGATTTTCTTATCAAAATAATTATCTACAATTAATTATATCTAAATAGGTTGTTTTATGCAGCACTTTAAAAAAATTAACTGTTCTCTTAGTATACATGAGCAATCAATGCAAGGCTAAAAATGTACGAAACTAGACTCGTAACCGGTTCTAATGGAACTAATTTGATAATTTTCGGATTTATATCCAAAGAGAACGACACTTCAAAAGTTACTGTTTTAAACCAGTTTTCTGGACAGATTTGAACGCACCAGTTAATATAGATTTTGACTCCCAAAAATTATGAGAAAATTCAGATATGCAACTCAATATGTAATTAATCTGCTGTAAAAATTTCAATTCAAAATTCATTCATTTGATATGGTTTCTTGATTTTTAAAGTTTGTGATTCTGGACAGAATTTTTGGACTAAGAATTACACCATTCTTTACACATGAATTTAACTCCTCAGATTTCTTAACAGTATATATATACACAAATTACATACACCTACAACCTCCCCATCAATGAATTAAATCATAAAATAGAATAAGGATATAAAACAAATATAAAATAAAGAATAAAGTTAGAATCCTACCACACACCCAAAAGTTCTTTGATTGCAACTTCTTTTTTTTTTTTTTTCTTTTTTTTCCTTCTCTCAAACTCTCTCCCGTGGCTGCTGTGTTGTTGCCCTATGTGGTGAACAAATAATAGAATAGGGTTTGTGTTTATTTTATTTTATACTAGTGGTGGGCACACATAGGTCAAATAAATAGATAAATATACAAAACATATATATAAGTTATATAGAACTCAAATGGTAAGAGTCTTATATATTAAAATTGTGCTCTAGAGTTCAAGTCACACCCTCCCCTCTCTCTCTCTCTATATATATATATATATATTTATAAAAAAATCTTGCCTCTAAATTAAAGACTTTTACCATAAATATATTTTAGGTTTAAAATTAATTAAAAGATCATTCAATAATAATTAATTTGCACTTTAGGATTCACCATCAAAATATTTGAGATTATGAAATTATTATTATTTAATTATTTACTTAATTTGTATATTCGGGTTCTCATATTCTCTCCCCCCCCCAACCCAAAAGAAAAGTTTCGTCCTTGAAACTAACCTGAGTAAATCATGAGAATAGATGTGGGTACTTCTCAGATCACATCCTCGTGTTCCCAAGTTGCCTCTTCAACTAGATGATTACACCACAAGATTTAACCAATTTAATGACCTTGTACGCAACATTTTCTCTTCGAATCCAAAATCAATAGGTATCTCCTCATACAAAAAATCCTCTCTAATCTGGGCAACTCATAATCTAATACATGCGATGGATCAGGCACATATTTTCTCAAGATAGACACGTGAAACGATTATGTACTCCGGCCGACCTAGGGGGTAGAGCAACACGGTACGCAACCTCACAAACCTTCTCCAATATCTCAAATGGACCAATGTATTTAGGACTCAACTTTCCTTTTTTTTCCAAACCTGATGACTCCTTTCCATGGCGATACTTTCAAGAATACCATATCCCCCACATAAAACTCTAAGTCTCTCATACGATGATCAACATAACTTTTTTTGTCTACTCTGAGCAGTCAATAATCTCTCTCTGATGGTGATAATTTTCTATGTAGCATCCTCTACCAAATTAGGTCCCAACATTTGCCTCTCACCAACCTCATACCAACACAAAGGTGACCTACACTTCCTCCCATACAAAGCCTCATAAGGAGCTACTCCCAAACTAGAATGATAACTATTATTATACGCAAACTCCATGAGCGGCAAATAATCATCCCAATTACCTCTCCACTTAAAAGCACAAGCCCTCAACATATCCTCAAGGGTTTGAATAGTCCTCTCTGATTGCCCATCTGTTTGAGGGTGATAAGTTGAACTAAAATTTAACTAAGCAACCATAGCTGACTGTAATGCACCCCAAAACTTAGACACAAAACGAGGATCCTGATCTGACACTATTGACACAATTGCACCATGCAATCTAACAATCTTCTTCACATACAACTGTGTAAATCGAGCTAGAGAATAGTTCATTCGAATTGCAATAAAATGTGTTGACTTGGTTAATCTATCCACAACTACCCAAAATGCATCGTGATTACTACTAGTACGAGGTAATCCGCACACGAAATCCATGGTAACATGATCCCACTTCCACTCTGGTATAGGTAAGGGTTGTAGTTTCCCCGCGGGTTTCTGATGTTCTACTTTAACCTATTGACACACCAAACATTGAGCCACAAATTCTACAATATCTCCCTTCATACCATTCCACCAAAATTGTTCATGAAGATCTCGATACATCTTAGTGCTTCCAAGATGAATGCTGTAACTAGAACTATGTGCCTCTGTCATAATTTCCTTCCTCAAATCACCACCAGCAGGAACACGAATTCGGCTACGGAATCTAAGCAACTCATCATCACTAACCATAAAGTCTACATGCTTACCCTCTGTCATCTCTCCTTTAATACGCTTACATTGGGGGTCAATCTCCTGAGCTAAACGAATTCGTTCTCTCAAGGTTGGCCGAATCATTAATTGACTACAATAAGCCCTATCACCAGGTGTAACAACCTCAAGCCTCAAACGTCTCATATCTTCCACCAAACAACTCTCAATAGACAAAGCAGCTACATCTCCAACTACGACCTTCTTACTCAAGTCATCTGCAACCACATTTGCCTTCCCCGGATGATATAAAATATTCATATCATAATCTTTTAGTAACTCAAGCCATCTTCTTTGCCTCAAATTTAGTACCTTCTGTGTGAAAATATACTTCAAACTCTTATGATCAGTGTAAATCTCACATGACTCTCCATACAAATAATGTCGCTAGATCTTAAGAGCGAAAATCACTGCTGCTAACTCCAAGTCGTGCGTAGGATAATTTCTCTCATTTTCTTTCAACTGTCGTGACGCATAAGCAATCACCTTCCCATGCTGCATGAGCACGTATCCTAAACCCTGTCATGAAGCATCATTATAAATCACAAAACCACCACCATCTGTAGGTAAGGTAAGGATTGGAGCTGATGTCAACCTCTGTTTAAACTCTTGGAAGATACGTTCACAATCATTATTCCACTCAAACTTTACCCCTTTTCTAGTGAGATTGGTAAGTGGCAAAGCAATACAGGAGAATCCTTCCACAAACCGTCTGTAATATCCAGCAAGCCCTAGAAAGTCAGGTACCTTTTGGAATAAGTAGGTCGTGGCCAATCAACAATTGCTGCCACCTTCGTGCTATCCATAGATACCCCATCTTTACTCACCACATGACCCAAAAAGGATACACTACTCAACCAGAATTCACACTTCTTAAATTTTACATACAGTCTCTTCTCCTTAAGGATCTGTAGTACTACCCTCAAATGTCAGCCATGCTCCTCCTTACTCCTCGAATAAATTAGGTGTCATCAATAAACACTACCACAAATTTATCTAGTTGGGGTTTAAATACTGCTCATCAAATCCATGAATGTGGTGCATTTGTGAGACCAAAAGGCATCACCAAGAACTTATAATGCCCATAACGGGTTCTAAAAGCGGTCTTAGGAACATCTTCATCCCTTACCTTCAACTGGTGATAGCTTGACCTCAAGTCAATTTTAGAGAATACTTGAGCGCCCTGCAACTGGTCAAATAGATCAACAATGCGTGGCAAAGGATACCTATTCTTCACTGTGACTTTGTTCAGTTCTCTATAATCAATACACAATCTCATAGACCCATCATTCTTCTTCACAAACAACATAGGTGCTCCCCAAGGTGAGACACTAGGCCTAATAAAACCTTTGTCTAGCAACTCCTGTAACTGAGTTTGTAACTCCCTCAACTCCAACGGTGTCATTCTATAGGGTGCTTTAGAGATAGATGTTGTATTGGGGACCAAGTCAATGGAAAATTCTACCTCACGGTCTGAAGGAAGACCAGGTAGTTCCTCTGGAAAAACATCAACAAATTCCCTCACTATAGGCAACTCCTCTAACCTCTGCTCTGGTTGTTCGGTACTCACCACACAAGCTAAGTAACCATGACACCCTTTTCTCAACATTCGATTAGCCTGAAGGGAAGAAATAAAACAAATAGAAGACCCTTTCCCATCTCCCTGAAAGAAAAACTCATGTTGCCCCGACATAACAAAAACTACCCCCTTTCTAAAACAATCAACAAAGGCATGATGCTTCGTCAACCAATCCATCCCCAAAATCACGTCAAAATCCTTAATCTCTAAAGAAATCAAACCCACTAGAAAAATTCTACCATCCATCTCAATCTCACAAGATCTACAAACATCCCCTAACACTACTGCTTCTCCTAATGGAGTAGACACAACAATACATGCATCCAAAGGCTCACAAGGAATAGACAAACAACGTAGAAACTTAGGTGTAGCAAAAGAATGTGTAGATCCTGAATCAAATAAAACTCTAGCAAGTACAGATGATATAAGGAGTGTACCTTGTACCACAGATGGAGCAGCCTCAGCCTCCTCTCTAGTGAGGGCATAAACACGTCCTTGGGTAGCCACTGACTTCTTTTCTTGAGTCCCATTCTCGGATGTCTGACCTTGGGTAGCCCCACTTTTGCCATTATTTTGCTTCTGGTTAAACCCACCGCTATAAAAAGTTCATCTCTGCCCTTGCCCCTGAAATGATTGTGCTACTGACTGACCTCCCAGTCCCTTGTACCTACATTGTGCAGAGAGATGCCCAGGCTTGCCATACTTGAAGCATATTCGAGCTGTGCCATCATAATTATACAAAATAGAATGTGACCTACCACATCTATCACAAATCCTCCGATTCTGCTGCCTTATGCCATTGCTAACCTGACCTTTGGTGTAAGGCTTCTTGCTAGGATTGCTATCACCACCACGATGCTCTACTTGTCTCTCCTTCATGAGCCTCTTGTTTTGTGGTTCCTTGGCCTTTTTTTCCTCAGCTTTCTTTTCCTCTTCTGTTCCCTTTTCAGCTAGTAATGCCTTGCTTACCAATGCGGAATATGTCTTTATCTCCAAAATGGCTACCTTTGCATAGATCTCTGACCACAAGCCATTCTCAAACAACATCACTCTATCTTCCTCTGTGGTCACCTGATGTGGGACATACCTCAACAACTCCGCAAACTTGGCTTCATACTAAGCCACTGTCATGTCATTTTGCTTTAGATTAAGAAAATCCACTTGTTTCTGCCTTCGCATAGCTCTAGGGAAGTATTTCTCATTAAATAGTTCCAGAAACTTACACCATACTAGCTCTGTTTCTCTACCCTCATATTGACGCTTCACCATGTGCCACCAATGCTCTGCTTGACCCTTGAATCTAAAAGCTCTGCTTGACCCTTGAACCTAAAAGCTGCAAAGGCCACCTTCTGGTCTACTGAACAACCTGGAACATCAAATATTTTCTCCATCTCTAGTACCCATGGCTCTGCCTCCGTAGAGTCCACTGTTCCGTGAAATTCTGGAGGTTTTGCCTTCATAAACCTCTCAAATATGGAACCTCTATCCAAACTTAAAGTTGGTGGAACTGTTGGTTGTGGGGCTGCATGATTGTTCAGTAATCCTAACAATGACTGTAAAACCTTTGTAGCTGGTGCAGTAAGAACAATTCCTGGTGCTTCAGGGACCACTTGAGCAACATATGGTGCAGTAGGGGAAATAATGCCCACAGCTGGAGCAACAGTTGGCGCTACTGAAGATGGAATAGGAACAGGGGGAACTTTATGATTAACGCTATCGATCGGCCTAAGAGCATTCACACTTTTTCTCCTAGGTGCCATCTCTTAACCTTCAAAATGAAATCAAGAAAAGCTCAACAGAAGCATAAACAAAACTAACTTAACCATACACTACCAAGGACTACAGGGACTCGGATCTTGTCTAAATGATGAAATGCAAGATATGCAACTCAATAAATCTATCGCTCTGATACCACAATTGTCACACCCCAAACCCAGGTATGACCGGCCGTGGCCCACAGGGCCTTAGCCCAAGGCACACGTAAGCCTAAATACGAATCCATACACATTGAATAACTATAAAATAGTCCATTAATAAATAACCAAAACTCAATCTAGTGACATGCCATAAGTATAAATGGAAAAACCAACTGTAATCAATACCATCCAAACTTATGGGATATAAACAACCCACATATCAAAATAATCCTAAATGAACACAAACATGACATAACAGTCTAAAACAAAATAAATGAATGTCTTAGAGGTCCACGCAATGTCTTAGAGGTCTATGGATTTGAGTCCCCGCTATGCCATGAGTCCACTCTAAGTCCTTCTAACACCTGGAAATGGTAAATAACTAAGTCAGCTAATAGCTCAGTGAGTAGCAACATGGATAGTATATACAGTTTTGAAAACATGGATCAATTCCAAAATAAGACATAAATCATAGAAACTAGATTGGCATACAGTTTGGTAAAGAGAATTTGTTTCAAAAATAAGGTTCCACAGTTCAATAGTTAAAATACTCATGTCTCTCAAGAACATGATAAATGACATTTTTCACTTAAAACAGATTACAACATGAACATCAATAATTTTCTGGGTATCAAGAAATAACAAGTAACATGCTACATAGTTCTCAAGGCTATAAGCCCCGTTGGATTCAATACCGAACTAAGAGTCATCCTCAGGGTGGCAACCCGGGCCTTTTCTCTAAGACGATCTGATTAACCTAGGTCTTTTCTTACAATCGTTGAGCATTAGAGTCATCATGGCCCAACCTGGATCTATTCCCTAGTGGCTAGAGTTAACACACAGTGGAATAATTTCCTTGGACTAAAATATATAGATGGTCCCAATAATCAATACACATCAGTTTCGCAAAACATTGCAGTTCACCATTATAAATATGAGACCAAAATAAATAGTTTACAGTATGCCAAGTTCACATATGTTTCAAAAATAATTTGATTCCATTGATAATATAATAATTTATCAAAACAGTTTAGTCCTGAAAACAACAATTTAATTTTCCAACAGTTCAGGGCAGGGGAACATTTATAAAAATATGTAGCATGAAACTACTCACCTGAAAACGAAATAATATAATCCTCGAATAGAGTATGAAAGTCCAACTAGTGCCCTGAACCAAGTATGAAGACTACACGTCACTACTAATTTAAAAATACTAAAGAGAATAATAAACTAAGTACCCTACACTAAAGCGCACTAACATAGCTCAACTCCACTCACCGTTACTCTTAAATAATACCTAAGTTAATGTTCTTTAAGGTCTAAAATTACCCAAGACATGGGTTTCGATCGAAACTTAACTAAAAGTAAGTTTAAGATAAAACAGAGTTTTAAACAAGCTTTTCCAATCTATTCGCTAACTTTGAAAATTACAAAAACCCGCTCCACACTATTCAAAAAATTCTGAAACCCTGTAGATATCAACTAATATATCCTAAGTTTCAAACCCAATTGGTTTTACTTGATTTGCTTATCAAAATAATTATCTACAATTAATTATATCTAAATAGGTTGTTTTATGCAGCACTTTAAAAAATTAACTGTTCTCTTAGTATACATGAGCAATCAATGCAAGGCTAAAAATGTACGAAACTAGACTCGTAACCGGTTCTAATGACACTAATTTGATAATTTTCGGATTTATACCCAAAAAGAACGACACTTCTGAAGTTACTATTTTAAACCAGTTTTCTGGATAGATTTGAATGCACCAGTTAATATAGATTTCCACTCCCAAAAATTATGAGAAAATTCATATGTAATTAATCTACTGTAAAAATTTCAGTGCAAAATTCATTCATGTGATATGGTTTCTTCATTTTTAAAGTTTGTGATTCTGTACAGAATTTTTGGACTAAGAATTACAACATTCTTTATACATGAATTTAACTCCTTAGATTTCTTAACAGTATATATATATATACACAAATTACATACACCTACAACTTCCCCATTAATGAATTAAATCATAAAATAAAATAAGGATATAAAACAAATATAAAATAAAGAATAAAGTTAGAACCCTACCACACACCCAAAAGTTCTTTGATTACAACTTCTTCTTTGTTTTTTTTTTCCTTCTCTCAAACTCTCTCCCGTGGCTGCTGTGTTGTTGCCCTATGTGGTGAACAAATAATAGAATAGGGTTTGTGTTTATTTTATTTTATACTAGTGGTGGGCACACATAGGTCAAATAAATAGATAAATATACAAAACATATATATAAGTTATATGTAACTCAAATGGTAAGAGTCTTATATATTAACCTTGTGGTCTAGAGTTCAAGTCACACCCCCTCTCTCTCTCTCTATATATATATATATTATTTTTTTTAAATAAAAAATCTTGCCTCTAAATTAAAGACTTTCACCATAAATTTATTTTAGGTTTAAAATTAATTAAAAGATCATTCAATAATAATTAATTTGTACTTTAGGATTCACTATCAAAATATTTGAGATTGTGAAATTATTATTATTTAATTATTTACTTGATTTGTATATTCGAGTTCTCATAAATGGGGTCTACACCTGATGTGTTTGATTTTGTAGGTATAGGTTCAAATTGTGCGTTAATTGGGTTGATCTTGGGGTTGGGGCAGTGGTTGTTGCATTAAGGAAACAGTAGGAATACTCTTTTTAGAGGCTTATTGTAATCTTATTTTAGAGGCTTATTTATTTATTTTTTTTTGATAAGTAAGTCATATTATAACTAAAAAAGAAGATATACAATGAAATTCAATACACATTTTTTTGTAAGGAGAACAAAAAAAAAATAAAAACAAAACTATTTCATCAAAAGAAACAAAACTAAGCTTATAGAAGACAAACACAATATTCACAACAAAAATGATTCAAAATTTCCCTCTAACACCCTTCAAGTTTTGAAGTTTCGCTTTGAGTTTTCTTCTGTTATCTTTATTTGTAGTCTCCCCATTATTGGGGCCACTTGAAGATAGACTCCCCTTATTTTTTAGGCTCTTCCTTTGGCACAACAACTCTTGACTTAATTTTCCATTCCCTAACTTTCCCACATCACACGATTCAAAACATCAAAGGCATTAGATGTTGAGGGGGTGGTGTGTATATATATATATCTCTCTCTATTTATCATTGTCGTTGAACCTTGTCCACCATCTCTCCCCTTTTTCTTCACCACTTCCCATTTAGTCGGAATTTATATTTTAGTCTCTTTGACTCTCCACTCTTGTTTGAAAGGGGGAGGTTCAAAGTTTTTGGCTTTTGAGGGCACAAATTAATGGTATAATCAAAAGTCTTACAAACATCACACCTTTGAGGCTTCCATGGAACCTCAACTTGAATCTCATATGGGTCACCATAACCAAAATTATTTTGAAAGACACAAGGATCTCTTTATTTGTTGGCACATATCCTCGCATACATAAGTCTGCTTCTCTTTAAAGTATGCTCATCCAAATAAAGAGAAGTTCTCATGATGCTAGCAATGTAACCCAAACCCTCTTCAGTCTAAAGCTCTAAAGGAACATCATACAACTTCACCCACAACGGCACACTCGAAAATTCACACTTTGTTCTCCATAGCCTCTTCACTTTTTACTTTAAAGATAAAAAAGCCATTATCAATGGAAACAATATCATCAAGCAAATTTCCCTAAAGTTTCTCTGCCCAAGTTTTTACATAATAGAAAGAGAATCTTTTATCAATGAAATATTCAACCAAGGTATTTTCCCAATGGGAAAATCCTTTTTTTGAGATCTCAATAGGGACATTGTACATGCCATCTACTAGGTTCTCAATCTTATGAGTACCTATTTTATACTTCAATTTTGATACATTGTTAATCTCTTCTTTAACTAAAGAGTTCCAAGCTTGTAGAGGCTTACCTGATATAGCAGGTGTATCACCATTAAGACATTCACCTTTGCCAGATTATGTGTCTTCCATATGTAGTTCAATCAACCTCTCATTTCTACAAGCTCGCACATTTTCAACACTCTTTCGTTGCTTAGTGCCCATTACTTCTCTCCTTTGGTTAGCACTAAGCGAGCCAAGTTTATTTGACATTTCATTTCGTTTGCTGCCAGTGGGGACACAATGGCCAATTTTGGCCATTGTTCAAGATCAGTTAGCACTCTATTTAGTGTGTTCCACGCATTAGGTGTTTGATGCTGCTTTTATGATTGCTTAGTTAAGGCTTCCATTTCCACATTCAATTGCAATTGTGGTGTGTACCAAAATTTCCACACAAACATAGATCGACACAATCACACTCGATTGAGCTATCCTCTGAATTTACATCCCTTAATCCCCTTTTGTTTCCACTTGAGGGCCCTTGCCATGGTCCTAAAAAATCTCCAGAAGAGAGATTTGGGGGTTCTCAAAAGCGTGTAGACCGGCGGGGAGTACAATAGGCATCTCATCGGTAGATAGTTGAGCATCCACTTGATTATCAAACTCCTTCATGGATACCTTAGTTGATTTGCACTTGGAAAATTTACTTTTTGATTTACTCTTGGCTAATTTGCTCTTGGCTAGTTTGTCAATGATAGCTTGCTACTACCCTCTCTGTCTCTGTCTCTGTCTCTCTCTTTCTCTCTCTCTCTCTAATCATCTTATGACTGTGCAGTAGTAGCTTTTTCATTGAGGCATTTCGTCGAACAAGTGGAGGGCGACTCAGGACTAGCAAACAAAGCTCTCACAAATGTGAATCTTTGAAGTTATAAAGGGTTTTGAAAACCCTAGAAATGTTTGAAAGTACCCATCCGGGCTTGGAGGAGCTGTAAAAGCTTGAAGGAACAAGGTGAAGAAATAGAGAAAGAGTTCATTTGATATTGCTTAGTATCATTGGGATCTCTACTAGACCTTTGTGTTCATCCCACGTTGTTAATTATCTTGCAAGTATAGAGTGAAAGCTTGCTCAAGACTAGACATCTTTTATTTGTTGGCCACGGGGCCTTACACTTGTAGGCGGAATGCCAATATGATGTAAAAGGGTTAATCCCTTGTTATTTCATTTGTTTGTACCTGGTGATGTAAGCCTACAGACCTGTATTGTTATTCATGATGTATACGAAAGAGGATATTGTAATTCATTCATTTCTAAATGCTTTATGCATGTTTATTATTATTGAATGGATTGATTTAAAGGGAAAAAGGTAATATTATCTGAGTATTAAAAAGTCTGGCCGTTACATCAATTGTTAATTAAATAGATTAAAGTAAAAAATGAAACGAAATTTTTTTTGGCTCAAATTGATAAAACGTGACTTTTGTTAAGACAAATAGAAATAAATGTTATTTTTATATTAAAAGTGATGGTTCATAAAATATCTTTTTTTATTTAAAAAAAATGAGAATTATAGGTGATAATTTATTGGTCATCTAAAATTATTTTCAAATCAAATGAGAATACCATTCTAAATTGGGTAATTATTCAGTAATTTCGAAGTATAGGCACGTGATATTTCATAATGTTGTAATTAGCGAAAAAGATGGGTAGGTGGGATATTATGTTAGATGATTGGGGAATGTGAGGGGCATATTAAATGATGATTGGTTAAGGAATCCGAATACGTGGTATTCCAAGAACATTCTATAATTTCCCTTTTAAATTTTCTTCTTAGTCTCTTTTTTTTTTTTAATCAAGTTACTTTTATTTTGTAAGAAATTTAATTTTATTATATTTAAATTATTTTATGCTATTATAAAATGTAAATTTTTTTAATATCAACTTATTTGATATCCTTTTTTTAAAAGATCTATTTTTTTAAACATAATAAAAAAAACTTCTATTGAAAAAACTTAAGCATATTGCTTTTGCTTTTGTTTGTCAATATTAAATTTTTAATTAATCTTATTTATTATTAAAAAATAAATTAGCAAATAATTTTATATATACAATTTTGTTTTGATTGCTTGAGTTATTTGATGTCTTGCCCAAGTCCACTTCGAATTTTTGAAATTTACATAAGTCCTCACCGAATTAAAAATTATGTTATTCAATCTTTAAAAAATTATAGGCTTGACTCAAGTTGTTTGGGTTGAACTCACCCAAATTTATAAGTCTAGGAAGGGGGTTGAAAGTTACATAATTGAAATTGTGATGAATTAAAAATTGATACATAAATTGTGAAACCTAAATTGTAGATTTCAATATATATATATATATTTTGTTTTGTTTTCATAATTTACATACAAAAATTTAACTATTTATATTATTTTATATAAAAATATTTTATTAATTTTTTCACATCCTGCACATAACACGAGTTTTCACTTGTAATTTAATTATAGGGAAACAACCAAATCAGTTTTTCAAATTAATTATAGGAAAACAAAATCAACCAAAGAAAATAATTTAAACAAATTTGAATTGATTTTTATTTAATTTATTTTAAAGAATGAAGGATTTTAGGTAAAAATTTTAGAAGGTTAACAAAACGTGTTTCTATATTTGATTTTAGAAAATGATTATCATTTAGACAATAATCTTAGGAGATGGTTTAAAGATTTATTTATTTATTTTGTTAATTCAAAAAATAAGAAATTGAGTTTGAGAGATTTGAATTGATTTTTGTTTAATTTATTTTAAGGAATGAATGATTTTAGAAGGTCAACAAAATGTGTTTCTTTATTTGATTTTAGAAAATGATTATCTTTTAGACAATAATCTCAGGAAATAGGCTTAAAGATTTTTTTTATTTATTTTTGTAATTCAAAATATATATATATATTACACCATTAGCGACAAAATATTTTTAGTTACCAATTCATTTTATAAATCCCTCCAAAACTAGAAATGTCTTCCTCTAAATATTTTAGCTTTTTAGTGACCAAACTTTTGGTTGCCAAAGATAAAAAATAATTTTTTATTTTCCATTCGGCGACTAAATGGTTTTAGTAGGCTAAACTCAATATACGGCGACTAAAATAATTTTTTTGTCACTAAAAATATGTGTTTGATCGCCAAAGATAAAAAAATATTTTTTTTTATTATCTATTCGGCGACTAAATTGTTTTAGTAGCCAAAACTATACGGTAACTAAAATATTTTTTTGTCGCTGAAAATATGTTTTTGGAGACCCAAAAAAAAAAAAAAAAATTGTTTTACATTCTGCGAGTAAATAGTTTTAGTAGCCAAAACTCAATATATGGCAACTAAAATAATTTTTTTGTCGCCAATTTTGGTATTTTTAGCAACTAATTTTTTTTTAGTTGCTAATGATCAATATACCTCAACTAAAAAAAATTAGTAGCTAAATATTATACTTTTGCTAACTAAAAAGATTTTTGATCACCAATTTCATAACTTTTGGAGACTAAATTTGTTTTTAGTCACCAATTTTGATCGCTAAAGGTGCATTTTGTTGTATTGAACGTTGGAGCTCTCGCATACTTTCTCATTAGAAAACTTAATTTTTCATTAATATATAGTATAAATATATGTATATTTAAATTTTGAAATGAATTAATAAACTTTCCATTTGAAAATCATAAATCAAGAAATATTATTTATTTATTTATTTATGCTTGAATGAGGTTAGCTAATTAAAAAAAATTAATTATTTAAAATTAAAAAATAAAAAATTTTAGAATGAGAGTTTTGGATGTTTTACGATTCTCCTCTAAGTCAACTTAACTTGTTTTAAATTGTGGCTGACAATGCACATGGGTGAGCTTTATGACTCTGTGTATAGTTTGTTTGAATGAATATAGCGGTTGGTAGAGTATATATATGAGTTCACGTGTATAATTGGTGAGATTATCTATTAATTTGTTTTTTGTGGGCAGTATATCCGCCTGTTTATCTATTAATAAGTTTTACAAGTGAAATTGTAATTCTACTGTTGGCTAGCTGATAAAAGTCAAGAAATAGAAGCCAAGATTTTGGTTGGTTGGGATCCACACACGACCCAACACACAGAAGAAAACATGTGCATTAATTGAACTGTCATGTCCAACCCTAAAATAGAAAGTGTTTGCTCCCTTCAATGCAATAGAGATCCCTTTCGCTATGCAAAAAATAAAATTAAAAAAAAAAAAAAAAAACCTGAGCTGTCATATCTGGGCCTTAAGATAAAAGATAAAAAAAGACTACAAGAAAGCCTTTTTTAACAACTGTATCCTCTCTATATTTATTTGAGGTTGAAAGTGGTGAGATGGGATTAAGGAAAGTTTAGCAAATTCAATTGGTGTAGGCAAAATGAGCTTCAATGATGATGAGCCAATTGTTGCAAGCCAAGATGTCTCAGGTTATTTTGTCTTCGTTTCTTCATTTATACTCTATGAATTTACAAAGAAAAGCCACACAATTGTATTTTTGGCAAAAAAAAAAAAAAAAAAAGGAAAAAAGAAAAAAAAAAGACAACCTATCATTTCAATTTTTTTTTTTTATTTTTAGTGGTTTTTTTTTTTAAAATTTAAATTATGTCAATTTTTTTTACTTTCTCAATCTGTCTTGTTAAGGCGAATCTAAAATGTATATCTTTTTAAAAAAATTCTAAAAACAAATTGAAAAAAAATCAAAATTAGCTAAAAATATTATTTGTTTATACTTATTTTTGTCTTTTCTAGATTTTTTTTTGAAACTTTTTAAAAAAATTTATCATTTTCCTATTCGTCTTGTCGAGTTGAATTTAGAGGTCAAAACTTTTTTGAATTATTTTTTTAAAGATTTACTAAAGACAAAAAAAAAAAACCCAAAATATTTTCTCTCAAATCTTTCAATGTTTAAGCGAAAGAGATTTTCCCTCTATTAGGTTATATAAATCTAAGCTAGTAATTGAGCTATTTGTAGAAGCTCTTACCAGTGTGAAAGTATGGCTGGAGCTATCTGTAAATCATGGCTGGAGTTTCTCTTACCAGTGTGAAAGCATGGCTGGAGCTATTTGTAAATCATGGGTGGAGTTTTCTTCTTCTTCATGTTGAAGTCTTTGAACCTATGACCATGGAAGCTCCATTGAAGCAGTCATGCTTCTGCACAATGTATAATGTGTAGCAAGTTCATTTCCAACACTTTTCGCACCTTATCGGCTGTATAAACTCCTATAGCATACTAGAATGTTGTGTTGATTGTTAATTTGAGTTTTGGGATGATGGCATATTTCAGGGGAAAAACCTGCATCATTCTTGGCAAGAAAAACAAAGGCACAATCATTAACAAGACGATGGCACCACTAGAACAAAGCGAATTAAAGGTGATGTTGAAGCTCACGTGGACAGGATCTGGCAACGACTGACGGTCTTAGTGTTAGCTCCAACCACAATGCATACAAGCAGAGGGTCAAAGAAGATGGTGTACGAGGACTTTTACCTCAAGGGAAGTGAAAGTTTGAGCTGGGCATATGCAAGACTCTCCCTTCTCTTCATGTTGTTGCCTTTGTTGATTCTCTTCATTAACCATTAAAGAATGTAGAAATTTTGGGTGTAATTTGCCTCCCTGTGTGTGTGTGTGTGTATAAATAGAGATGGGGAGGGAGAGGATGAATGGTATCAGAAATTTGAGAGAGAGAGAGAGCTGTGAGTTGAGTGAGAAGAGTTGTTCTCCTTCTCTGTTTTGTTTTGCTATGGTTTAGTGAAACTCTCATTTCTGTCTGTGGACATAGGCATTGGGCCGAACCACGTAAATATTTGCGTCTCATTTGTGTGTGTGATTGTTTGTTGTTTACTTTCTTGGTGTCCATGATCCTAACAAAGTCGTATCAGAGCCGGTGGAGCGTTTTTTTGCAAAAATAAAATGTGATTTTCAAAATTTGCCCAGAATTCAAAGTGGTCGAAATCCACTTTTGATCACAATGGCTGAAAGCCCTCGACGAGATGAGCACACTAAAAAAAACCTCGTAAAAAATGAAGGTCGGAGGAGGCTGCACGTGCCACACGCGCACTTAACACTATTCTTATCTTGTAAGCAATTGGCGTCAGACGCTACCACGCGTCGAACATAGTGAAGAAGACAATCTAACATCATCCGCTGACGTCATCCGAGCCGAGCTAGAGCCATTGACTAGCCATTGACCAAGCCGCTCGCCAGCCAAGCCACGCCGCCCCCGCTGACATCAGCTTGACGACAACCAAATCGGAGGAATTATCCGGTGCTTCTCAGTCGCACCAGATTCTGCCAATCTAAACCGTTCAACTTGTTTTGGCTTGATCTAAGCCATTCTGAGTTCGTTTTTTATGATCCAATAGTGCTTTCCAACTATTTGAAATATTCCAGACACATTCGTATAGTCTGATTTTGCAAATCAGACTTCAAACAATTGCAGTCTTTATTTTGGCAATTCGAAGTGCTTTTCCAGCTAATTTCACCAATTCGGACTCAACAGCAAAGCCTGATTTTCAGAAATAGATCATTTTCTGTATAGACAAGTGTTGATGGAGGAATTAACATCGACTTCAGGATCTATGATCAAGATGACTACTTCCAACTATGCCATTTGGAAGCCCAGAATGGAAGATGTCTTGTATGGTTGAGATTTGTTTGATCCCACTGAGCTTTATGGAGTTAAACCAACAATGGAAACTGACGAAGACAAGAAGCGGAAGAATCGGAAAACCATTAGCCAGATCAGACAATGGATTGATCACAGTGTCTTCCACCATGTCACCTAGGAGACTGATGTCTATGCTCTCTGGATGAAGTTAGAAGGCATGTACTTGTCAAAGACTGCTCAGAACAAAGCCCTCATGATGAGAAGACTTGTAAATTTGAAGCTGAAAGACGGTATCTCTGTTGCTGAACACACCAGTGAATTTCAAAATCTGGTGAACGAACTGGCAATTATCAAAATGGAGTTAGATGATGAGATGTAGGCCCTTTTACTGCTCAATTCTTGCCAGACAGTTGGGAGACGTTGGTGGTGTCCCTCAGCAACTCTGCACCAGAAGGAAAACTGACCATGAGCATGGTTACAGGTGCTTTATTCAGTGAAGAGGCAAGAAAGAAAGACATGGGTGGAGATCAGTCTCATGCTCTCGTCACAGAAAATAAAGGCAGAGGCAGAGACAGAGGAAGAAGCAAAAGTAGAGGACGCAGCAGAGGAGGATCTCAAGATAGAGGGAAATCTAGAGAAGGTATAAGTTAGCCAAGGTTCAAGTGTTACCATTGTGGCCAGGAGGGTCACATAAAGAAATACTGTTATGCCTTGAAGGGGGAACAAAAATAAGGCAATAGACAGCCAAAGACCGAAGAGGGGAACACTGCAGTTACTGTCTCATAGGATATTGCATTATTCTCTGTTGAAAAAGAAGAATGCCTCCATATGTCAGACCACGACACCGAGTGGATGGTAGATACAACAGTTTCCTACCACGCTACATCTTGGAAGGAGTTTTTTAGTACATACCAAGCTGGAGATTTTGGTACAATGAAGATGGGTAACTCCAATTTTTTGAAGATTGTGGGAATCGATGATGTTCGCATCCAACAAAAGTTGGGTGCACGATGGTGTTGAAAGATGTCAGGCATGTTCCTGATTTATGCCTAAATCTTATCTCAGGGATAGCCTTAGATCAACAAGGTTATGAGAACTACTTCAATAGAGGTATATGGAAGTTGAAAAAGGGATCTCTGGTGGTAGCTTAAGGATAGGAAATTGACACACTATACAAGAATCATGTGGAGGTGAATTCAGATAGCCTTAACGCATCAGAAGATGAGGCGTCACCAAATTTGTGGCACAAAAGGCTGGGTCACATAAGTGAAAAAGGATTGTTGATTCTGGCAAAGTCTCTTATTCCCTTTGCCAAAGATGTGAAATTGAATCCTTGTGACAACTGCTCATTTGGGAAGCATCATAGAGTCGCTTTCCACTTATCATCCAGAAGACAATCGGAGTTGTTGAGTAGAGTATACTCTGATGTTTGCAGTCCCATAGAAGTGGAATCTTTGGGTGGCAGAAAATACTTCCTGACGTTTATGGATGATGCATCATGGAAGGTATGAGTTTATGTCCTAAAGATCAAAGCTGAGGTGTTCTAGCATTTTCAGACATTCCATGCTATGGTGTAAAGGGAGACCGGAAAGAAGCTGAAGTATCTCCGAATAGACAATGGAGGCGAGTACACGTCAAAGGAGTTTGAAGCTTTCTGTGCTACTCGCGGTATCCAGCATGAGAAGATTATTCCTGGAATCCCACAACACAATAGTGTAGCCGAGAGAATGAATCAGACCATTGTGGAGAAGGTCAGATGTATGCTCAAAATAGCAAAGCTGCCAAAGCTATTTTAGAGAGAAGCTGCTCGTGTTGCTTGCTATTTGATCAATAGATCACCATCAGTTCCACTGAATTTTTAGATTCTAGAAGAAGTATGGTCTGGAAGGGAGATACCTTACTCTTACTTGGTGCAAAGCGTTTGCACATGTATCCAAGGAGCACAGACAGAAGATGGATGATAAAGCCACTCTATGTATCTTATTGGCTATGGAGATGAAGAATTTGGATACATATTGTGGGATCCAAAAAACAAGAAGGTCATTCGAAGCCCAGATGTGGTGTTTCAAGAAGGCCAGACCTTAGAAGACTTTGGGCAACCAGCCAAACCTAAAGTTGATGATATTTTAGAAATTATTCTGAATTCTGCACTATCACAGCATGCCACTAATGAAGAAGAGCTACCGTAGCATGCAACTAATGATGTAGAGTTGCATGATGGATTTCCAGAAGAAGAAGATCCAGAATCAGAGGGTGTTGAGCAGAGGGTGTTGAGCAGGGGGAGCCACAAGCCCCTCCACCACAGACTATTGGTCCACAGTTACGAAGATCAATAAGAGAGTCTAAGCCGTCGTCAAATGTGATGCGCACAGCATACAAGTATAGACTCAATTTGGAACAAAACATCTCATGTTTGTTTTGAAAATGGTTTGAAGTTGCTACTCGCAAGTAGGCTAAGACGCGGATTTGCCATCCTCAAGTGGGCTTAAAACATGATGATTTGCCACTTCAAGTGGGCTTAAAACTTATATTTCGATGAATTGTTCCAATTCAAGCAATGAAGCCTTCATCCACAGGCATTCATGCAGTTAAACACTTAAGCAGTTAGCCTCATGGCAAGCATGCTAATCATGGCAATCACTTACACATATGCAAGGATGCAAAAGCATAAACACTTACAATGTATTCCGAGCAAAAAAAGAAGCTAGTTAGTAATCAATGCATGATCCTAGTTATATTAAGATGCCTAATGCAACACATGCAAAATGCAACTAAGTAGGCTCGGCTATTCTAAGATGTCATATGAATGCTACTTGATAATATGCTTTGAAACACGTATTCAAGAAAGTGTATTTAAAGTACAATGCAGTTTGTATGATGCGTCGAGCCCGGTGCATGCAAGACGAATGAATGATGCACGCATGCAAACATAAGTATGCTAATCGAGATATGTCCTAAACTAACCATCAAAAACTGATAAGTAAAAGGGAGAAAGACGTGGGGTTGGAAGACATGCATCACACACACGCACGCTTATTACAACAATGTGCCCTCTCGACGAAGGGTCCGAATAAATCAACTAACTAGCTACGCTAACCTAATTATTACAAACCAAATCAAATTGAATAACCAGTTAATCTAAGCTAATTAATTAAACTAATTAATTACAACACATGTAATTAACTACAACTAGCTAGTAAAGCAGTAAAATGGCCTCGCGGGCGAAGGAGGCATGCATGCTCGGTCGCGTCCTCGGAAATTCACTACCGTGCCTCATGATGCCTCTTTTTGCACTCTTTTGTACTTCTAAAAATTGTGCCAACTTCCGAGATGCTTCTGATCCATCTTAGGAACATGCTGAGGGGTGGTCGGCCAAGAGGAATGGCCATCGGCCAAAGTTAATGGTCATCGACCACTTTTGATAGCCGATCGGCAGCCTTTGATGGCCGGTCGGCCACTGTTTCCTGCAAATTCTCCTTTTGCTGCAACGAAGCACTAACAGAGGCATGTCAATGTATTTACAAGAAAATGTGTGTGCAACCACACTCTTTATCTTGTCTAAAGCTTAAAGGAGTGTAGTGCTTGGCTCTCGAGCCATCAATCACACATCTCAATGCATGATGGCCAAAAAGGCCGAGTTGCACAAATCAATGTCAATGAATGCACAAATGACACAATGAACCTCCACCTTATCATACATGATCAAAGGTGTCAGTGACCTAAGGAATGAGACACATTTCATCACTTTGAGTATGAAACGTCCCTCGTTCCTCGTATTTGAATTAACATCCAATCCCAAACACAATGCGATGCGACACACATGCAAACAACATGCAAAGCAAACGACATGCAAATCTTGACATGTTAACACTCATGCACAACACAATGTCATGCCACAACATGCAAACAACAATGCAATGGCAAGGGCTATGTAATGCAATACTCAATGGACCAAACCAACCTCAGACAAGCCTTATGCATGCCAAGACAATGGCCAAAACATGCTGAAAATAAAGTCCAAAAAGCAAAATACAAGCATGCATACACATTGGTTCACAAACAAAGCATGAAGGACACAACTCTCAAACACATTGAAGGAGTGGAAAATGTGAGAATGTGGCAATGAAATATGATCTGAAATCATGTAAGGAATGATGCCAAATCATGCACATAATACAAGCATAGCATGCTAGGAAGCTCAAAGCTTAAGGTTAGCAAAGGGACTTGTACCATAACCATATCAAGCAAGCCCCAAAGAGCCAAGATGACTCAAAATAGTCCCAAGGTAGGTCAAAACAATGCTAGAAACATGCTTAAACATTGCCAACATGTTCTAGAATTAGAGGCACGAAGCACGGAGCATACAAGACCAATGAGAAGGATTACACTACACCTACCAAAACCAAGTATGAGATGACTTCACCAACAAAAATCAGAGTTGTATTATGGCAAAATAACACCCAAAACACACTGAAATGGTAGCCCAAAAGCTTAGGCAAGATGGCATGCATAATGGCTTATATTTAAGGCATATAGCACAACCTCTCCAAAGCATTGAAAGAGTGAAAGATGTGAGAGCAAGGCCACACTACACACACTGAAATCACATATCAAATTATGCTAAATCATGCAAATAGCCCAAGCAATGCATACTAGTGACTTGTAAACTCAAAGCTAGTGAACAAGATTGCACTATGGCTATACAAAGCGAGACATGCATGACCAAAACAACTTCAAACAGAGCTTAAGCATGGAAAAATATGAGTAAAAGCTTTCTGGGGTGGAGCCAAAAACATGCTAGAATGATGGTCAAAAGCATGATGCATGTTAGGCTAGTGAATGGAAATACACTACAAGTGCAAGGAGCATGCAAGAGGCTATCAAACCAACCCTAGACAGAGCTGTAACATGCTGAAATAACACCAAAAACTTGCTGAGATAGGACCAAAACATGCTAGAAAGATGAGCTATCAACACAATCATGTAAGGTTAGTATGCAAAATTTACACTACAAGTGTATAAAGCATGCAAGGGGTGACCAAACCAAGCCAAAACAGAGGTACGCCATGCTGAAATAAGGCCCAAAATAGGTTGAGATGGGGCCAAAATGTGCTAGATAAACATTCTACTTTGATGAGCCATCAACATAAGCAAACAAGGTACAAAGGAGGGTACCACCCCCATCTATTTGGAGCCTCAAGACATACTTTCCACCACTGAAATTCCTCTGAAATTCAGTGGTGAAGAGGCCAAACAAAGGTGATCCAATGGCCTAAAAGAGATGGCTCAAAACAAGGCCAAACAAGGCACAAAAGGGGGTAGACCACCCCTAACACCAAAGAGGCCTCAAACAAACATTTTTAAAACTTAAAAATAAAGCTTTTTATAGTTGAAAGCCAAGCCAAAAGAAGCATGCAAATAGGGCCAAATAAGCTATGAAAACAAAGCTTTAAAGAGGTAAGAGACTCACCCTTGAAGAACCTCTT
This sequence comes from Camellia lanceoleosa, assembly GCA_025200525.1. Classification (NCBI taxonomy): domain Eukaryota; kingdom Viridiplantae; phylum Streptophyta; class Magnoliopsida; order Ericales; family Theaceae; genus Camellia; species Camellia lanceoleosa. The sequence goes on from CM045762.1 coordinate 141,660,172, forward strand.
TAGAACAACAACTTCAGAGGCAAAAACCAAGCTTAAACCACTCAAATACAACCTCCAAGAACCTCAGCTCAGTAGTGAAGGTGTTTCACTAGGTGATTTAGTGCAAAAGTGTGAAGAAAAGACACTTTTGAGCACAAACAAGTGCAAATATATAGAGAGAGGAAGAAATATAGAGAGATATATATGTTTTGTATCTCCAATTTTCAGAATCTCTGGAAAGGGAGAGGGGCCTCCCTTCTTATAGAAATCCAAGTCTTAAGCTTGTTGAACAAGCTAGAGGCTTGGTTCAATCCCTCCATACACGTGTATGGAGGATGAAATATGTGCTCATCAGTTGTCACAGTTGGCAAAGAAATATCTGCAAAAGCAAATAAAAAGGCCTCGGCCAACAAGCATGGCCGATGGAAAGAAGGAAAGGCCGATAGGCAAGAGGCCTGGCCGATGGGTTGTGGGGCTGGCCAACAAGCCACCATCTTCCCTCAGAAACAAAACCACAAGCTCTTGGTCCACAACCAAGCACAAAACAGATAAGTTGAGAGGCTCCAAGGTAAGGCGCGTAGCCGAGACCTTCAGAAACTCAAAACAAACGCAAGCATGGATGATCATTGAGTGTTCAAACGATGACGTCCAAGTCTTGAGAACGGTCAAAAATGGGGTGTCTATAGGGTTCTCCTGTAACTATGACACTCCACTCAACAAGAGCTACAGACATTCATTAAGAGTTTTTTTAATAACTGAACCTCTACAATGTTAAAAGATAAATGCAGTTACATCATAAGGATGGGTAAAAAGGAATTTAGTGAATTTCTCACGGCCATCATATGATCGTTCTTCTCATTGAACCCAGTGGCAGGATCTCTGGTCCTTGGGTTGAGTATCCTCATACATGGCTTCTGCTATATTCAATGGGCTTCAACCCTATCCCCTTCGATGTATTCCAGACTCTATCTCTTGCTAAGGCCTTAGCTAATGGATCAACAAGATTATCACCAAATTTAATATAATCCACATTTATGATGCCATTATTCATATAAGATCTTACAGTACTGTGTTTTCTTCTGATAGGTTTGGATTTACCATTTTAATAACTGTGTGAGTAGATTTCTGACCACACTGCCAAATTAGCATTTAACTGGAGAGCACTAGCAGAATAGATGACGCCTGAATGACCTATAACAGAAAGAAGAGATTCCGGCGGTGGTTCGTCTACCTGGGGGCACTCCGACGATCAAGTAAGTTATCTTTCAAAGATAGCAAAAGTACTTAACTCACTATTCAGAATACAAAAAGCGTACCTTAGATATAATAACCGTGTCCTGTACTATGTTGATTAATCATGATTATGTTTGTAATTATGTGCTTAATTTGAATTTGGGTGTTAATTGCATGATTATATGTGATTTTGTCTTTGTATCTGTTCTCTGTAGGAAAATCTGTTAGAATCTGTGCTTTGAACTAAAAATTGAAGGCCTTATCGGCCACAGAAACCGAAATTGACTACGCTATTGTGATTGGCATAATTTTTAGAGCCTATGGTGAATTTTAATTGAAAACTGATTCGGAACGAATTAATTTGTTTAAATCGAATTAATTAAGCACCATTGATTAGTTCTAAGTAAGTCTGATTAAGGAAAGGCTATATAAATGAGCCATACATGCTTAAGCTCATATTTTTTTGAGCCCAAATAAGATCCTACACTCTAGAGAGAGAGGGTGAACCTAATTTCGAGAGAGAAAGGGACCATTCTTGAAGATATTGCAAGAGAATTCAAGAAACTAAGAGGATTAGCTCAAGATTTGGCTATAATTGAAAGAATTAAAGCTCCTAGGTGAGTAATCAACCCTTAATTCATGAGTTTGAGTTTGTAACTATATGAATTCAAAGAGAATATGTGACTAAGAGCAAGAATTGAGTGGTAATTGATGAATTTGGAGTCAATGAATGCATGCATGTTTAGAATTGCCATGAATGTGCATAAGCTAGCATGTAACATGTTAATTATGAAAGATTGGGCATTGAATCATACATGCAAGCATAGTTTTGTTGAGTTTCATGGTTAGAAGCACCATTGGTACCATTTGAAATAGGAATGGAGTCAAGAATTGACATGCATGCATGATTGATGAAGATATGAAGTTTGAATGCATGAATTTAATGTATTGGAAGTAAGTTTGGTATAATTTGGGTTTGCATGTGATTGATTCATAAGATTTGAGCTTCATAATGTAGTAAATTGGTGTTTGTAGCACGTTAGTAGTTGTATATAAGAGTTATGGGTTATAAAATGCAAGCTATGTTAATTTGAATGCAAGTTTGAAGCTCAAACTGGTTGTTGGAAATTCCAAAATTTGGCATGTTCGCTTGAGTGTGAAATGCTAGTTCCCAAAACTTTTGCAGACATGGACGTTCGCTCGAACAGGGAGATTCACGCTCGAGCGGAGAGCCATGTAGTTTGACTCTCAGCTCGAGCGTCCAAAGTCACGCTTGAGCGTAAAAAATAAAGTAACCAAGATTTTTTCGCACCAAAGTGCCTTGAGCGTGAAAGTTTGCGCCGAGGGATCCTGTTTTATATTTTGAAAAGTGGTTTTATGATTTGTTATCCGTTCTCTTTCATTTCTAAGCACTCTTAGGCATGCATTGAGCATTGTGAATGAGTTAAAATGATAAGAAAGGAGCCTGAGAGGAATGTATAAATTAAGAACGGATTGAATCGTTTGTGACCCATATGTGTTATGTAATGTGTAGGGTCGAGCTCAAGGGCAAATCCACCGGCAGAACACTGTGAGTAGTATCTTAGTAAAGATATTTTTAAGTATGTTACTTTCCGAATGCAACTTCTGTATAAGCTTCATGGATTTGTTGATTTGAAATATGAATGAGTATTATATATGCCTAATTTTGTATAAGGCTTGATACGTTTGATATATCTGAATTGGGCCTAAGGCCATTTGTCGTTGATATGTTTGATATATCTGAATTGGGTTTAAGGCCGTTTGTCGTTTGCCGTTTTGTTGTTGATATGTTTGATATATCTGAATTGGGCCTAAGGCTGTTTGACATGAACGATTGGGCCAAAAGCCATTGGACATGAATGATTGGGCCAAAAGCCATTGGACATGAATGATTAGGCCAAAGGCCGTCGGATATGAACGATTGGGCCAAAGGCCGTTAGACATGAATGCAAAGATGGGCCAAAGGCCGTTTGAATGAAAGGGATCATGATCATGATCATGAATAAGAAATACGCATGGATATGAACATAAAGAGAATGGGCCCGAGGCTGTTTGATACGCCTGATATATTCAGATTGGGCCCGAGGCCGTTTGATATGTTTGAATTGGACCAAAGGTCGTTTTGATTAAAGAGTTGGCTAGACCAAAGGTCATTTCGTATAGATGGACCCGAGGTCATATTGCTTTATATAAGAATTGGACCTGAGGTCGTTTTGTATGTGGATATGATGTGTTGGACCCAAGGTCGTTTTGCTTTGTTGAGACTTGTAAATCTGGTGTGAATGAGAATAGTGGTTCAAATGTGCACATTATAAGTATGATTCATTTATGAACGAACCTCATTCATTAACCTCTTTATTTTGATATTATTCACTGGGCGTTAGCTCACTCTTATCTATATGTATGTAGGTGAGCAAAGGGACGTTCAACCCCAGCCTTAGTAGAATTTAAGAGAGGAACCCGAGTTTTGTGAAGTCGGCCAGTGCCTCACAAGAGGCTTTGTTTATGATCTTTTGTATTTATTTTATCACTTCTATTGGCCATGATAGACCATTTATGTGTACAAGCTTTTGGCATGGCCGACTATGTGTTTGAATGATCCTGGGTGTACAAGATGTTAACTACTGATACGTGGTGTGAGTTATTATTAAGTATATGTGAAATGTTTTGACATGCCATGTAAGCATAGCTCATTGGACAAAATTTTTAAGTTTGCTTCCGTCTTGGCCCCTTCACTCTGTCGCTATATGTTTGTTTTGGTTTGTGGCCGTAGGTAATCTCATGATTACTGGCCGGTTATGACCTTAATCTATAGGGGCGGGTTCGGGCCATGACATTAGACCCATGGGGGTGCCTTCCTTTTATAGCCAACACAATCTTGGTCCCAATAGAAGCCTAGCTTCAATGGACTTTGGATTATTGCTAATCTTGGACTCCTAGTAGGATTGGGATAAACTCTCTAAGAGTCTTATCTTTATCCAAACTGAAGCCTTCCCTTGCTCTAGGACTCTTGTCCCTTATCCGCTTATCCCGGACTCCGATATCTTCAGAGATAACCTCGGCCTAATCGAGATCACCTCGGCGTCATGATCGGGACACGTGGCACCTCGGCTGACATTTTGGTGCCACTCGGCCACGTATCGCCACTAAAAAATTATGTCCCCACAATTGCCCCCTAAGTTCTATTACCTCGGCATACTGAGGTGATGGAACCTATATCTTTTGATCTCGTAGCACGTCGGCTAAGCTAACTCCATTATTTATTGCTGATGTCAAGACTCGTCGACTCAATATGACCAAGATCTGTAATCTGTTTTCCCCAAAATGCCTTTAGAGAAAATCATTAAGTCGGTTTAAATTATTTAGCTGAGATCATCCTCCTAGCCGAAGTCTTTGCTTCTTTAAACCAAGAACTTCAAGAGTTCTATCACGCGTGAAAGTTGTCACGCACAGAACCCAACCGTTTTAGCCACACGTCTTTCTCTCACTGGGTCGTACTTGATACGCGCTTTTAAGTTGTCTTGTGTCTGGGTGCACCGTCTGACAAGCACGTCACCCTAGACGCATTGATGGTATTTTGCCGCCATTCTCTGCGTTTTGATCATAACCACCCTCTCTCTCTGCCTTTTCACTTTTTTACCAGCATCTTCATGCAAAACTCTCTCTCTCTCTCTACTTTCCCAAATCCGCCATTGTTTCAATCCTTCAAGCTCTGCAACTGCTTTTATTCCTCCCCTCCGGTGAAGCTTTCGCTGACTTTTTCAGATTGTTACCATTACCTGACTCCGGTGTACTCAACACCGGCTTCACTCCTCTAGTAAGCCACTGTTCCTTTTATTTTAAATTTCTTGTTTTACTTCAAAGAACTCCACTGTTGTACTCTCTGCCTTTGCGTATTTGTTTAATTTGTGTCTCGGATTCCATCATGTACTTGAGCATGTTCATTTTATGGCTCTGTTTTTGCCCAATCCATTCTTGAACATGCACACACTTGTTTGTATATCCGTTGATTTTTGCCATTGTTCTTGGCCTCACACACCTGTACAAACTTTATCATTGTGTTCTTGATGATTCATCACTGTTCTTGATTCTGAATCGCGCTCCTATTTCTGTTTGCTGTGTTTTTTCCAGATTCCTGCCTTCAATCTTCATTTGCTTAGCCTTAGTTTTGGGATTTGTCTGTAGGACTTATGAACCTTAGAAAGAACTGAAACAAATTCCCCTTAGATCCTCAAAAATTCTTACCACAGTACACCCTTAGGATTTGGCCGAGGTCCTTCAAACCCTTTAAACACTTTCTTTTGAAATCCAACACCTTCCCTCCAAGTCGACATCATGGGTATGTGGAGGCATAGGGTAGACACCCTAACCAAGTTAGAATACTTCAGGCAGGAGTTTTCCATCCTAGCTGACGTCCATCTGAGGTTGCCTGGGGAGGATGACTCCATCATGCCCACAGTCAATTCCATGCCCTTCCCAGTTGTAGCTTTCATAGTGTGTGGACTTAGGCTCCCATTTGACATCCTTTTCGGAGACATCCTCCATTACTACAAGTTGAACCCAATACAACTCGCCATCAATTCTTACCCAGTTATCAATGGCATAATAGCTTGAGCCAAACAAGAGAAAGCTAGGGTAACCTTAGCCGATATCCAATACCGCTACACCATGTGGTCTCAGGTTAGAAAAAGGTTATATGTACTACCTCAAGCCGAAGTCCACAGAATACAAAATTGTTGCCGACCTCCCAGACTCCAACAAGGGAGCCGATGATGATTACTTCATTGTCTCGGGTAACTGGGAGTTTGCTCTAGACAAAGACCTTCACCTCTACCCTCTTAGCCGAACAGTATTTGTATAGGGTAATGGTAATCGCCAAGTATTACACTTGTTTTTCAAGTCTTTAATGCTTTGTTCTTTTTATATATTCTAACATCTGTTTTCCTTGCAGCTTTTTCGCAACCGGCAAAAGACTTCCGTAAGTCCTTCTTCCTGAGCAAGGGCTTAAAGAAGCTGTTGGATCTGCCACTTCACAAGTGGAAAGCTCCCCTACTGCTCAACTATATCTCGACCTACAAGTTCGTCCTCCTAGATATCCTAAAGAAGAAGAGTAAGTCTCCTCCTTCCGCCACAACTCCTCCAGCAACTTCATCATCTCGGCCAGATCAAGGGTCAACTTCCGATCCTACCGAGCAACCATCAACCTCGGCTCCATATCTGATCCCTCCATCCCAACGCAAATGCTGACGCCGAACTCCAATCGCTGCCGAGATGGGTCGTAAGAAAGCAGTCGCAGAAGACCTTCTAGCTGACATCCCCGACACTGTTAATGCTCAACCAGCACAGCCTCAACCAAAACCAAAGCCCAAAAGACTAAAGAAGGCCCAGGCTAAGGCAACGGTGACTCAGATTGACACTGAGGACACCTTTCCAATTTCAAAGTTGGCCGAGAGCGAGAAGACCACTTCTGCTACCGAGAAAAGGCCTGCTGAGGCTGAACTATCCCAATCAACTCGATCAAAGAGGCCGAGGTCTGAGCCTGCAACAACCTCAGGTTCTATGAAATCAGATGCCCCCTGGGCTCCCCTCATTACTATTGAAGACAAGTCGGTCAGAGTTGGCAACAACATCGACGATATTGAAGTTGGCATTGCTCTCTCTACCGCCTTGCTCCTTCCCAACGATCTCGAGCGCAACGCCGGGATGAGCGAGTATGAGAACTTTGCTCTGATGTTGCAATGCTCCGTCCAAGTAAGCCCTTAACACTTTTTAATTTTTCAATTTCTTTCCGCTACTTCATACTTAGAGAGCTTTATTAACTCATTTTTTTCCATTTCTCCTAGGCGATCCAGCATGGCCACTTTTTTGCGATGCAAGCCTTTGCCATCAAGAAGGAGTTGGCGAATAAAACCAAAGAGGCTGCTAGCTTGCAGAAGGCTTTGAAGAAGGCCGAGGGAAAAATGAAAACCTTGTTAGATCAGGCCGAGGCTGCCATAAAGGCTCAGGACGCGGCTGAGGAAAAAGCAGACGCTGCAGAAGCCATTAAGAAGGTCCTTGAAGCTGAGAAGAATGAGGCCCAGATAAAAACTATTGAGGCTCAAGCCGAGCTCTGGGCTGCCTTGGCCACGAAAGCACCCGAGATCAAAGCGGCCGATGAGAAGGCATATGTTGAGGGACAAAAAGCAAGTGAGTCAGGCATGTAACAAGGGTTTTACCCTTGGTTGGATGGTTGTCCTCAAAAAGCTTGATGTCCCCGAGGACTCCTTACTTAAGAATGCTGGTGACCTTCCCCTGTCATTTCCCCTTACTCCAAGCCAATCTGAAGACGATTCCGACTCCGAGGAGGAAGCTTTGGTTAGGAAGACGAAGGACGCTGCTAGGCCCAAGTCCCCTACTCTCAATGAATAAGTCGTAGACTTGTCTCAGGATGAGGAGGGCGAGGTCTCCAAAGATACTGCTCCTGAGACAACATTAGACATGCCTATCGCCGATAAGAGCATTGATCAAACTCTTCAAGAAATCGATGCTGAGCTTACGGCTGAGAAGGCTGCCGAGAAGTCTTCCCAGATGTCCTCTAAGCTCCAAACCCAACCGATTAACTACGCCGAATAGTTTAGTTTTGATGCTTCTCTTTTACTTTTTGTACCTTGCACTTTATCTTTCTACTTTTGGGAACAGTGTAAGCTTTAATTTGGCCGACATGCCACCTTTGTAATCCGAACAATTACTTTTTGTAGGCCGACGTGCCCTTTCTTTTCAACATGAATAGAACTTCTTCTTTTGAATGGTTGCATGCTTGTCCTTCTCGTACTCTTGTATGACTTTTATACTTCAAATAATTTCCATGTTTTTAGCATACACCTTAACTGTGTAATCTTCTCAGTGTGGAATACTTCAGCAATTCTCACTAACAGCTTATTTTGGCTCTGACCTAACACTTGAAAATATTTATACTATTTTCACAAGTGTTTATTTACAACTTGCCACTTCGCTCAAGACCTCTGTCTTCTATTCTTGTAACATAATCTTAGGTTAACTTCAACTTGTAAATTTTTCTCAAAATTTCAACAAGCGTTAAACCATCTTCCTTTAACATAACCTCGGTTTAACTTCAACTTGTAAATTTTTCTCAAAATTTCAACAAGTGTTAAACCATATTCCTTTAACGTAACCTCGGCTTAATTTCAACTTGTAAATTTTTCTCAAAATTTCAACAAGTGTTAAACCATCTTCCTTTAATGTAACTTCGGCTTAAATTCAACTTGTAAATTTTTCTCAAAATTTCAACTAGTGTTAAACCATCTTCCTTGTGAATTCCAAGTCCCAAGCATTATTCTCCAGCCTTCTGCCCCCTAATGTGAACTCAAGGTCCACTTGGGTTCTCATTAAGCATGTGGCTTTTGATCTTGTCACCGAGGTCAGATTCAAACAAAGACTAGCCGAGGTTATCAACCTCGGTCTCTTTGTTAATCTGACTGGCATGCACTTGGCTCCAATCCGTGTCTGATTTTGCCGATATGATAAGTTCAGGTTAATCCAACTTAGTTCAACTCTATTATATGCAAGTAAAGTTTCAACTCTGCCATATAATAAGTCTAAGTTATTCGTCATGTTTCGATTAGAAATATCGCCAACTTAGTTCAACTCTATTATATGCAAGTAAAAGTTTCTACTCTGCTATATAATAAGTCTAAGTTATTCGTCATGTTTCACTTAGAAACATCGCCAACTTAGTTCAACTCTATTATATGCAAGTAAAGTTTCTACTCTTGTCACGATCCAAACCCGCTCCTATGGGTTAAGGCCATAACCGGCCAGTAATCACGAGATTACCTACGGCCTCAAACCAAATAAGACAAAACTCATCAGAGTAAAGGGGCCAAACGGAAGCAAATTTAAAACTTTGTCCATAGAGTCGTGCTTATATGCACATCAACATTCCATACATACCTATGTTAATAACTCACAACATGAAGTATAGTAACATAAGGTTTTGTACAGGCAGACAGCATCATTCAAATCTAAGTCAGCCAAACAAAACTATACACAGACGCAAACCAAAGTCCTCGCCAACATGCAAAATAGTACAGAATGGCAAAAGGGCGAAGACGTGTCTCGTGCATAAGACGCAAGGCTGACTCTTCAAAACCTTAGTTGTTCCACACAAACTTCACCGAGGCTGGGTCTGGACCTCTCTTGGCTCACCTACAAACACATGAATGAACGTGAGCGAAAGCCCAATGAATAATATCAAATAAAGAATATACATTGGAACAATATACGTCAAACGGCCTTAGGCCCAATTTACATTTCTAACTAATACATACATACATAGACATATGTAAGTTAAGTAACTGCGGTTCCAAACGCATCATATGGCCTCGGGCCAAATTCATTCGTATTATTCAAGTCAAACTGGCCTTTGGCCCATTCATACTTTCATGTCAAACTGTTATTCGTGTCAAACTGTTATTTGTGTCAAGCTATTATTCGTGTCAAACTATCGTTCGTGTCAAACTAGCCTTTGGCCCATTCATTTATGTCAAAACGGCCTCTGGCCCATTCATTTTTTTCAAACTGGCCTCTGGCCCTTTCATTCGTGTCAAACTGGCCTCTGGCCCATTCATTCATGTCAAACTGGCCTTTGGCCTAATCACATATTCGTATCAAACTATCATTCGTATCAGATGGCCTTTGGCCCAATCACATGGCATAACAAATATTTGTCCCCAATTCAATGTGGCAGACTTACAAGACTTATATGAAAGTAAGCAATTGGACAAATAACATACTTCATATATCTTTGTAAAGATATTACTCACAGTGATGGCTTGGGGATTTGCCCTGGAGCTTGACCCTACATCATATAACACATATGGGTCACAAACGATTCAATCCGTTCTTTAATTCACATATTTCTTTTTAGGCTTAATTCTTATCTCTTTAACTCAACTACAATGCTTAATGCATGCCTAAAAGTGCTTGCAAGTGAAAGAGAACGGAAAATGAAACACAGAATGATCACACAAAATTTTCAGAAACAGGGTCCCCGCTCGAGCGGACCCTTGAGGCCTGCAAAAGTACTGGATAGGTCAAAATTACGCTCAATCGTGAACTTTGTCGCTCGAGCGGAAGGCTTTTCTACATGGCTCCCCGCTCAAGCGTGAGCTTTCCCGCTCGAGTGGACATCTAAGTCTGCAAAAATACTGGGAGCACGAAATTCATGCTCGAGCGGCGGTTTCCCCACTCGTGCGGACGTCAAAGTCTGCAAAAATACTGGGAGCACGAAATTCACGCTCGAGCAGTGGTTTCCCTGCTCGAGCGGACATCAAATTTTCTGGGTTTTCCAGAACATGTTCTTGAGCTTCAACTTGATATTCAAAGGCTCTAATTGCATGCTTTAGGCTCAATCTTCAAATATACATATACTAACATGGTATAAACACCTAATTACAACATTTTGAAGCTCAATTTCACAATATAATCACATGCATGTCCCAATCAACACCAAACTCATTTTCAACATAACAATTCCATGTATTTCAACTCATATTTCCATAAATTGTATATGCATGTGGAATATAACTCCCATTTCAACTCACATGGTGCAAATGGTGATTACAAACATGAGCTTTAACCAAAATCCTACATGGATTACACACATTGTGCTCAATTATGGAAATTCATAGCAATTTCCTACATGCATGCATCAATTGACTTCAAATTCATCAAATACTACAAAATTCCTTCACTTATGGCACAATTCTTGCTCTTGATCATTAATCAACTTTAATTTTACAAAATTACAAACTAGAATCCATGAAATACTCACCTAGGAGCTTTAATTCTCACAATCTATAGCAAATTCTTGAGTAATCTTCAAGACTTCCAAGATTCAAGAGCAAAACTTAGATGATCTCCCTTTTCTCTCTCCAATTTCGGGTCTCTCTATCTAGAGTGTTAAATCAGCCAAAATGGACAAAAAGAGGAATTGAGTGTGTATAATGGCCCTTTTTAAAAGCTCTCTCAAATACATTCTTTTAATATAAAATAATTGGGCACCATAACATTAATTTAATCCATTTAATCTGGTCCAAATCAATTTTCAATCAAATTTCACCATAGGCTTTAAAAATTAAGCCAATCACAAGGGCTCAATCAATTTCGGTTTCTACGGCCGATAAGGCCTTCAATTTAATTTCCAAAGCGGATAATCAAACAGATATTCCTACGGTGAATAGATAGAAATTCAAAACCACATATTTTTACACAAATGGCACACGAAATCATATCAAACACATAATCACATTCAAAATAAGGACCAATTAACATAATAGAGAACAAGGTTATCACAACTCTGCCATATAATAAGTCTAAATTATTCGTCATGTTTCACTTAGAAACATCGCCAACTTAGTTTAACTCTATTATATGGAAGTAAAGTTTCTACTCTGCCATATAATAAGTCTAAGTTATTTGTCATGTTTCTCTTAGAAACATCGTCAGGTACCTGTTTAGTCACCATACACAAGTTTAAAAATCAATCTGAAAACTTTTATTAATACTTCGGCTAATAACAGGAGAGGGCTTAGAAAACAATAAGTTCTAGTGATAGAAAAACTTTAGATTGCAAGTATTCTAGGGTCTTGGCAGCTCTTTGCATTCACAATCCTCAAGCTGATATACCCTGTTGCCTAAGACGGAGGTGATTCTATAGGGTTCTTCCTAATTCAGGCCAAGCTTGCCTTCTCTGGGATCTTTCTTGTTGTCGACGACCTTTCTCAGGAGGAGGTCACCAACTTGGAACTCTCGCGGGTTCACCTTCTTATTATAAGTCTTGGCAAGCTGCTGCTGGTATGCCCCCAGCCGAATTGCTGCTTTTTCCCTTCGTTCTTCTAGCATATCCAGATCTCGGGCTAAGAATGCCTCATTGGTCCCATTTTTTACTCCCTGGGTTCTGATCCTTGGGATGTCGACCTCCAATGGAATTGCTGCCTCTGTGCCATAAGCCATGGCAAATGGGGATTCCCCCGTTGATCTTCTTGGCGTAGTCCGATATGCCCAGAGTACACTGGGCAACTCATCCACCCACTTTCCCTTTGCTACTTGTAGCCTCTTCTTGATCCCATCCAAGATAACTTTGTTGGATGTTTCTACTTGTCTATTGCTTTGAGGAAAACTCAGGGTGGAAAAATAATTATTGATTTTGAACTTTGCATAGAAGCTCTTGATTAACTTACTATCAAACTGTGTTCCATTGTCAGCTATTATTGCTCTTGGGATCCCAAACTTGGTGATGATGTTTTTCTTGATGAAGTTCTTCACATCAATGTCCTGAATCTTGGCGAGGGGTTTAGCTTCTACCCATTTGGTGAAGTAGTCTGTTGCCACCAGCAGGTACTTCCTTTGTCCAATTGCTTGAGGCAGTTTTCCAACAAGATCCATGCCCATTGGGCAAATGGCCAAGGGTTGGACATCGGGTTCAAGTCTGCTGCTGGTTGATGTATCAAAGGTGCAAACCTCTGGCACTTCTCACACTTCTTGACATAGGCTTCAGCATCTTTCCGCATATTAGGCCACCAGTACCCCTGAGTAATGGCCCTATGAGCAAGTGACCTGCCTCCAACGTGGCTTCCATATACTCCTTCATGTATTTCATACAGAAAGTCTTCAACCTGTGCAGAATGCATACACCTCAGAAGGGGTTCAGTAAAAGATCTTCTGTAGAGATGTCCTTCGCACAAATGTAACCTTGCCGACTTCACCGATCTTGTGCGCTTTTTTTCATCCGCGCTTCCCATCTCGAAAGAACATTATTATTGCATCCATCCAGCTTGGTCCCATCTCCATACACATTGCTTCATGCTCTGTGTTCAGTGGTTCTATACTTGGTCCTGGCAAGTAATCAACCATTATTGTTCTTACTTCTCTTAGTTTCATTGCACTAGCCAAAGTTGGCATCGGCATGGCTGTTGTCATATCGGCCTACTTGCTGTAGCCGGTAATTTTGGAACAATAACATCAGTCTGCCCACTTCCTTTACATAGGCCGACATTCTTTTATCTCGGGTTGCATACTCGCCTGTTGCCTTGTTGACTATAAGCTAAGAGTCGCAGAAGACTATCACCTCGTCAGCTTCCATGGCTGCTGCCAGCTTTAACCCTGCTATTAGTGCTTCATACTCTGATTCATTGTTTGAGGCCTTGAACCCTAGACGAATGGATTGCTCCAGTACCTGCCCATCTGGAGATACTAGCACTATTCCTGCCCCCGCTCCTTGTCGGTTTGAACTTGCATCAACAAATAACCGGAAGGAGTCACCGATGTAAATGCTGCAGGGCCTGAGTTTTTCCTCATTCCTTTGTTCTGCAGCCCCCTGGTGGGTTTTTCCTTGCTCACTGGGACGTTTTATTCCTTGGCTCAACGGAGCCCGATGTATGACGGTGTCTGGTGTGAACTCGGCCACGAAGTCGGCTAAGACTTGTCCTTTGATTGCTGTCCTGGGTCTGAATGCCAAGTCGTATTGGCCCAACATTACTGCACATCTGGCTATTCTGCCTGTTAGATCTCCCTGCTGCAATAGGGACCTCAACGGATGTTCAGTTAACACCACAATTTTGTGGGCTTGAAAGTAGTGATTTAGCTTCTTGGAGGCCATGAGTAAAGCTAGTGTTAACTTCTCCAAGGGTAAGTACTTGGTCTCTGCATCTGCCAGGGTTTTACTCACGTAGTAGACTGCCCTTTGCTCTCCCTTTTCTTCTCTGATTACTACTGCACTCACTGCATGTTCTGAAATTGCCAAGTATAAGAACAGTTCCTCTCCAGGTACTGGATTTGAAAGGACTAGAGCTGTGGTCAAATACTTCTTCAAGTCGGCCAAGGCGACTTCACACTTTTTTGTCCATAAAAAGTCTGCGGCTTTCTTCACTAGGCTGAAGAAAGGTTTACACTTGTCAGAGTTTCTGCTTATAAACTGCTCAGTAATACAACCCTTCCTGCTAACATCTCTGACCGGCTTTGCCGATGTTGGACTCTTTAATTCTAAGATGGCTTTAATTTGATCTGGGCTAGCCTCAATGCCCTTTCTGGTAACCAAATATCCTAAGAACTTACTAGACCCTACTCTAAATGCACATTTTGATGCATTGAGTTGAAGCCGATATGTTCTAAGGATGTCAAAGTCTTCTAGATGACCTTCAGGTTTCTTGGTCTTCACGACCATGTCATCTATGTATACCTCCACAGTTTTGCCAATTAGATGTCTGAACATCTTTGTCACCAACCTCTGGTAAGTTGCTTCTGCAATATAGCCCTTTTGGGGTGATGAATGCAGTCTTTTCCTCATCTGGGAGGTACATAGCTATCTGATGGTACCCCCTGTAGGCATCCAGGAAGCTCATCCTTCCATGTCTTGAAGTGGCATCCACCAATTAGTCAATCTTGGGTAATGGGAAACTATCTTTGGGACAAGCCTTATTCAGGCTGGTAAAGTCCACGCAGACCCTCCACTTACCATTCTTTTTCTTCACAACCATTGTGTTTGATAGCCATGTCGGGTAATTTACCTCTCGAATGGCTCTGGCCTCTAGAAGTCTATCTACTTCCTCTTCTACTGCCTCAACATGCATTAGTGTCAGCCTCCTTGCCCGCTGGATGATAGGTTTGGCCAACCTGCCTATATTCAGTCTGTGGCAAGTGACCTCGGGGTCAATGCCTGGCATCTCGTATAGTGTCCATGTAAACACCTCAAGGTTTGCTCTCAGGAATGCCTCTAACTCTTTTTCCTCTTCCTCGGCTAAGCCTGAGCCAAGAATGAAGAAGCGTTATTCATCCCCTTGCTGGACAAGGATTTTCTTCAGGGCTTCTTTACTTTTCTCAGCTAGCTCTTTGCCGACGTCATCTAGGACTTCCACATTCTCGTCTTCAAACTTCATTGCTTTCTACCGTCAGTATGTTGCAGGTAGACTTCATCGTTGCCATGGAGCAATTCTTTGCCTGCAACTGATCCTCTCTGATCTCTTCTATTCCATGCTCTGTTGGGAACCGCAATAGCTGATGTAATGTTGAGGGAATAGTCCCCTGTAGACACCTCATTTTTTACCGTTCTTAAGACTTGGACGTCATCATTTGAACACTCGATGATCATCTATGCTCGTGTTCATTTTGAGTTCTCGAAGGTCTCCGTTGCGCGCCTTGCCTTAGGATCTCTCAACTTGTTTGTTTTGTGTTTGGTTGTGCACCAAGGACTTGTGGTTTTGCTTTTGAGGGAAGAGGGTGGCTTGTTGACCATCCCCTCAACCCATCGGCTAAGGCATTGTGCCATCGGCCGTGTTTCCTTGCCGTCGGCCAAAAGTGGTGGCCGATCGGCACTCTTGTTGGTTGATCGACACTTGTTTTGGTCGATCGGCCATATTTTTGAGCCGAGACCTTTCCATCTGTTTTTTGCAGATATTTTCTGCCAGCTGTGATAGCTGGTATGCACATTTCTGATCCTCCATACACGTGTATGGAGGGATTTGTTTCAAGACTCAAGCTTGTTGAACAAGCTTAAGAATTGAAATTCTATAAGAAGGGAGCTCATCCTCCCATTCCAGAGGGTTTGAAAATTGCATATAGAAGTTCTATATCTCTCTCTCTCTATATTTTACCTCCCTCTCTTCCTTTGCTCTTGTTTGTTCCCAAAAGTGTGATTTTTTCATACTATTGCACATAAACACCAACCAATACACCATCCTTTGGTTGCTAAGGTCCTTAGGAGTTGGTTTTGGTGTTCTTGGGTGGGTTTGAACTCAGAAAAGTTGCTGGAGTAGTGTTCTTGAAGGTGTTCTTCAAAGGTGAGCGACTAACATTTTGATCCCCCATTCTTGCTTAAGCTTTTAGACCTATTTTCATATTGTTTTACGCTTAACTCTAAACTGAAAAAAAGTTCTGTTTTTGTGTGCTTGAGATGATTGTTTATGGTCATTTTTTGGTTGGGGGTAGTCTACCCCCTCTCAGGCCTTGTTTGGCCTCATTTTGTGCCTTTCCTTTTGAGCCTTGGAACCTTCTTATTTTGACCTTCTCACCACTGAAATCCAAAGGATTTTTAGTGATATAGAAGTGGTTTTGGAGTCTTGAATAGGAGAGGGACACCCCCTCTCCTTGTGTCTCATATGCTAGTATATATGGCTCATATTGGTAACATGTTTGCTTAGCATGCTTTGGCTTCATTTCAACAAGTATTTGATGTTATTTTGTCATGCTATACCTCTGTTTTAAGTTGGTTGGATGGCCTCTTACATGCTTCATATACTTGTCTTGCAATCCTTTCATTTGCCTTAACATGCATCATGCATTTAGACCATCATTCTTGTATATTTTGGCTCAGCTCAAAGGAGTTTTTAGTCATGTTTTACAATGCTCTAGCTCTGATTTGCATTGTCTTGGTCATGCATGTACTGTTTTGTATAGCCATGGTTCAATCTAGCTTGTTAGCTTTGAGTGTCCAAGTCACTAGCATGCATTGCTTAGACCATTTTCATGATTGGCATCATTTTGTATGTGATTTTAGTCCATATAGAGTGGTCATACAATTGCACTTGTCACTCCTTTAATGCTTTAAAGAGTTAGTGTTTTATGCCTCATGAATGGATCATTGTGCATGCCTTCATCCTTAGGCTTTTGGGATGCCATCTCGGTGGGTTTTTGGGTTTGTTTTGACATGCTATAACTCTGTTTTTCATTGGTTAAGACCCGCCATGCTTGGTTCTAATAGGTGTAGTGTAATACCCCTTTTGGCCTTGTATGCATCATGCCTAATGCTCTTCATGTTGGCTTGTTTTGGCTTTGCTCCATGCATGTTTTAGACTCATTTTGGCATGATCTAGGACTCTTTTGGGTTGTACTTGCCATTGACTTCACGTTTTCCATAGCCTAGTGTAAGTCCCTTTGCCATCTTCAAGTTTTGAGCCTCTTGCATGCCATACTTGTGTAGTTTGGATGGTTTGGCACCGTTCCATGCATGATTTCAGAGCTTATAATACTTGTCACATGTACACACTTTTCACTCTTTAAGTGCTCTTAAGAGTTGGTGTCTTGTTGCCTTGTTTATAAACCTAAGTGTGTATATGTTTGTATGTGCTTTCATGCTTCCAATTCATCACTTTGGCCATTGTTTTTGGTATGGCTGAGGCCTATCCATTTTCAGTATAAGTCCATGGATCATGCGGTTTATGTGTTGTTGCATGCTTATCGCATTGCATGTTGTTGCATGCTTGTTGTTGGTATTGTTGTTGCATGCCTATTACATTGTATGTTTGCATGTTTAGGTTGCATTGCATTTGGCATGCTTGTTACCTTAGCCTTGTGTGCATGTTTGAGTCATATTGCATTTGGCATGCTTATGTTGCATTGCATAGCTTTTCCATTGTTGTATGCATTGCATTGTGTTTGGTTTGGGGTGTCAAACCAAACACGAGGACCAAGAGACGTTTCGTACTTGAAGTAACGAAACGTGCCTCAATCTTTGGTCACCGACACTCTTGATCCAACATGATAGGGTGTGAGGCATTCATGTATTTTTGTGCATTCATTCCATATTGATTTGTGCAATTCGGCTTCTTTGGCCATCATGCATCGAAATGCAAGATTGATGGCTCGAGAGTCGAGTATTACACTCCTTTGAGTCTCAAACATGATAAGGGGTGTAGTTGCACAACATTTTCTTGCAAATGTAATGTCATGCCCTTGCTTGTCCTCTGTTGCAGCAAAAGGAGCAGTCTGCAGGAAAGGATGGTCGATCGGCTATCTTTAGTGTCGATCGGCTAACAATCTTTGGCCGATGGACTCACAAGTGGTCGATGACCCATTTCCCTTGGCCGATGGCACTATACTTTGCCCGATGGCCTCTCAGCATGTCCATAAAGTGTTTTAGAAGCATCACAGGAATTTTCACAGTCTTCAGAGGTGCAGAATAGTGCAAACAGAGGCAACATGAGGCATGGCAACGGGTTTCCGAGCGAGGCGATCAAGCATGCATCATTCAATCATTCGGAGGCAGAGCTGTGGCTGCCTCTTTAGTTTCATACTTAGTCTGTTTTGTAACTTAATTAATTTTCTTAATTAGTTAAGGTTTTGTAATAATTAATTAGCTAGGATAGTTAGTTAATTAATTGGCCTGTATTATTTATTCAGACCCTCCATCGGGAGGGCAAATTTTGTAATAAGTGTGCGTGAGTGTGTGAATGTTTTCCAACCCCACGTCTTTCTCCCTTTTACTTACCTACTTTCAGTGGTTAGTTTTAGGTCATGTTTCAATTAGCATTCCTATGCTCGCATGTTTGCATCCATTCATCTGTATTGCATGCATCGGGCTCGGTGCATCATACTAACTGCATTGTATTTCAATTCCTATTTGAATAAATGTATGAAGTGTTGCATCCATATGCCATTTTAGAATAGCAGAGCCTATTTCTAGTTGCATTTTGCATGTGTTGCATTAGCCATCTTAACATGAACTAGGGTCATGCATGATTTCTAATTAGTTCTATGTTTTGGCTCGGAGTACACTGTAAGTGTTTATGCTTTAGCATCTTGCATGTGTGTGAGTGTTGCCATGACAGCATGCTTGCCATGAGGCTATTTGCTTAAATGATATAACTACTTGAATGCTTGTGGATGAAGGTTAGATTTCTTGAATTGGAACAATTCATCGAAATGCGAGTTTTAAGCCCACTTGAGAGTGGCAAAATCATGTTTTCTAAGCTCACCTGAGGGTGGCAAATCCACTTCTTAGCCTACTTGCGAGTAGCACCCTCAAACCATTTTCAAACAAACATGAGATGTTTTGTTCCAACTTAGGCGATCTAGTCTATACTTGTGTGTTGTGTGCATCACATAGTAAAGCTAGCTAATAACCGGAATAAGAACGCATGTGTTTTCAAAAACAAAATATCATGTTAGTAAAGGCCGATCTTTGATCGGGCGAGCGGGGGTGCTCATTACATGACCTTTCCCTCTCGTACCCAAGTTCCCAAGCCGAGGCAACTTTGGTGATGACGGACACGTGGCCTTAGGCAACGAGTCAGGGTTTTCTAAATTTCCCAAAATAAAACATTTAGGTAGCGACTTTGTATCTGGCAAAGTAGTCCATGGCACTTCTTTACAAAAATCAGTTTTTCAAAACGATTTGCCGGATTTGGACTCTTTGGTGATTTATCGGTCTTGTATTGCACTTTGCGAGATTAGATTCAGAGCTGTGACTACCACCTCTTGGTTGCACTCGGGGATACGGTTGAACACCTCATAATACCTTTTAGCATAGGCCCTAAGGATTTTGTCCTCGTCAATTCTCAAGGCCATCAGGGTGTCCACCCTCAATGGCTGTAGTTTGTTTGTTACGAACCTGGCCACAAACATCTCGGCCAGGCCTTCCCAGGTTTTCATAGTTCCTTTTGGCAACTTGTGAAACCAATCTGATGCAATTTCCCCGAAGGAAGAGGGGAACGCCTTGCAAAGCAACGGCTTGTTCCCAGTGTACAATATCATTGAGTTCAGGTACAAGCTGACGTGAAAGTTAGGGTCTGACTTGCCGTCGTATATCTGTAACCTCGGCAGACTGAACCTTTTCGGGGCCTCAAATTTTTCTAACTCCACCGAGAACGGTGTTCTTGGCTTGACCGAAGAGGTTACCTCGGCATCTTGTTGCTTCCTCTGGTAGTAACCCCTCAGATCCTCCTTGGTCTGTTCGGGGGCTCGACTATTAACGGATTTCAGCCTTTTTGGTGTACTACTTCCAGTATCGTTGTGAGTCCTTTTGGACCTCTCACCATTGGTTGCATTGAAACATAGCTCCTTACTGATGCCGATGTTCTTTGCGGTCAGCTTCCTTGGTGCTGTGCGTCCTCCGTGAATCTCCCCTTCTTGATTCTTCTCGCTCGACCTCCCTTGAAGGCCGATGAGAGTGTTTCTCGGGTCTATCGTGCTGAGGAGTCGCAGGAATTGTCTTCTGCCTCCCTAGCTGGGCATCTTTTCTGGCCGTTGGAATTGGCGTATCTTGCAACGGGAACGGTGGTTGCATAACGTTGTTCTGCATCATGAAATTGACGACCGATTGCATGTCCGCCAATTTGTTTGCCAGTTCCTTCATCTTGTCGTCCCTTCGTAGGCATCTATCTTTCCATACTTGGAGGTTGTCTTCGTTGTAATACCTGCCTCGGTTTAATTTCTTTGTTGTGTCGCATTCCTTGCCGACGCCTTTTGCTCCTTGATTCTTATCACGAGTCTCTTTGTTACAATTATCTTCTTCGATGTCAAGGTCAATAGGTTTCCTACTCCCAGTAGGAGTGTTGTCTCCAACCTTCTCCTTCTGTCCATTATTGGCTATCTATTCTCATTTCTTTCCCACAGACGGCGCCAAATTGTGTGAGTAGATTTCTGACCATGCTGCCAAATTAGTATTCAACTGGAGAGCACTAGCAGAATAGATGACGCCTGAACGACCTGTAACAGAAAGAAGAGATTCCGGTAGTGGTTCGTCCATCCGGGGACACTCCGACGATCAAGTCAGTTATCTCTCAAAGATAGAAAAAGTGCTTAACTCATTATTCAGAATACAAAAATCGTACCTTAGACCCATGGGGTGCCTTCCTTTTATAGCCAACACAATTCTGGTCCCAATAGAAGCCTAGCTTCAATGGACTTTGGATTATTGCTAATCTTGGACTCCTAACAGGATTGGGATAAACTCTCTTAAAGTCTTATCTTTATCCAAACTGAAGCCTTCCCTTACTCTTTGACTCTTGTCCCTTATCCGCTTATCCTAGACTCCGGTATCTTCGGAGATAACCTCGGCCTAACCGAGAACACCTCGACGTCATGATCGGGACACGTGGCACCTCGGCTGACATTTCGGTGTCTCCTCGGCCATGTGTCGCCACTCAAAAATTATGTCCCCACAATAACGGTTATTAACTCGACCAATTGCTGCGGTGCTATCACAATGAATCAATATAGGTGGAATCGATTTTTCGCAACAAGAGATTTCATTTAACAAATCTCTTAACCAATTTTCTTCTTCACTAGCTGTAGTTAAAGCAATAAGCTCAGCCTCCATTGTTGAATTAGCAATAATGGTTTGTTTTTTTGATTTCCAACTTATAGCACTACCTCCCAATGTAAATAAGTAACCAAACCTTCAACTACTGCAGGATACTTATTATAAAACAAGCCATATTTTATAGTACCAGATAAATATTTCATAATCTGCTTAATGGCTAGCTAGTGATCACTGCCATGCTTGCTAATAAACCTGCTAAGTACTCCAACTGCATAGGCAATGTCAGGCCCAGTACAATCGGTCGCATAACACAAGCTACCAATCATACTAGCATATTCCTTTTGATTAATTACATCCTCATCATTTTCAACGGGAAATAAACGCACATGAGGATCAAAAGGAGTAAGAACGTGCTGGCACTTACAAAAATTATATTTTCTCAAAATTTTCTCAACATAATGCGACTGATCAAGAAATATACCATCACAGGTTTTGGTAATTTTCATTCCTAAAATATAATTATCCTCACTAAGATCTTTCATATCAAAATGGCTATTAAGCATATTTTTAGTTTCCACGATGATATACATATTAAAGCCAAATATAAGTAAATCATCCACATAGAGACTAATAATGACAAGGAAATTTTCTTCAGATTTATAGTGGATGCATTTATCACATTCATTAGTTTTATGGCTATTCTCAATCATGCAGGAATCAAATTTTGCATGCCACTGTTTAGGGGCCTATTTTAAGCCATATAGGGATTTAACTAGGTTGCACACTTTGCTTTCTTGATCGGGTTCCACAAAACCCTTAGCTTGATCTATATAAATTTCTTCATCCAGGTGTCCATTTAAAAAGACTGTTTTAACATCCATTTGATGAATTTTTAGATCATGAATTGCAGCCATTGCAATTAATAATCTAATAGATGTAACTCTAGTAACCAGAGAAAATGTATCAAAAAAGTCAAGATCTGCTTGTTGTTTAAAACCTTTTGTAACAAGTCTTACTTTATATTTATCAATAGTTTCATCCGATTTAAGTTTTTTTTTTTCTTTCTCAAAACCCATTACAGTCAATAGTTTTACAACCTGGTGGTAAATCTACTAATATCCAAGTTTTATTGAATAATAATGATTTGATCTAATCATTTACAACCTCATTCCAAAAAAAAAAAGAGTCAGGAGATGTCAAAACTTCTTGTAAAGTTAATGGAGTTTCCTCGACATTAAAAACATGATAATTAAGGCAAAAATCTTTTTCTAATCTGGCTCTTTTACTCATTCTAGGTTCAAAAACTACAGTATCTTGGTTTTGTAAAAGAGAAGTAAAGGAACCGATTTTAGATACAATATTTTCTTGATAATTTTGACCCCCACCATTTTTAGATTTAAAAGGAAATTTATCTTCATGAAAAATTGCATCACCTGATTCAAAAATTATTTTGTTTTCAATATCAAAAAATCAATAGGATGTACTATATGTTGCATATCCAAGAAAAGCACAAGTGGTAGCTTTCACACCTAATTTAGGTCTTTTAAGGTCCACAAGTCTAACAAAAGCTAGACAATTCCAAACCGTCAGATATCCCAAATTTGGCTTATGCCCTTTCCACAACTCAAAAGGTGTAACTTTTGTTTTTTTTATGTGGCACTCTATTCATAACATAACATGTAGTTAAAATTGCTTCCCCCCACAAATTTGAAGGAGCACCTGCTTCAATTAGCATAGTATTTGTTAAATCAATTAAAGTTCTATTGTTCCTTTCTGCTACACCATTAGATGCAGGTGAATATGGTGGAGTATTTTCATGGACTATTCGCACTGAGCAAACAAGTTGAATCCAAAAGATTCATACTCCCGGCCTCTATCACTTCTAGATTTTTTAATCTTTTTACCGAATAGATTTTCAACTTCAAGAAGGAATTCTTTAAATTTTTCAAAAGCATCACTTCTATTTTTCAACAAGTATCCTTAATTGGATGAGTCAGGAAGATTTGAATTACAAGCCTTACAAGATTCGAAAATATTGACATTCCAGATGATTATGACGTAATCTCTGTTCAACCTGGAGATGATGACTCAGATGCAATTTATTCGATATCTGAAGGTGAAGATGAACAGATGATTAGAGAAGGTCCTGAAACAATCTATATGCTACGAGAAGATGATCATTGGCTTGGCAAGCAAGGAGGATCAATGACTCCTGCTCCTACATGAATTCCATAGTGTAGAGCGAGTCCGGATCTGGGGGCAATTCGTCCATACATTCCATATGGAATTTGTAATGATATGCCTGTTGAAATAAGAGCCCTTCCTTGTGGTTGAATGATACTGTGTTGGACTGAACTTAAATCATACCCAACTGCGCCATCTGTCATTCGAACAGGAACCTTTGCCTGAGGACATAGTTTGTTGTATGTCACAGCATCAACTCCTTCGAAATGTAATGCTCTCACATGTGCATTATGTGCCAATCATTATTTCAGCTTCAGCAAGTTTGTGATGCAAAAGCCCCTCCATTGTGTCCACATGAGCTTTTCAGTTTCTCCAAGCATATTTTCAATGAATAGGATTTTATCTCGGGCATCAGTAAACCCTTGCATTGAAACATGTGATTTGGTAATTGATTCCCATCGCATGAAGACATCATCAAACTTTCCAAGGGGATGAGGAATAACAAACATTGCTCCTGTTGGGTGCATGGCAGAGGGCAAATTCCACCATTCATTCTTTTCATCTCTTCGAAAATTTCTGAATTGCACTCCTGTTCCTCCAGAATATGTTGGTCTCTGAGGAATGTGAACGTTCATTGGTGCATTTCCGGTTGCCGGTGGGTATCCCGGGGGACCCATCATCACATCCCTTGGGGGATTGTAATTAGAAGTGACTGAGGAAGATAAGACATACTGTGGACTAGGATTAGCCTTAGTATGTTTAGCAATTAATTTTTCTAATTGCTTTATCTGTGGATACTCGGTCTCAGTTTCTTCTTCCTCCATCATAGCTATGATATTCAGGGTAGAATTCGAATCAGAATCCGAACTCTTAGGCTCCAAAGCCATTCCTGAGCTACCAAAGCCTTTGTCTGCACGACTTGTTTCCGGAATATTATCTTGCTGGACCATTCTTGGTAACGCAATTTTCTCAAAAATTATTTGAGCAATTCTTTGCCCAGTCTGAACTTCAAAATCCTTGTCATCAAGGTTAAAAAGTAATACTTTGATTTCACCTTGATAATCAGGATCAATGACTCTTGCTCCTACATGAATTCCATAGTGTAGAGCGAGTCCGGATCTGGGGGCAATTCGTCCATACATTCCATATGGAATTTGTAATGATATGCCTGTTGAAATAAGAGCCCTTCCTTGTGGTTGAATGATACTGTGTTGGACTGAACTTAAATCATACCCAACTGCGCCATCTGTCATTCGAACAGGAACCTTTGCCTGAGGACATAGTTTGTTGTATGTCACAGCATCAACTCCTTCGTATTCAATCAACCCTGACTTCTGACAATGTTTATAAGGACATGGAAAATTTCGTCTAACACATAAGTGCATTTTGAAAAATCATCAATGAAAGTGATAAAATATCTATTTCCATCACGTGTTAAAATTCCTTCAAATTCACATAAATCAGTGCCAATTAATTCTAACAATTCAGTATTTTGTCACCACACTTTTATGAGGCCTTTTAGTTGTTTTAGCTTGACTGCAAATTTCACATTTCTCAAACTTATTTGTTAGTCTGGGAATTAATCCTAAACTACTCATGACTCCCACATATCAACTATTAATATGACATAGACGAGCATGCCAAAAATTCATAGAAGACATCATGTAAACAGAAACATGTGCTTTCTTATTCTCAACGTTTAATTTAAAGATTCCATCACATGCATATCCTTTTCCCACAAATATGCATTTTTTTAGTGATTACATATTGGTCAGATTCAATAGTCTGCTTGAAACTAGCTTTGTTGAGCAAGTAACTCAACATCAAATTTTTCCTCATAGACGGTGTGTACAATACATCTTTTAAAACAAACACACGTCCATAGGTAAATTTCAGCTCAACATCCCCAAACCCAAGCACCTTGGTTATACTGGAGTCACCATGCATAACAATTATCTCCTCATTAAAATGAGTAAAATTTTTGAACCAATCTTTATCATAGCAGACATGCCTATTGGCACTAGAGTCTGCCCATCACCCTTCTACAGATGAAACCATAAAAATATCTGTAATCATAGCCACAAATGGTTCCTCGGTAACATTAGCCTGTGGTCGAGACTGTTGTTTTCGAAATTTGCAAGTTCGAGCAATATAACCACTTTTACCACACACAAAAGATGTCACATTTGTTAGATCTTGTGAAGGGGGTTCTTGGTTCCATTTCTTTTGTCTCGGGTAATTTTTATTTTGTGGCCTTACAACATTTTTCCAAATTTTCTTACCTGGCTTCAAGTGACTATTTTTATGAAATTGACCTTTAGGTAAAGTATTTCCAGAAGTTAAATTTACCTTTGCAATGGAATGCTCTTATGTCATAAGTGCATCTTGTCCTTGTGCTTCGTCCTCTACATGAATCCGTGTGATTAGAGTCTTTAAGGACGTCTCTTTTTGCTTGTGACGCATTGACTTCTGGAACTCCCTCCAAGATGATGGTAGTTTGTCAATAATACCTGCTACAACAAGATTGTTTCCAATTTTGATGCTTTCGGATTTAACTTCAGCCATTAGCATATGAAAATCTTGAACTTACTCCACCACTGATATTCTATCTATCATTTGATAGCGGAAAAAACGGCTTGCAGCATATTTTTTAGCGCCTGCCTCTTCAGTGTCATATTTATCCTGCAAGGCTTTCCAAATTTTCTTGGCAGTGGTGTAAGTAGTATCATAATAATCATAAAATTGATCTGAAAGACATTTCAAAAGATAATACCGACATTTATACTCATCTGTGTTGTATTTCTCGATTTTTTCAATATGAGTGGCATACTCCTTGTTCATTTCTTTAGTGGAGACTTTGTTCGGATTTTTCTCGGTCAGGATATAGGCCACCTTAAGGAGACTGGGATAAAAAAGCACTTTGCCTTTTCATCTCTTGAAATGGGCTCTCTTGAACCAGAAGGGCTTGTTTAGATCACCGGTATTCTCGTTGGGCTTCTCCAATATTGGTTCCATGAATTTTACTGCTTGAATCTCCTTAAAATTGTTGGTAATAATTACAAATATAATTACAAATAAAACACTAGAAAATATAAATAATAAAAATTATAATAACTATTGAAAGGGTTGAGGCGCGGGAAATTCGCTCTCTTTAAGGAGATTCAAATCCTCAGCGATTAGGCAAAGCCTCACACCGATGCAGTAGAAAAAACCTGGATTTGTCTCCCCAGGATACAGCAGCCCGACTAAGTTGTTCACCAATACTGTACAATTGGTTGAACCCAAAGTTTCATCACATACACCATTTATTTCCTTGCCTAATAATCTCACACAAACATAATAAAACAACAAAAATTTCTTCTCTTATGTTCCAAGATAAGAGGTTAGCTCAATTTATAGGAGATGAAAGCATGGTGGACAAGTTTCTTGGAGGATTCTTGAAAGTTGCTTGGAGGATTCTTGGAAGTTGTTTGGAGGATAAGTATAAGAGAGGAAGCTTGGTGAGAAAGTTCCTTGGAGGAGACTTGGAAGCAAAGAAAAAGACTTGACTTAGGCAAAGACTTGGAGAGAAAGAAAAGAAAACTTGGAGGGAAAGAAAAAAAAAAAATCAAACCTATAACACATTATAATATTAAAATATCTTTTAACAAATGGCAATGAATACTTTCGTTTCGATGGATATTGTTTATATATAGGAACAAGATACTAATTGTATTTGAGATGGTCCTCAAATCTTGATAGCGTGTTTACTATCTGATGGAGGAGTAGATGTATTACAAATTGTAGGTAAATTTTTAATTATGAGTTCTAATTAGGTTATTGGGAAGCCAAAAAGCAGTTGGTATGAGTTGATTAATTTTCTTATAATTTCTTAATCAATAATGTTATATATGGTATTTAAATCACTAATTAGTTTATGTCTATATCCCAATTTCTAGTATTAGAGTTTTCAATCTAAACTTTGTGAATCTTAACTGAATGTTCTATCCAACCAATGACCACAAAAAAATGCACCAAACTTTGGAAACTTATTCCTTTCAAACTCATAAATTGTCAATTTAATATTCTCTTATTCAAAATGTCTATGGATGCGCCGATCCATGATATACTCAGAGCCACGAATCTTCTGAGCTATGTTGATGGATTTGTTGTTCCTCCATCTACAACCATTGTTGATTCTTCTGGAAAAACTTTGGCTAATCCAGATCACCAATGGATGCATATTTGCCACAGATCAAAAAAAAAAAAAAAAAAAAAATCTGATCATTTATCTCGATCTGGATATCCAATTGATGAAGCATATCTGGTTGTCATAACCTTGAATGGAATTCCTGCAGAATTTCAGCCAAGACCACAGCTTCTGCATGATTTTACTCTGTTATGAGGCTTTGTATGTTGCTTCAAATACTAATTCTTCTAATTCTGATCTCAGTGTTGCTTACTCCATTACAATATATCACACTTAGTCTCGGTTTCAAAATCAATCATCTCCTAACTCTCGAGGGAATCATAATTAGTTTCGTAGAGGAGATAATACCTCAATAGGAGGTCGATTTTGAGGAAATTCGATTCTCTAACTCAGGCCGACAATCTCAATCTTCATTTTCTTCCTCTGATTCATTTCTATTTTGTTAGATCTGTGGCAAGCCTAACCATACAACTCTTGATTGTTGGTTTCGTATAGATGCTTCTTACAATTCTTCTACACAATCATCCTCTACATCCTAGATTGCCTATATGGCTTCTCAGTCTGTTTCACCTCTTACATATTGGTATGTTGATTCTACTGGTACTACTCATGTCACCAGACCTAAAGCATCAATCTCTCATCAGTGACTGTTGGTTTCTACTGCTCTTGATCATGCTCTAATTAAGCCTCATAGTTTCTCAGATGCCATTAACACTCCAACGTGGGCTGCAACCGTGACTAAGGAATTTCATGCTATCCAAAGTCAAAAGACATGGATGTTGCTGCCTCTTCCTCCTGACAAATAGCAAATTGGATACAAATGATTTTGCCTTCAAAGCAGGTCAGCATGCTTGAATTTGAGCACAGCTCCAACCAAAGCCACCTGATGTTGTCCTCAATTCTAGTGGAGACATCAATACAACCTGAGAAACCAAACAGTAGGTAGAAAAACAAAGAAACAAAGTCAAAAAAAATTGAGAATAGGATCAATAACCTGAGGCAAACCTCATTGATATATGTACTACCAAACTCAACAGTCCATAGCATAATCACTCATCAAATGAATAGGTTATAAAAACTGTATATAAAGCAAACCAAATATATATCCTCTCATCTCATCACTAGGCTCTCACCAAAGAATTCTCTACTAATGTGCCAGCACAAATCTCACTATTGCCCATCACCTGACTACATGCTCACAACACACTCAACTAACCATCCCTAAGAAAGGCCAGAATGACAACTTGCATAGCAAATTGTTAGGAAAAAATTTAATAAAGCTCACATGCTGTCAACCCCGATTATAGGTAACACACCACACTCAACTCACTACTCCAATCATCTGGTCCAACTCCTAACACAAAAGGTAGGAAATGCACCAACTCCTAACACATAAGGTAAAAATCACAAGTGAAATACAACACTATCAACTTCAACAAATAAATGAGTCCCTAGTTGTACCCTCAGGAATCAAAGTCTTGCTCGCCTGTGTAGAAAGACTACTGTCTTTCCACGCCACGAGGGTAATTGTTACCTTGCTCTGCCAAGATTGTTGAAAACAATATGCAGTAGCCATATCTACTTTCTCGATTTTTAAAGGCCAATCAAAACTAATTTTTTTTAAGAAAGCAAAACCAATAAGCATGTTTGGTTTTAGGAAAATTTACCCATAAGTCCTAGTTTTTGAAACGCTGAACCATTTAGTCCTAAAAGTTTTCTTATGCTCCATTTACTCCAATTTTTACATCAGCATGATGTAAATGATGTAAATGATCTGATGTTTCATTCTATAATTTCAAAATTTATTGAAATCTGATGAACATTAGATGGCTTTCATCCTATATTTTCAAACATTATTGAAATTTGATGAACATTAGATGTTTGAAATCTAATGTTTGTAACATGACTCTGATGTTATTAACATTGTATCTGATGTTATTAACATTGTAATGGGACCTTTCAGTCTATAAGAAAATTTTTAGGACTAAACAGTGCATAAGTTATTAATTTGGGATTTATTGGTGCATCAGTTTAAATTTTTTTTTTAATTTTTAATTCATATTTTTATATTTTTAATAATTTTTTAAAAATTATTGTAATCAATTTTTTTTTAAAATTTTAAATTTATTTAATATAATAAAATATGAAAATGTATTGAATTTTTGTTTCTTTTTTTTTTTTTTTCTATTAGGATTTTTTTTTTCCATAAATATTATAGTTTTTGAGCATATTTAGATTCAGAAGTGATTGGTAGCTCGAATCTGCCTTCCCCGAATCCCCCTGAAATCAAAACGACGTCGTTTCGTCGTTTTGATTTTTTTTTTTTTTTTTTTTTTCAGAAGAAGAAAATCAGGAGAAGGAAGAAGAAGAAGAGAAGGAAGAAGAAGGACTGGAGGGGGCCAACAAAATTGGGCTGGAGGCGGGCAGAGATGGAGGCGGAGGCGGAGACAGAGATCGAGGCGGAGGCGAGGCGATGGAGCTCCTCAGAGGCTCTTCTCTCTCTCTCTCTCTCTCTCTCTCTCTTCTAAATTTTGGGCTATTCGGGGGAGGGAAATTTTGAGGGAAAAAACATTTTTCATTTAGATTAGATGTATCTAAAAAATAAAAATTTTGAGTAAAATACTAAAAATTCACTAAAAATAAAATAAAAAACACTAAAAATAAAAAATTCAATTTTTTTGAAAAGTTAACTCAATTTTCTAGAACCAAACATGATAAATTATAATTTTTAAAAGTTTTAGGTATTCTTATTTGTACCTAATTTGTACCTTGAGGGCTTGTTTGATCCGGAGGATTAGAGTATAGGATTTGTATTATTAATCCATAGGACTCACAGTCTTTTGTTTGGTTGTAAATTTTATTATTCGGATTATGTTCCAATAGTCATTCTATCTAATAAAATTAATAATTTTTTTAATACTATAATTAAGAATGCAAAACATACATATAATTGAAATTATATATATATTTTTTTCATATTTATTACAAAACAAACGTGAACAAAAGAAAATTATACATCTCACTAATCCAATTAATAACTAGTTCAATACTAATCTCGTGAATTCTTCGCTATCAATTTTGCTAATCAAACATGCCTTAATTGTTTAAAATTTGTGTGGTACTGAAAACATACCTTAAATGTTTAAAATTTTATGTGGCACTGAGTTGTCAAAGAGAAATAGGCGGACACGTGTCAGTCCATGGTAAAATGATTGAAATTTCCAAACCATTCAACTAATTGGTCAATAAATTACACATATTTCTTGTTTTTATGTTGAGCAGTAGAAAGAGATATTATTGATAAGTGAAAAGAAACCATCACACAAGGCTCCCATTCTTCAACAAAGAATCGCGGAGCCAAAACAAGAGGAGTAAGAAACCCAACCAACCTACCTCACATAGTCTAGCTTCTTTTATTTAGTGGTATAACAAGAAACAAAACAAGACTTGAAGCAGAGATATCTAGTTAGATTTTCCAACAGGATGAATAGTAAATATGGTTTGTAACACAGTGAGCAAAAGCAACACAACAGCAGCAAGAAACGAGATGAGTGTGTTGGGATCCGGGATCCTGCCCAAGACCTTATAGAAATTATACCATGCAGAAAAATACACCCACACTCAAGGAGACACAATATTTTACGTGGTTCGGCCTCAATGCCTACGTCCACGGGAGAGTAACCGGTTTGCACTATACAAATGGGGAGATTACAGAAAGATTACAATAGAGGAGGAGCTCACGCTCACACTCCAGTCTCCCTCGCTCACATCGAGGGAGACGGTCTCTCCGCCTCACATCTCGCACACCCTCTTTGGCTTGCTCACTTCTTTGGTTCTTACTCTCTCAACACTCCTCTCACCCGTCCATTTATACACTTAACAGAGAGGTGAGATGGGGAGGTGTTGGCTAGCTTCACATGGCCAGCTTGTGCCACCATTTGTAGCACATGACATTCCCTGTTGTGGTTGGCAACCTACCCTACCATGTGGGTTGGTTGGTGCCATGCTTCCCATGAGGCTTCCAACCTTGGTGCCATGCTTCCCATGAGGCTTCCAACTTTACTATGGTTGCCAACCATGGGTTGATATCCTACAAATCACCCCCTCAACCCATGTGAGGTGATCCACAGCACACATTGCTGCTAATCTTGTCACACCCAAATTTCAGCATAGTTAGCTTCTCTTCACTGAGACGCTGCATCCCTTGAAAGCTAGAGATAATACACCAGAGATACAAGAGGAGGAGGGAATCCTACATCCTTAACTCAACTCAGACCACTCTCTGATTTGGAGAGAGCCTCTGCACCTATCTCCCACAGATCTCTTCCACGCTTCCTGTCTCGGATGTCTTCACTTGTTATGCTTGAACTTGCGTAACCAAGATATCCGACACCCCCTGATTGGATGTCCTGCACTCCCTGATTGGATATCCTGCACCCCCTGCTGGAATGCCCTTGACTGCCATGCAATACCTCGCAGGACCAGTCATTGGAGCAATAGAAAACTCGTCGTTTATCCCATCAACGTCCTCTGTCTTCTTTGCTTGAAGCTTTTCCTCTGAACTATCAGCCTTTGCCCTCTGCCTCCTGGCGTTTCCACATAAGCTTGTTGTCTGTGCCTTTGCAATCCCTGATTTGTTGTCTAGTAGATTGATGGTTGACAGTAGCTCCATCTGTCAAAGCATCATCAGCTATGCAATTCCTTGCATAGTGCCCGTACCTATGGCTTCTGGTCTCCCTGCGTCGAGCTCGCCTGAGAGATCCGCATCAACTCTATCCTCCGTTGCCATGGAAGAAACCACCATAGAAGAAAAAAGACTTGCCACTTGTTGGCGCGCACTCTTGTGTTTGTCTCAATTTCTCTGTCTGAAAGTTCCTGTGAACTTTCAACAACCCGCCTTGCACACTCTTGCGCCTCACATGCGACACTGCCCTTTGCACTCAGACGTCTGCATTTGTGCTCCTGCGCTTAGTATGCTCCTCTACAGCTATTGTTCTACA
This sequence comes from Camellia lanceoleosa, assembly GCA_025200525.1. Classification (NCBI taxonomy): domain Eukaryota; kingdom Viridiplantae; phylum Streptophyta; class Magnoliopsida; order Ericales; family Theaceae; genus Camellia; species Camellia lanceoleosa. The sequence continues at coordinate 141,692,813 of CM045762.1, forward strand.
CGCCCACATATCACCAGTACTTACTCGTATACAGTAGCTCCAACAGCCACAGCATTTCCCTAAGCCTGAACTGGTTACCAAATCATCTATCCGTCAATGAATGGCCTTTTTGATTGAACCAAATCCTCCGATGACGTCAACAACCAGGAAAGTTCCCAGGAAAGACTAGTGGGGTCACACCCGGGCCCACTTAAGAACTAGTCTCCTTAGACAGTGTCTTTTTGACAGAACTTTCCTAGACATTGTTGATCTTGAGATAATCATGTTTGCAATCCTCTGATCGCCCCTGACCAATCCTGATCTCCCTCGATTTGCCATTTAATCAAGCCTGATCTCCCCTGGTCTTCAATGATCTATCTCGAGTTGTACCTGGTTGTCCAATCTAGTCAGAATCTGTCCATTCTAACCTCTTCAGTGAATCCGCAGCGTTCCACAATATCCGGCAACCTCCCTCCGAGTATTAAAGATGACAAACTCCCATGTTTTAACAATCTTTAAAAAACCGTTCAGAATTTCACCATTCTGACCTCGCAATTGCGTCCGGAACGGTCCGATTAGCTAAGACCAACCTTCGCTGCATTTCCGGGGACCTCACTGAAAAATGTCCCCGAAAGCTGGGCCACACCACAATTTTTCTGAAAATTCTGGGCCAAATTGCAATTTTCAGAAGTTCAGGGAATATTCCGTGTACCAACAGAATGTTTCGTCCACTGCAGCTAATGCCGTCCGTCCCTTTAATTTGCCTTCTTTTTACAAAAACTCCGTCTCCAAAATCTGACCGTATGTATATGTCCGGAATACTCCAAATAGTCGGAAAACACTATTAGATCACGAAAAACGGACTCCAAATGGCTTCGATCTAGCCAAAACATTTTGTATGCCTCAGATCTGCGCGGCCACCATATAGCCATGCTCACCGGATCCGACCTCCTGCGCACCGCCGCATAGCGCCTCTGGATCTCGCATCTGCATCTTTGATGCCGGCGTGGCAAACACGTGGCAGCCACGTGGCAATCCACGGCGGCCTAAGTTGCCACGCGATGACGCGCACGCCACGCGTCGATGATAGCGGCGACCGCCACGCCGTCGCTTCACCGTGGCGCCGCGCGACGTTGCTGCCGTGGCACGGACGTGGCCTGCGCGTGGTACACGAGCGTGTGATGCACGCGCTCTCTCTTCAGTCGCCTTCTTTCTCTGTGCGTGCGTGTGGGCGCGTGTGAGCGCGTGAGAAGACGCGCCGGTTCACTCCTCGGCGCGTGGGGCGCGTGCCGTGACTGGGCCTCACGCGCCACCTTCTAGAGGCGCGTGAGGGCGCGTTCGTGCTCCGTTTGGGGTGTTCTTTGCATGGTTGGACTCCTCTCGTCGAGCCCTTGCTCCTGGTATGCTCAAAACCTGATTTCGAGCAATCCGATTTCTGGGCAGATTCGAAACATCACGAGTTTTTGTTCCGAAACGCCACCGACGAGGCTCTGATACCAATTGTTGGGATCCGAGATCCCGCCCAAGAGCTTATAGAAATTATACCATGCAGAAAAACACACCCACACTCAAGGAGACACAATATTTTACGTGGTTCGGCCTCAATGCCTACGTCCACGGGAGAGTAACCGGTTTTCACTATACCAATGGGGAGATTACAGAAAGATTACAATAGAGGAGGAGCTCACACTCTCCTCACTCAGTCACTCTCCCGTCTCCCTCGCTCACACCGAGGGAGACGGTCTCTCCGCCTCACATCTTGCACACCCTCTTTGGCTTGCTCACTTCTTTGGTTCTCACTCTCTCAACACTCCTCTCACCCGTCCATTTATACACTTAACAGAGAGGTGAGATGGAGAGGTGTTGGCTGGCTTCACATGGCCAGCTTGTGCCACCATTTGCAGCACATGACATTCCCTTTTGTGGTTGGCAACCTACCCTACCATGTGGGTTGGTTGGTGCCATGCTTCCCATGAGGCTTCCAACCTTGGTGCCATGCTTCCCATGAGGCTTCCAACCTTACTATGGTTGCCAACCATGGGTTGATATCCTACAGAGTGCCCATGGAGTGTTGAAATAATCCCGTCTTAAGGTCGCTAACCGTAAGTTCCATTTCTCCCTGCAATGCTTGTTCACATTGTCGTAAACTTCTTCGTAACCTACATAAGATGCTATGATATTGGTGCCGAGCTTGTTTATCATAACCGCAGCCACTTCATTGTCACCTAAAAGGTTATGAATAATTCCATTGTGAGTAAGTATTCTGACATCTTCTGAGGTGTTCACGAGGTAATCCATAAACTTGCGGTAAGCAGTGAAATAATTCCATGAAGTATTAGGAAGGTATTGCTCGTATGCAATTAAATTTCTGAAAAAAGACTCAATATCGTCGTCAATTGTTAAAGTTGGGATTTCCATTGTCCCATTTACAAACCTTATGTTGAACAAGTTTCGTCCCTCACTCTTCTTGAAATTGATCCCGGCTTCTTGGAGCTCTTTTGCAGAATTTAGGGACATATCTTTTGTTTGAGAAGGATCTTTTGTTTTAGCAGGATCTCTTTGGGATACAATTGAATGAAATTGGTAGCAACAACAATAATGCCGCAGGCCTAGAAGATGTTTGATGTCATCTTCTCTTGGATTTTCACCTGGCGTTTCCTGATCAAAAAGTCTAACAAACATGCGAATGAGGTCGTCTAGTGAGTCGGTAGAATTTTGGGTCATGTTGAACAACTGCATAACGATAAAGAATGGAAGTTGATTTTCAAATAACATTAAATCACGGCATAAGCCATATGTAATATGCCCAAGCTGAAAAATGCGGTCGTTTGGGTCTATCAGGTTTGCCATCTCACACTTGCGAAGGAACTCAACGATGAAGCAACTGTCAAGAAGCATCATTTCTACAAACTCATTTGAATCAAGGCTGATGGGTTCTGCATAAAAGTTGCGTGCTCTTTCTTCAGATTCTCGCATTGCCACAATATATCTTTCCACCGTGGTTTCATTTCTTCGTTGAAGAAGCTGTTGCAAGTAGCGTAATTTGTGCTCTTCCATTGGTTGCAGATTTTTCTTACCATGGTGATAAGGACCAATAGGAACTACTTCTGGTTCGTAAGCTTTTTCATTTTGGTTGCGTAGTGAATCATGTACTCTAAAGATGCAACTTTCGTATGGTATAGGAGGTAACTTATCAAGCTTTTTACCAATATGGAGCACAACATCGGCACCTATCTCTGGCATGTTCTATGTCTGTCACACACAAATTTCCAAGACCATATGTCAAAAATAATTGTAGAAATTTTCATACGTTCAATTAAATCAGATGTACAATTAATCAAGGCAAATTGCATTTCTCTCTCAACTTGGTTTTCATTGCTTTGAAAAATGAATTAAAATGCAAATTCAGAGTTCAGTTTCTTAAAAGACAATGAACAAGACAATAAAATATAATTTTCAATGCTAAATATTCTTATAACAACAAAATTGAAAAATAAGGATAAATTACACTTACATCTCTTAGGTTTAGCATAATTTCAAGAACTTGCCTTGTGATTTTAATAATAACACTGACCAATTTTATTTTTAAAATTATTATCAAGATTACCCCACTATTAATCTTCCATCAAACCAAATTCACTGATGTCATATGTTATAAGGCCTAAAATGCCAAGATGACCCCTTAGCTACCTTATATATTCAATGGTAAATTTAACTCACTTCCCTAAAGTTTTGCGTATAAATTTCAGCAATGCTAGGTATCATGAAAAATCTTTCATGAAAATAATCATGAAAACTTTGTGACCATTGGATGACACTTAGAATAAAGCACCACACACTAATCAAGGTAAACCAAGGATCATAAATTTTTTATGATAATTTTCATGACAAAATTTTCATGATCCCTAACTTTTTCCTATAAATTTACAAACACTCATGCATGTTTTAGCTATGTTGAACAAAATTCCTAAATTCTATATAGTATTAAAGAAAACCCCTAAATTGTTAAAGATATAATTAAAAAACTTAACAGGAAAAAAAAAATAAAAGAAAATAATTTTTATTGATAAAATACCTGAAAAGAAATAATATTTCTAAAATCAATATTAGATAACGTCTTACAATATTTTAATATAAGACATATTTACACTACATAAATAATGTAAAATGTAAAATAATGCATTATTTTTTTTAAGAAGTTAAAACAAATTAACTTTTTTTTTTTTTTTTTTTAATTTTTCAATAAAATGAACTGAATGGGATTCATGAAACAATATTTGAATATTGCATATTTCTATAATTAGATCATGTTTTACTCTATAAGCCAGACATATTTTTAGTACTTTTTGTTTTACTTTATAATGAGAGAACTAGTCAAGTTACTCATTTTTTTGTTCATCAATATATATAAATTTATGGATCTTGATGGAGGGGTTGGTGAGTGAGGTAGAGGGCGGTAGATTTGATGAAAGGGGTGGCGCTAGAGTTGATCCGAGGGAAGGGATAGTAGGAAAAGGTTGGAGTTGGTGGATCTTAGGAAAGGGGAAATAGAAGAGGGACTTTAGTGATGGATTTGAGTTATGGGGAGAGGGAGAGGATTTGAGGAAGAGGTGTTGTAGTGGTGAGTATAGCTGGTAGAAAATCCAAGGGAGGGAGTGGTAGGGAAACGCTACTAGTAGGGGTGGAAATTTGGCCTGACATGGGCTCGGACTGACTCATGTCAGGCCGTGCGGGCTCCTGCGAAAATTCGAGCCAGGCCATATAATTAGGCCTAGGCCTGGGGGGTATTTGGATCTTGGGCGGACCAGCAAGCCTAGGCCTCGGCTCGAGCTTAGACTGGCTTTGGACGGGCTTTAACATTTTTTTTTCCCATTTTTTTCACAAAAATTTTATTCTTCTCCAACAAAAATGGCACTGGGCCTCAGGCGAGCCGATCTCAGACTGGGTTTTGAGTGAGCCTTGAGCCGGCCAATAGGCCAGGCCACGGGTCAGGTTTCAAAACGACGAATCAGGCCCAAGCCCAAGGTCTCAGGCTTGGATCGAGCCCAGGCCTAACTAGGCGGAGCCCAACTCGGGCTACTAGCTATTTTCACACCCCTAGCTGCTAGTGATGATTTTGTTTAAGCATAAAATTAAAATCAATCTTTTCTTAAAATGGTCGGTGTAATTATCATTCTTGGTCAATTTTACTTAACAAAAATAAATGAAGGGCTAAGATTGAGATTAAAATAAAAAAATTACGATTTAAATTGATAAAATTAAAAATTCAGGATTTAATTTGTTATGAGAGTTAATCTTTTGGGTGTTTTTTTTTAATAATTTCCCCTAATATATTTAATTGACATTTTGTGAGCCAAAAAAAAAAAATTACATTGGAGTAAAATTATCAAATTATAAAGGGTTGATTGTTAGATTAGTAGCTAGAGAAAGTTGAACTCACGCCTTCTCATTGCAAGCACTTAAGTCTTGCATCCTATTCCACTCATAAAAGTGGAGCCCAAGTAGACGCTATCACAGATCAAGTTAGATTGGATGGCCTCTCATTTGCCATCTATCCATCCAAACTTGGGCGGATTAAAAAAAATTAATCTGCATCTGTTCGCTTAATTGGCAGATGCACATTGAGCGCGACGTGCAAGTTGGCACTGTAGATTGGTTTGTTGGTTTGGGCTTTACTATTTTGGACATTTTCTTGGAACTATTTTTCACTAATTGTTTGCTATTTTGCTTTGAAAAATTTTGATTATTTATTTTTATAATAAAAGTAAAGGCTCAACTTTTATATTTCATAATAGTAAATATAATTACTAAATAAAAGTTTTTTATTATTTTTAAACACAAAGAATAAAAGCATAACAACATATTCTTAGGAGTGTTGGTGGATTGGGTGGCCTCTCATGCACCATCCGTTTGAATTTAGGTGGATTGAAAAAAATGAATCCGTATTCGTCTGCTTAGACCATTATAACCGTCTATTACGTAGTGGATTGGTTCGAGCTATTCAATTTCAGTGGGTCGGATGTATACTTACACAATCCTAAACCCAAGATCTCTCCTTAGGAGAAACTAAAGGTGTAAATTTGGCTCGGCTCGGCTTGGCCCAGCCCAGCCTACCTAGGCCTGGGCCAGGGCTAGCCTATGTTGGGTCTCGCGGGCTCCTGCCAAAATTCAGGCTGGCGCACAGGTCAGAAAATTAGGCCCAGACCTAGGGGTTATTTAGGCCTTAGGCGGATCGGTGGGCTGGGCCTTGGGCCGAGCCGGTGGGCTTGGGTGGGCCTGAACAATTTTTTTTAATTTTTTAGTTTTTTCTACCAAAATTTTATTATTTTTCACTAAAAAAACACTAGGTCTCGAACTGGGCCTTGAGTGGGCTTTAAGTAGGCCGATAGGCCAGGCCCACAGGCCGGGCCGGGCTTCAAAATAATGGCCTAGGCTTTGGCCTGGGGTTTCGTGCTAGGCTTAGGCCTCGACCCAAACGGGCCTAAACCGGTTGGGCCCACCCCAGGCTGTGAGTGGGCTTCGAGCTGCCAATGGGCCACGGGCCATTTTTACACTTTTAGGAGAGACTTGGTAAGTAAAATGCTAACCACACAAGCTTCAACTCTTTGGTTAGAACTTAACATTTTTATGAAATGCAAATGTGCATTGTATTATTTCCAATCCTATCTGTTTGGCTAATTATTTTTCGACAAATTTTCTTTTGTTTTTATTGAATTTTTTTAATATTTAATTCAAATATTTTTATTTTTAGATATATCAAGTTAGATGTATCTAAAAAGTAAAATAAAAATAAACATAAAAATTAATAAAAGTATTTAAAAAAATGAAAATCCTAACAAAAATGCACAACAATTTTTGTTCAGATTTTCATTTATTTTTAATAAATTATTTTTGTATTTAAGTTAATTTTTTTTTTATTTTTTAGATGCGTATATATTGGGTGAATCTAAAAAATATATATAGAAAGTAACTAAAATATAAAATAAAAAAAATTATTAAAAATAAACAAACTCATATCTAAAAATATTTTTGGGAAAATTGTAAGAAAAAAAAAAAAACGGGATTTAACTTTTATAACAAAATAAATCCTAAGTTTTTAATTTTGTTAATCTAAATTCTAATATTTTAATTTGTTTTTAATATAAACTGTTTGCTTACTTTTCTTAAGTTAAACTGACGAAAAAAATAGTATTTTAGTTATTAAATTTAATGAAGAAAAGTATTTTGGACATTTTATATAAATTTATATTAAGTTTAATAATTAAAATATTATTTTTTTGGTCCACTTCACTTAGCGAAATCGGAAAATGATTTAAATTAAAAACAAATTAAAACATTAAGATTTAGATTGACAAAATTAAAAATTTATTTTGTTACATGATTAAATCCGGAATTTTTTTTTTTATAATTTCTCTAAATATTTTTAAAAAATTAAAATAAACATAACAATATTTAGAAAATCGTGAAACTTACTTGTAAGAAACTCCGCAAGTATGTTCCGCTTTCCCAAATGAAAACTGGATATGAGAACGGGAGAAGACCTTTCACCTTTTTATAGAGTGAAAAAGTGCTTTCGGATTAGTGTCGTTCTTTTAGAAAAATTAAATTTATTTTTTAAATTTAATGATGTGATAATTTAATAAAATATGTAAGATAACTCATTTTATCTTTATTAACTTTTTTAGTAATCAATCAATTATTTATTTTTATTAAAACTTAAAAATAAATCTAAAAATGCTCTTGAGATAATTAATAAAAAATCCCTCTTCAACTTTGTATAATAGGAGAGATTCAAAATATATTTTTCTATTTGTTAAAGTCTTAACATTTTTATATAGAAAATTCGATTAAGAGAAATTTTGCACTATTTAGAGAAATTTTAACCCCAACTCGGAGAAATTTCAATTTTCATTAGAGAAATTTCAAAACTTCTCTGTGTGAAAATTGAAATTTGTCTGAGTTAGGGTGAAATTTCTTTAAGCAAGCAAAATTTTTCTAAGCCAAATTTTCTTTGTAAAAATATTGAGAGATCTTAACTATTACGAAAATATTCTATATCTTTTATTTTATAAAATTTTAATATCAATAACTTTAAAAAAAGAAATTTTCAATAGTCTTTTATATTATTATTATTTTTATTTCCCGTACAATTATCAGTATGCATGACACATGAGTTTCATTAAAAACAAATAATAATGATCAGAGAGCGGTCCGCAGCGAGTATGAGGGATGATGGTGGTAACACTTGGTTAATGTTGTGTCAAAAATCAACATAAATGTGATTGTTCTATTTCAACTAATAAAAAAAGATAAATTATATTGGCCCCCTTCAGATTTGTTGAAATTACAAAGAATTCTTTGGAAGGTTTTAAAATTACACTAACCTCCCTCATCAGACTTTTAAACTTAACACCGTAAATGGAAATAATTATGTTACTAAATCACCTTTTAATTCAAGCGTTAAGAATTTATTCTTTATTAGGCTACCATAAATTATATTTTGTTTTGTTTGTGAAACATATTGAAAGTGATTTAGACAGATTGATTGATATGAGCTCGAAATTGATATTGTGATTTATAAAATTTTGGGTCACGGGTCATGGTCTATCTTAATGAATTTATTATTGGGAAAATAACCAATAAGTTATATTTTGTTCTTAAAATTACTAATAAGTCTTATCAAGTTTCAATATAGACAACTAAATCCTATTTGTGATAAAATGTCTCCTAAAGATTCATTGCTACATAATGGTGTGTCTTATCCCAATTTTGCTCCTCCTATTTAATATGAACAATAATTTTATAAGTAATTTTAACTTAATTAAAATTTAAAATTTTAATTGTAAAAATTATTAATATTATACTTATACTCTTGTTTATGAAAAATCATTTAATTTGAACAATTAAAATAATTTAATTATAAAATTCATATAAATTAAACTTATTTATGAAATTTTTTGTTCTATTTTAATGAAAAAGATAAAATGAAAATAAAATATACTATTATGAACAATTGAATTTTTTTATGCATAACAATTTGTAAAAAAAAAAAGATTTATTTGTTAATATTGAAATTTGATATAACACAATAATAATTTTAAAACAAAATAGAATTTTTTTGATAATTGTTTCAGTGTCATTTATGATTTATTTATTTTTTAAAATACAATATCATAAATTTTACAATTAAAAAATATTATTTTATTAAATGAGGAATAAAATTGAGATAACATGTAGCATTATGGAGTAATGAATTTTTTGAAAATATGCTATGAAAAATAAGACTTTTTGTTTGGGGTGTCCTAAATAAGTACACTTTTTATCTTTTTAGACTAAAAAATTGAGGAAAAAAATATGAATGTTTGGGTTAACTTTTTGACTTTTTATGGAAAAATGTGTATTAAAAATTGTATAAATTAGTGTGTAGGAAAAAATTAGGATTGTGAGTTGTGCAGTCGTAATTTTTGACTTTTGGTGAATAGTGATAACTTTTTAATTTTTTGACTTCTTGGTAACTTGCCAAACTTGGCCTTAATTATCCATATTAAAACTTTATAGGACTTTTATAGTAATCTTAAGATCAAAATATGATGTATTGGTTATTTTTCCTTTATTATTTTATAAGTGGTTATGTAGTATGGTTTAAGTTATTTAAACTCCTTAATGCGAGAAGTCAATGATTGTTTTATTTAGCCTTGGTTCTCGCTCCTATCTTAGTAGGATTTATATATATCTATATATATGTAGATTAAATGGTTGTCAATTCCATTGAAAGACAACATAAAGAATAGGAGAATGAGGGAAAGAGTTAGTGTTTGAATTTTCTAATTGTGAAGTCCATTCCTCAATATCTCATGGTGATGATGAGGTTAAATGGTACGTATTTAAATATATTTTAATTGTCCAGTTTAATCAAATTATTATGATATTTTAATTTTTGGTATATAGATCCTAAAAAGTATTTTTTTGTAATTGCATGAGAAGGGAAGAACTTTCACATTTTTATAGAGTGAAAAAGTGTTTCCTTTTGGAGTAATGCTATTATTTATCAAAAGAGAGATTTATTTTTTAAATTTAGTGATGTGATAATCTATTAAAATATATAACATATTTTTTTTTTCTCTCTTTCATATATATATTTTTAAATAATAATCAGTTAATTATCTATTTTACACATTATTATATTTTAAAAATAAATCTAAATTTATTAAAATATAACATATTATTTATATCATTTTCTTTCATTTCCTATAATATTATTACTATGCATGATGCATGAGTTTCATCAAACCAGTGACTTGTCGGGACCCTATATCATTTTCTTTCATTTCCCGTAATGATGCATGAGTTTCATCAAACCAGTGACTTGTCGGGACCCTATATCATTTTCTTTCATTTCCCGTAATGATGCATGAGTTTCATCAAACCAGTGACTTGTCGGGACCGAGAATCCGATATCATAATTGAGGGATTCAAAAAAGGTAGGCTCTCTCCTGTTCAAATTGAAATGGAAGATGTTATTTAGCCTCCATGGACTCATCATAGAGCTTGCATCGTTTATCCAAACTGTTCAATATGTAAAACTCGTCGAGTATTTAAATATGATTTTTAAAATAAATTATTGACACAAATATGATCTGACTAAGTAATTACTGATATCCAATCAATATGATTTTTTATAAAAATAAATTACTCAATGTACTTTACATATTAAATAATTTAAATTTTTAATACGATAAATTTCTTTATATTTTAAAATTTCTCTAGTTTAAAATTAATATTCTCAATTGGAGAGTACTAGTGCTCTTTGAAAAAAATATTTCCCACCCTTCGTTAACACTTGGGTTGTATCAAAAGTCAACATAAATGTGATTGCTCTACATTACAACTAATAAAAAAGAATAAACTACACTACCTCCGTTGAGGTTTGTTTAAATTATAGACACAACTTTTAAAGTTTCTAAAATTATATTGATCTCACCTATTAGATTTTTTGACTTAACAATGCAAATAAAAATAATCATTTTACTAAATCACCCTTTAGTTCATGCAACAAGAAATACAAAACATCTCATTGTATTTGGATTGCTGCATAACAGTCATTTATGTATAATGCAGTAAGGTAACGACACGGTTGGGTAGCTAAATGATTGGTCTAATGGTAAAGATTTGGGACCTGGGAGTGTATTCCATCTAAGGTCTCAATTCAAAATCTTCTAAGCACAAACAATTTCCGGAGGACAATCCATATGCCCTGACTTTAATTGGAACCCCCACAAGTGGGCAATGGGATTAATTCTCCAAATTAGTCACTCCAATGGGTTGGATACCAAGTTATTTTTTAAAAAAAAGTTATGTGTATAGAGTGGAAATCGTTTCGGTATATGTAACAAGCTTGTTACATCTTTTTTTGCTAATTTATCTTTGTGATAAATCTTATGAAAACTTCTAGTAGAGTTACGATAATTTGTGGTTAATTCATTTTTTTAACACAATTGTCATAATTTTATCAAAAAATTAAGTAACATTTATCACAAAAAATATGTAACATATACTAAAAAATGCGTAAGAAGGTACATATAGTACAACTCTTCATGAAAAATGTAAACCAACGGGATTCCCATACACTGTATGTCTGATGTTAGGTTATTGCATAATGGTATATATCTATGAAAAATCCTAGGAGCATTTATTAATAGATCGCTCTTCACCTACATATGTTTCACTTATTTTAAATTATTTTTTTATATTCCAATAAGTCTTAATTGGGGGTTTCAAAAACGAGGTGACTTATCTCTAGTCTAAATCGGGTTCGACAATGTTATTGGGCCTCCATAGGCCCACCATGGAGCCCGCATCAATGATACAAACTGTTTAATATATAGATCTTGCCGAGTAATTCATCCCTGCAAAAAATTACGTTGATCAGATATCAGTAGATACTTAATCAAATCATTTTTGTGTTAACGGTAAATATGACTTTTAAAATAAATTGTTAACACAAATGTTAGTTGATCAAGTGACTACTGATGTCTAATCAATGTGGGTTTTTACAGGGATGAAGTAATCGAAAAATTTTACACATTGAATTGTTTATATTATCAATGCGGGCTCCGTGGTGGGCTCACAGAAGCCCAACAATACTATCTAATTCGGATTTCCAACTAGAGAGAACTAGTGCCCTTTCAAAAAATCTTTCCCACTATTCATTAACAGTTGGTTAACGTTGTCTAAAAAATCAGCATATTTGAGATTGCTATATTTTTCAACAAATAAAACAGAATAAATTACATTGATCGCCCTTAAGATTTGTTGAAATTACTCACACCTCCCTTACATTTTCTAAAATTGTATTGACCTCCCTTATTAGGCCCTTTGACTTAAACCTATAAATGAAAATAATCATTTCACTAAATCACCCTTTAGTTCAAGCCATAAGAAATACAAAACATTTTATTGTATTTGGATTGCTACATAATGATCATTTATGTATAATGCAGCAAGGTAATGACACGATTAGGTAGCTAAAGGATTGGCCTAGTGGTAAAGATTTGGGACCTGAGAGTGTACTCCCTCTAAAGTCTCAAGTTCAAAATCTTCTAAGTGCAAACAATTTCTAAAGGACAATCCATATGAGACTTTATCCTGACTTTAATTGGAACCCCCACAAGTGGACAATGGGATTGATTCTTCAAATTAGTCAGTCCAATGGGTTGGATACCAAGTTATTAAAAAAAAGGTTGTGTGTATAGTGTGGAAATCTCTTCAGTATATGTAACAAGCTTGTTACATCTTTTTTTTTTTTTTTTGTTGCTAATTTATCTTATTTTTGTGCTAAATCTTACACAAACTTCTACTAGAGTTACAATAATTTGTGGGTAATTCATTTTTTAACCATAGATTGTCAAAGTTCTATCAAAAAACTAACATTTATCTCAAAAAATCTGTATCATATACTAAAAAATACGTAAAAAATGTGTATCAAAGGGATTCCCTTACACTGTATATCTGATGTTGGGTTACTGCATAATGGTATGTCTGTTACAAAAATTCTAGGATCATTGATTCAGAAATCGCTTTTCACCTACATATGTTCCCCTTAGTTTAAATTATTTTTTTACGTTCCAATAATTCTTAGTTGGGGGTTTTGAAAATGGTGTGGCTTCTCTTTAGTCCAAATAGGATTGGAGGGTGCTATTGCCTCCATGGGCCCACCACAGAGCATACATCGATGATCCAAACTGTTGAATGTATAGAACTAGTCAAATACTTCATCCCTGCAAAATCACATTCATTGGATATTGGTAGCCACTTGATATGATTACTTTTGTGTCAACGGTAAATATGACTTTTAAAATAAATCATTAACCCAAATGTTAGTTGATTAAGTGGCTACCGATATCGGATCAATGTGGTTTTTTATGGAGATGAAGTACTCGATAAGTTTTATGCATTAAGTGATTTGAATTATCAATGCAGGCTCCGTCATGGGCCTATGGAAGAGCGACAATACCTTATAATTATGGTTCTCAGCTAAAGAGAACCAGTGCCCTTTGAAAAAATCTTTTCCACCATTCATTAACACAAGGTTAAGGTTATCTCGAAAAACCAACATAAATGGGATTCCTCTATTTTTCAACTCATACAAAAGAATAAATTACATTGACCTGCTTTGAGGTTTGTTGAAATTACTGACACTTCCTTTAAAGTTTCAAAAATTATATTGACCTACCCTGTTAGACTTTTTTACTTAACCCTATAAATGAAAATAATCATTTTACTAAATCACCCTTTAGTTCAAGCAACAAGAAATACAAGACATCTCATTGTATTTGGATTCTTACACAATGGTCATTTATGTATAATGCAGCAAGGTAACGACATGGTTGGGTAGCTAAAGGGTTGGCCTACGGGTAAAGATTTGGGACTTGAGAGTGTACTTCCTCTAAAGTCCAAGTTTGAAACCTTCTCACTACAAACTATTTCTTGAGGACAATCCACATGAAATTTTGTCCTGGCTTTAATTGGAACCCTCGCAAGTGGATAGTGGGATTGATTCTCCAAGTTAATCGGTCAAATGGGTTGGATACCAAGTTATTAAAAAAAAGTTATGTGTACAGTGTGGAAATCTCTTCAGTGTATGTAACAAGCTTTTTACATTTTTTTTTTAAATTTTTTGTAATTTATCTTATTTTTGTGATAAATCTTTCATAAACTTCTAGTAGAGTTATGATTATTTGTGGTTAATTCATTTTTTAACAACAGATTGTCATAAATCTATCAAAAAACTAAGCAACATTTATCACAAAATATACGTAACATATACTAAAAAATACGTAAGAAGGTACATATAGTACACATTTTCATAAAAGATGTGTACCAAAAAAATTCCCCTATACTGTATGTTTGATGTTGGGTTACTGCATCATGGTATATACGTATGAAAAATTCTAGAAGCATTTATTCATAATTCGCTTTTCACTTACATATGTTCCACTGTCTTCATTGGTGGTTTCGAAAATGAGGTGGCTTCTCTCTAATCCAAATTGGATTAGAAGGTGTTATTGGGCCTCCATGGTCCCATCACGTAGCACGCACCGATGATCCAAATTGTTGAATGTATAGAACTTGTCAAATACTTTATTCTTGCAAAAAATCACGTTAATCGGATATTGGTAGCCACTTGATTAGATCACTCTTGTGTCAACGGTAAATAAATTATTAACCGAAATGTTAGTTGATCAAGTGCCTACTGATATCGGATCATTGTGGTTTTATACAAGGATGAAGTACTTGACAAGTTTTATGCATTAAACGATTTGGATTATCAATGCGGGCTCCGTGGTGGGCCTACGGAAAAGCAATAGTACCTTCTAATTATGATTTCCAACTAGAGAGAACCAGTGCCCTTTGAAAAAATCTTTCACACCATTCATTAACACTTGGTTAATAAACATAAATAGGATTCCTCTATTTTTCAACTAATATGAAAGAATAAATTACATTCATCTCCCTTGAAGTTTGTTGAAATTACTGACACTTCCTTTAAAGTCTCTAACATTATATTGACCTGCTCTATTAGACTTTTTGACTTAACCCTGTAAATGAAAATAATCATTTTGCTAAATCACCCTTTAGTTCAAGCAACAAGAAATACAAAACATCTCATTGTAATTAGATTGGTACGTAATGGCCATTTATGTATAATGTAGCATGGCAATGACATGGTTTGGTAGCTAAAGGATTGGCCTCATGGTAAAGATTTGGGACCTGAGAGTGTACTCACTCTAAAGTCCCAAGTGCGAATTCTTCTAAGTGCAAACAATTTCTTGAGGACAATCCATATGAAATTTTGTCCTGGCTTTAATTAGAACCCCCATAAGTGGATAATGGGATTGATTCTCCAAATTAGTCAGTCCAATGGGTTTGATACCGAGTTATGAAAAAACATTTACGTGTACAATGTGGAAATCTCTTCCGTATATGTAACAAGCTTGTTACTTATTTTATTTATTTATTTTTTGTATTTATCTTATATCTGTGATAAATCATTCATAAACTTCTACCAGAGTGACGATTATTTGTGGTTAATTCAATTTCTAACCACAAATTGTCATAAATCTATCCGAAAATTAAGCAACATTTATCACAAAATATATGTAACAAATACTAAAAAATATGTAAGAAGCTACATATAGTACACCTCTTCATGAAAAGATGTGTACCAAAAAGATTTCCCTATACTGTATGTCTGATGTTGGGTTACTGCATAATGGTATATACATATGAAAAATTTTAGGAGCATTTATTCATAAATCGCTCTTCACTTACATACTTTCCACCTAGTTTAAATTAATTTTTTATGTCTTCATTGGTGGTTTCGAAAATGGGGTGGCTTCTCTCTAATCCAAATTGGATTAAAGGGTGTTATTGAGCCTTCATGGGCCCACCATGGAGTCTGCATCGATGATCCAAACTGTGTAATGTATAGATCTTGTTATGTACTTCATCTCTACAAAAAATCATGTTTATCAGATATCGATAGCGACTTTGAATGCTCAACACGGCCAACATGAGGCTCAAAACGCGGCTCGGCACGTGGCGCCAAGGCAGGTGGCGCGGAGGGCGCTACAGGTGAAGGGCGCGACGGGTGCGTGGAGCGCGTGAGAGCACGTGCAGACGACACGCGTGACACACAGAGGTCGCCGCAATAAGCGATAGCCACAGAGTCACGCTACGCCTTCCACAAGGTTTTCTCGTCCGATTTCGCATTTCCGACTCCATTTTCCAAAATAAAATCATTTATGGTCTTAAAAATGACATTAATTATCATAAAAAATGAAATATTTTGGATCTCTTCCTCTTTTATAAATATACACATGATAAAAGAAAGCACGAAAAAATCCATACATGGCTCTGATACCAATGTAAATCATAAAGCATTATAACGCAGCAGATAAAATGTTTAGATCATACCTTTTAGCGAATAACCTCGTGAGTAAATCACGTGCTTCCTGAATCTGGTCAATCATCCCAGCAATGGGGTGATATTACAATAGTGAATATCACCCACACAAATTACAGTACAAATGGCTTGATCGTTGTTTTTTGGGAGAGAGTCAGAGAGAGAGAGGAGAGTATGGGAAAAAAAGGTTATGGGTAAAACCCCATAACGTATCTGATATCCGTATCTTCCATTATCAGATGTATATAATCAATAATAACCAATAAATATCTATCCATCTATCCATATCTATTGATATGATAGATATAGATATCCTGAATGGTTATCCAAATAAGTTTGAATTAAAATTCAAACTTACATGGATAAGGTTCAAGAGGTTCAGGCTCAAAAAGCTCAAAGGGCCATTCCACATGGGCGCCCAATTTCTAACATATTTAAATAAATATTGGTATTTTTTTTTGACATTTTCTTTTTCTTTTTTTTTTTTTTTTTTTTTTTGGGAGATGTAAAACAACTAATTAAGCTTTTGTAATTAACTTTCTTAGTATATAATTTTTTTCAATCGATAATTTGGCTAAACTACTTAAATTTTTTTTTCTAGTAAAATATTCATTCTGGTAATATTATATCAATTTTGATTTTAATTTTTTAGGCTTCTCTTTTATAGTTTTTAATATAGTTGAATACATCAATTGAAGTGGTTATTTTTCTTCTATATGTATAAATTCTTGAATAGTTTTTAAAATTTTAATTCAGAAAATAAATCTAAAATATCAATATAAAAAAGTTTCATGTATCAAAAAACAGTCAAGAATTAATAAGGCAATATTTCCCAAAAATCTGTCAATTCTACAAGATTTTTTTTAAAAGCTTTTGTTGTGTAGTTATTAATGTTCTCATTAAACCATTTCTTTTTGCAATTATGGTTTCATTCGAAATACAGGCTCTACTTCCATTCTATCTAAAATCATTTTGGATAAAATCATAGCAATTGAAAATTTATTTTTTCTATATTTTTGAAAACTAAGTGTTTTACTTATTTGCTAACAATATCAATTTGCATATTTTTTATTTGTAAAATTTTACCAATGGAATTGAGGACAAATAATAAATCACCAAATCGTGTGCTCAATAAAAACTCAAAATTTTCAATCTTATATTGGTTAGCAATTAGATTGATTGCTGGTTTTATGAATTCCCAACTTTTTTCCTAATTGTAACAAAACATAATTTATTTGTGCAAAAAAACTGAAACTGTTGAAAACACCCCCCATTTTTGTTTTATACCAAAACAGTTTTTGACAATTTGAAAATAATTTTTTTTGTGGTTTCCAACAAGTGGATTATTTTCATAAAAATTTCATGAAATCAATTTCTAGAAATAGTTTGTCAAACAATTTGTTGTGCTCTTCATAAAATACATTAAAAAAAAAGAAAAAAAAAACTCAAGTTGAACAAAATGTTATTTCACTTGTGAAAAATATTTGAAATCCTTATAATAATAATAATAATTTGGCTCACAATGTGGGATAAGTGTCAATTTCTTATTTGTCACACTTAATCATATAGAGTTCAATTCCATTGCCACATCATTATAGATATAAAATGATGTCTCATCCATACTGTCACACCATTTCTTTAAGGCTTTTTTGTTGGTGGGAGTGGGGTGTAAACCATTGTTGGTAATTCACAATGAGAGGTTTAAAAATTGAACCAAACTGAAATTCAAATTCACTCAAAATAATTCTAAGGAAAAACATAAACAAACAAAGCACTCTATTATTTTCTCTCTCTTCCACACACTGAAACCTTACAATAACATAGCTACATATAGATAAAAACATACAATGTGAACGCATTTATTGCAAGTACAGCTATCAGTATGAAATCATTTAATGCGTATACGGCTATCAACCAACGCATTGAATGCAGCAACCAACGCATTGAATTTCAGCCTCCATTTTTGACAAACAATTAAGATTACTTCACAACATCCCCCGTTAATCTTGATTCTCCACGCTGCTTCATCCCGAGCATTATCTTCATTCTATTGAACAGATCATTTTTCAATGGCTTCGTGAAAATATTTGCAAGCTGATCTTGAGATTTGCAAGGAAATAATTCCACATCACTTGTTCTCGTATGAAATGATAGTGGGTGTCAATATGCTTACTTCTTTCATGATAAACTGGGTTCTTTGCCAATGCAATTGCTAAGCGATTATCAACATAGATCTAAGTGGGTTTTTCTTGTGGAAATCGCAAATGTTTCAACATGTTCTGTAACCATATTACATGGCACACAGCTGAGTTGGCTGCAACATACTCCGCTTCACAAGTTGATAATGTCACAATGGCTTGCTTCTTGGACGACCATGTGAACGTTGTATCTCCCATAAAGAAAGTAAATCCCGTAGTACTTTTCCATTTATCCAAGTCACGTCCCCAATCGCTATCTGAGTAGCCAACAAGACTGAAATTATCAGTTGGTTTATAGAATAAACCGTTATCGACTGTACCTTTGATGTAGCGAAGAATCCTCTTTGCAGTATAAAGGTGTGACTGATCCGGTGTTTCCATATATCTGCTAATCAGTCCTGCTCCATAGAGTATGTCTGGCCTGGTGCAAGTAAGATAGCGAAGACTTCCAACTAGGCTCTTGAAATAAGTTGGATCCACATCACCTATTTTCGTACCTTTTCTGAGCTCCACTCCACTGTCTACAGGAGTGTTCACTGGATTGCAATTCTCCATTCTATATCTCTTGAGAATTTCCTTGGCATAGGCACTTTGGGAAATAAAAATTCCATCTTTTCTTTGTGCCACTTCAATGCCGAGAAAATGAGCCATCAATCCAATATCTGTCATTTCAAATTCTTGGACTATGCTTCTTTTAAAGTCTTTGAATATGGCTGGATTGTTTTCGGTGAAGATCAGATCATCAACATAAAGACAAGCAAGTAACATGCTTCCATCATCTTCCTTCTTCAAATATAGTGCGTGCTCATATGGACATTTTTCAAAACCATTGTCATGAAAATACTGATCAATTCTAGTATTCCATGCATGCGAAGCTTGCTTCAATCCATAAAGTGCTTCCTTCAATTTGTACACTTTATCTTCATGCCCATTCTGGGCATACCCCAAAGGTTGTTCAATATAGATTTCTTCTTCAAGGAAACCATTAAGAAATGCAGATTTCACATCAAGTTGATAAATCTGCCACTTGTGCTGGGCAGCCAAAGATATCATTAGCCCGATAGTCTCCAACCGGGCAACTGGAGCAAACACCTCTCCATAGTCAATTCCAGCTCTCTGTTTGGAATCTTTTGCGACTAATCTTGCCTTGTAGCATTGCACTTCGCCTTGCGCATTCCTCTTTGTCATGTATACCCATTTCACTCCAATGGATTTATGCCCCTCCGGTAGACTGGTAAGCTTCCATGTGTCATTTTTCTCAATGGCATGAATTTCTTCATCCATTGCTTTCTTCCATTTATCTTCTTGGATGGCTTCTGAGAAGGTAAGTGGATCACTATCTGCGAGTAGACAGAACAAATTCAGATCTGCTTCTTCTATAGCTTCATATATCTCCTGCAAATTTCTCATTGGTCTTGGTTGTTTGAAAAAACTATCATCTGATGATGATGATGATGATGATGTAGCACTTCTGTGAGAAACTGGCGATCTAGGTGTAGGTATTCTATGTGGAGGAGTTTGTGGCTCATCTTGAACTTCTCTTGTAATTTCAACTAAAGCTTTTGATGTTTCATCTTCAAGAATGAGTTCTGTATCTTTAACAACTTCATCTTGATTCCAGTTTCAAGCTTCTTCTTCAAATATCACATCTCTACTCATGATCACCTTTCTGGTAATGGGATTATACAACTTGTATCCCATTGTTCTATCTCCATATCCGACAAGGATACATTTTTCTCCCTTATCATTGAGCTTGGTTCGTCTTGCTTTTGGAATCTTGGTGTACGCAACACACCCAAATATTCTGAGATGGTTGACACTTGGCTTATGTGAACTCCAAGCTTCTTTTGGAGTCATAGAATGAAGGCTCCTGGTTGGGCATCTATTTAGTAGATACATAACACATGATACGGTTTCAGCCCAAAATTGCTTGGGCAGTCCCTTTCCTTTCAACATGCTTCTTGCCATATCTAAGATTGTGCGATTCTTCCTTTCAGCAACACCATTTAGCTGTGGCGTATAGGATAGTGTTGTTTGATGCTTGATTCCATGCTTTTTGCAATTATTCTCGAAAGTATCTGATGTATATTCTCCACCTTGATCTGATCACAATGTCTTGATGTAGTAGTCGCTTTGCTTCTCTACAAAAGCTTTGAATTCTTTGAAGATACTAAACACCTCCGACTTTCTTTTAAGAAAATAAACCCATGTCTTCCGGCTATAATCATCAATGAAGGTGAGAAAATATCTATTCTGTCCATTTGACATTGGCTTCAATGGACCACACACATCAGTGTGCACTAGCTCTAGCGGCTTTGTTGCTCTCCACTTCACTTCTTTGGCAAAGCTAGTTCTGTGATGCTTGCCAAGAATGCAGCTTTCACAGACTTCATTATTATGAGCAATATGAGGGAGCCCTTTCACCATATTCTTGCTTGACAACAGCTTCAAGCTTCCAAAGTTGAGATGTCCAAACCTCAAATGCCATAGCCAGTCTTTGTCTTTGATGATGACACTTAAACACTTCGCAGCATCATGTTGGATGTTCAATGCAAACATCCGATTCTTGGACATTCTTACCTGAGCGATCAAATTACCATGATTGTCTTTGATGGTAAGATGACAATCTTTCATGCTGATATCGTATCCTTTCTCTAGGAGTTGTCCTATACTCAAAATGTTGTTCTTCATAGAAGGAACATAATAAACATTGGAGATGTAATCATGATCTCCATTCTTGAGCTTGATCAGAATATTACATCTTCCTTTCACTGGAGTCTTTGAAGAATCACCAAATGAGACTTGTGCTTGTACAGTCTCGTCAAGCTTAATGAACAGCTCTCTTTTACCACACATGTGATTACTGGTTCCTGAATCTAGATACCAAACATTGTTTTGGTTTTTAGTGTCTCCATGGTAGGCAAACAGGATTGTAGGTCCAACTTTGTTTATTTCCTCTTCAGCAAAATTTGCTTGCTCTCCGACTTCTGTTGTTGCTCTACTTCGGCATTCATTGCTGTAATGCCCGAACTTATGGCACTAGTAGCACTAAACATTACTTTTGTCAAATCCTGGTCGGTTGTTGTAACCACCTCCTCTACCTCTTGTTCTTCCTCTTGGAGCAAAGTGTGGTTGATTTCTTCCTCCTCTGGCTAGACCTCTTCCATCTCTTCCTCGAAAACCAGAACTTCGGTTATTATAACCACGACCTCTTCCTCGGTTTCTTTGCGATGTCCCCCCTTGCTCATTTCTGTCATCTCTAAAAGACAGCTTTGATTGAAGAGCTTGCTCAAGAGAACTTGAGGGAGTCTTCTTGTTGATCCTTTGTTCATGAATCTCAAGTGTGCCCATCAACTCATCGGTGGTCATGGCATTGAGATCCTTGGACTTTTCTATTGCTACAACCACGTGCTTGAACTTGGGACTGAGTGATCGGAGAATCTTCTCTATCACTTGAAGAGATTCCATCTTCTCTCCATATCTTCTCATTTGATTAACAATGGTCAATGTTCTGTTGAAGTACTAAGAAATTGACTCATTCTCATTCATGTGCAACATCTCAAATTCGCCACATAACACCTGGAGTCGAACTCTGATCGTCTTCTCAATTCCACGGTGTGAATTGCGAAGAATACTCCATGCCTCTTTAGAGGTTGCTGCTGCTGAAATCTTCTCAAAACTTGACTTATCAATGCCTTGATAGAGTAGATACAAGGCCTTTTTATCTCTCTTCCTTGAATATTTTAACGCCATCATTTGAGCATCATTTAAATTTCCTTCATCTGCGAGAATGGCTGACTCATTATATCCTCGATCCACTAACTCCTACAAATCTTGTGAGGCTAGTAGGACTTGCATTTGAATACTCCAATTTTCATAGTTCTCCTTGCAAAGTTTTGGAAACTGGGGCTGAAAGAAGTTGTTTGTGTTGGCCACTAGTTGTCTTTAAAAATCTACAAATTTTCAGAATGGAATTTGCAAATTCTAACCATACAGATGTGTCCGAAATACTCCAAATAGTTGGAAAGCATTATTGGATCACCAAAAACAGACTCCGAATGGCTCAGATCAAGCCAAAACAAGTTGAACAGTTCAGATCTACAGCTATACCTTAGCCGCGTCACACTGGATTAATCCTCCTTGTGCTGATGTCAACGGCTAAGTCAACACGGCTTGGTTGGCGGCGCAACTCAGGCTCGGCTTGGTCAGCGGCTCAGGTCAACGCCGGCTCGGCTAGGTTAGCGGCTTGGGTCAATGGCAGCTCGGCTCGATCAGCAGCTCGGTCAACGTCGGCTCGGTCAAAGCTGGTCAGCAGCTCAGATGACGTCAGATCTCTGGTACGCACGCATGTGGCACATGCTTGCACGTTGGATGATGCGTCTTCTTTCTCTAGCAGCGCGTGTGGCGCATAGGCGAGTGGGGGCGCGTGAGAATGGCGTCCGGAGGCGCGTGGAGCGCGTGCGACCGTTCGATCTACGTTTTCGACATAGTTTTCATGGTTGTGCTCGTCTCGTCGGGAGCTTTAAGCTGATGTGATCAAAAATGGATTTCGACCACTTTGATTTCTGAGCAATTTTTGAAAACACACTATGTTCTTGAAAATTTTGCAGAATATCTGCAAATTCAAGCTACCTTCGGCTCTAATACCACTGCTGGTGGGAGTGGGGTGCAAACCACTGTTGGTGATTCACAATGAGAGGTATAAAAACTGAACCAAATTGAAATTCAAATTCACTCAAAATAATTTTGAGGAAAAACATAAACAAACAGAGCACTCTATTATTTTCTTTCTCTCCTACACACTGAAACCTTACGATAACATAGCTATATATAGATAAAAACATACAATGTGAATGCATTTATTACAAGTACATCTATCAGTATGAAATCATTTAATGCGTATACGGCTATCAACCAACACATTGAATGCAGCAACCAACGCATTGAATTTCAGCCTCCGTTTTTGACAAACAATCAAGATTACTTCACAACATTTTTTAGTAACGTTTATATTTACAATTTTCTATTTTAATAAATAAAATTTTTGAAAATTATAAATAAAAACTCATTTGGTTTTTGAGTTGGTTTTTAAAAAGTTATAAATATAAAAAAGTTAATTTCACTTGGTTATCAAAAATTACTAAACCACCACCCATTACTTATCACTACCGTCTACTATCATCGTTAACTACCTTCGCCAACCACCTTCCATCGATGGTAACCACCTTCGACCACCATCCCTTGTTGAAAATTATCTTAGGTAGTTGACCGACCACCATATCTGACCATCGACTATTACTTTCGGTCATCATATGGCAAGCAACCACCTCTGACCACCGCTAACTACATCCAGCCATGCTCTCTAACCGTCAGTAACTAACTTTTTTTAACTTGTTTTCAAAATAAATTTTTAAAAAACTTGTATGCCAAATATATTTTTTGTTTGGAAAATTTTTCGGCATGCAATGCACACCATATGCAACTCTACACAAAATTACATAAATTTTCACGAACTTACATAAGTGATCTCACAAAAATGCGTAAGTTGAACACAAATTCATATAATCACGTAAGTTTTTACAAGCTTACGCAAATTTATGTATTTTTGTGAGATTGTGAAAACTTATGTAATTTTGAGTAGAGTTGCATACGGTGTGCATTGTACACTGGAGCATTTCTGTTTTTGTTCTTGTTTTTACTCAAAATAAACGTAAACATATTTAGTATTTTTTATGTAAATTAAAAAATAAACTGTAAAGGGTGCCAAAGGAAACCTTAATATTTAACAAATAGACAAAATGGGTAATTAAATTACACCCTGTTGATGATCATACCCAGAAATTTTAACAATTTATTGTTTAGACGTACCTATGTCAACGACCAAAATTTCATTTCACTATGTTGTTTCTGTTAGCTTGGAAACATAACATTTCAGAAACATAGGAGAAATGGCAAGATAATTTGGACTTGATCAAGCTTGTTTCATCTTCTCTTCTCAATCTATTCCATTCTCGTTTCAAGTTGTTCAAACCCTTTAATAAGCTTAAGAGGTTTCTGAGTTTTTGTTTTTGGATCTTTTTGATATGTTTTTGTCATATATTTCACTGTTATTGTGTTTGATCTTGTAGATCAGATTGGCTAAACTTGATAGAAAGAATTGGAGATCTTCACACAATGCTCTCATTGTTCTAAAACACTTGTTACCCATGGACCAGAGAGTGTATCAGAGGAGCTTCAAACTGACAAAGATGTTATCTCAGGGATTTGAAGCTTCCAACATATTTCAGATTGCATTGGTCGGTCGACCGGCCAATCGGTGGTTTGATGAAAAGCCAAATCTTTCCGTTGGAGCAGGTGATATCAAAGAAAGTTTTCACTTAAATTTGATGAAAAAAGTAATGCGCCGTTGGAGATTCCCTTAGAGAACCCATTCCATGGCCCTCTTTTTCTCTTCCTTCTTTTTCTTTCTTTTTTTCTTTGTCTTTATTCTATACTTCCCTCCATTTGTACTTCTCTCCTTTTAGTGTTTAATACGCTCATTGTCGATTATAAATTGAGTTTTCTTCTGGTCATAATCACTATCAACTTTTGCTTTCATTTTTTTATTTCAGAAATCGAATTGAAGCAGAGGTTTGACTGTAATATTGTTTTAAGTATGTCCCCTTCTTCAGTTTGACACTATATCAGCTGAAGTCACTAAGAAAGAAGCTTTCAGCAAGTAAGTTTTTTTGTTTTATTCGATTAAAAAGTAATTTTTATTTGTGTCTATTCAAAATCAAATAATATATGTTCTCTTTATGTGCGTTAGAATTTTTCGTTGTATGTCATCCATGTATGACCACTAGCAACAGCGTAGAGCTCCGATCATTTGGATGGAAATATTTTTAAAAGATATATATATATATATATATGTATTTTTTGACGTGTGATATAATCGAAAATAAAAGTTAATAAAAAATATTTTTTTATGATTGATAGAAAATAAGTTTATTTCGGAGAAATATTTTCTACTTTAAAGGATGCAAACGTTTTTCAAACTAAAGATTTTAAAAATACCACCGCTCAGGGCTGGCCTTAAATATTTAGAGATCCAAAGCGAATTGTTAATTTGGAGCCCTATATATTTACACATCACTTAAAAGATAAAATCAATTTAAAATAGTCATTAGAAAATTTTAAATAGATAAAATCCAGTATTATTGTTTTATATTTTACCCATTTACATAAGAAAAAAAAAATAGTGCACAAAAATCTAGAGTAATAACATCAAAGAAAATTGAACACCGTATCGCTTACAAGAAAAAAAACATTTGGCGACTAAATTTTTAGTCGCCAAAAGTCGGTTTTTTAGTTTCCCCGACTAAATTTTTTAGTTGCCGGTTTGGTCGCCGGAAGATGGTCGGGAAATGTATTGGCGATTAAAAAACTTTTAGTTGCCAAAAAGTAAGTCTTTAGCGACCAAAATTTTGTTCACCAATAGTCAATTATATTTTTTAAATTATACATTTACCGACCAATGTTTTAGTTGCCAATAGTCAATTATATTTTTTTAAAATTATACATTTACCGACCAATGTTTTAGTTGCTAAGACTCAAGGAATCGGCGACCAAACCTTTTAGTTGCCAAAAGCTCATTCGTGAAAAAAAAAAAAATTACACTCACTAGCTTCGCTCTTGTGGAGATTCAAACCATCAACCTTTCACACCATAAACCTTATATAAGGCTTTTTCCACTACACTTCTATAACACCATATGATTATATAAGTAACATATATTATTTATATAGTACATGGACCCGTATTAATATAAAAGTATATATATAAACATTACTATTTTGTCGCCAAAGATACTTTTTATTGTAGTGTAAACATTACTATTCTTGCATTTTTAGTTGTAAAATTGAACCAAGAGCTCTTGGCTGCAATTCAATTAATTTGTCTATACTTTTTAAGAAGTATGATTAAATAAATAATCCATTCCATAATTTAGTAAGCAATAGTTAATTCAAATCTAGAGATTTCAATTTTTAAAGCAAAATTAACAAACAATTGAAGTAGAACATGAAATGATACAAAATCTAAAGTCATCTAGAGAGAATATTAACACCAAAGAAGTTTACTATCAAAATGTTAAATTGAGTTGGAGAGAAATTTGGTAAAGCAAAATCAATTACTTAGGATAGGACTCTCCAATAATAAAAATAGTGTTGTTTTTTTGTTTGGTATTAAGCGCTAGACGTAGTTGGGTTATGATAAGTTAAAATCAAAGTAATGGAAATCCTCCATATATAAAAACAATTTTATTTTTGAGTTTGGTGTTAAAAGCTTAGAGTTAAAGTGAGTTTGATAAGTTAACAGGCAAAATAATTGAGCCCTTTCAATTAATTGAGGTCTTAACCAAAAATAAATAAATAAAAATTGCTCAATATTCTGGGGGCTCAAAGCAACAGCTTTGTCGGTTTTGCCCCTAGAGCCGGCCCTGACCACTACCATCACCTCATAATCATGACCACGACCATGACCATCATCACCAACGTCTCCGCCACCACCTTCATCACCCTACAACCACCACACCTACCACCTCAACCCCATTGCTACCTCCACATCTACCCTTTTTTTTGATCGGCAAGACGAAGAAGCTTTATTGATGAAAATATATTACAAAGAGCAAGAAAAAACCAGGTTGGCACGAAGGAGCCCAACCTATCATTTGCTAGCGCCACCAAGGTTGGTGAGCAACCAACCGAACAAACAGAAAGGAAATACAGGAAGCAAAAAAACCACTGCATCAGTACAGAAGCTGCTGCATGAGATGCAGGCTAGAGTACAGACAACACTCCAATTCATTTTTGACTCCAAGGATTGGACCCTTACTGATAATGGGATAGATACAACACTCCAATGCACAGCCACTCTCCAATACAATCAGCAGCTTCAAGCAACCCAGATTAGACTCCAAGGAATGGACCCTTACTGATGCTGGAAGATAGATACACCAGATTTGACTCCCAGACCAGCTCGTACTGCAGAAACAACCACAACACCAGAGCAGCCCAGATTGGACCCTTACTGATGATGGAAAATAGATACACCAATGCAGCAGATACCCCAGTGCAGCAGATACACCATTGCATAATCCGCAGCAAAACTTGGACACTTCAAAACACCACCTACAAACCCAGGGTCAGGACACATAGCAGCAGGGGAAGTTGAACTCTGATAGTTGAACTCTGACAGATCCTAATCACCAGCAAACCAGGGGAAAAAATACCAAGATGCCAAGATGGTTGCCATGATCTTAGCCAAACTCAGACCAACCAACTCAGACCACCTACCAGACCATACCAGATGAGACCATCTAACAGCCATCTGTTGAAGATTTGCCACCAAATCATGAACCTGAATCAAGATCTATCCCTCGCTATCAATATGACGTAGCAGCAAAGCGGACAACCAACATCACTTTAAGCGAGAATCGACTGCGGTTGCCACGAGATCATGGATGAAAATTGAAGATCCTTCCCACCGCTTGTCACCCAGTGCCACTCTAGTTTTTATTAGTTCAAGCAACTCATCAACCACCAAATGTTTACCATTAAACATCACCTCATTTCTCATCTTCCATATCTGAGACCACATCGAATCGGAGGCACAACCTTCCAAATTTTCCTCTCATTTTTCTTCATTCTCACACCATCCCACCATTGCAATACCTCACCCTTTGTTCTCGGTATTGCCCACCGAAGATCCCACCATTCTATCACACCAGACCATAACAACCAGATCTTTGGACAATGGAGAAGAATATGATTTAAAGACTCTACATCATTTCTACAAAACAGACATAGAATACTCGCATTATCATTTAGAACTCCAATTCTCTGCATAAAGACAGATGTTTTGATTCTACCATGCCAAGCTAACCAACAGAAAAACTTCACCTTGGGAGGAGCAGCATTTCCCCAAACCAACTCAGATGTTCTGAAAGCAGAGTCCCTATCTTCTATTTTCCATCTCCATATTGAAGCTTCTGAGAAATGCAGAAACAGATTTGTCCACCTCAAGGAATCCTCCACTGAATCTCTAACACTTGGGGCCTCCAGCAGTAGAGCATTCAACCTCCCCACCTCTTCCATTTCCCAAGCAAACACAGGTCTTCTAAACTCCAAGACCCCACTACTTGAATTGCTCATTCTTAGATTAATTTGGTTCAGAGAAACTTCCTTCTCCACAGAAATATTAAACAATCTTGGAAACTCCTCTTTGAAGATTATGTTCCTAAACCACCTGTCACACCAGAATTTAATTCTATTCCCATCACCAACCACAATGCTTGCATTTTCCTTAAAGAACTCCACTAATAATGGGTTAGAGTAAGCAAGATTCATAATACTCTGCCACAATGTAGAAACCACACCTGAATCCCTCTAAAATGGTAACCACCTCCCTCCAGAAGAACCATATTTACTAGATACAATCAGTTTCCATAGTGATCTATCTTCAACCCCATATCTCCACCACCATTTTAAGAGCAAGAAGTCATTCACTTCTGAAATATTCCTCACCCCAAGACCACCATGGCTTTTGGGCTTGGTTACCACCTCCCAACTAACCAAATGCACTTTTCTTTTTATTTCTGAATCTCCCAATGTAAGCGACTTGCGACCTATTTATCTTCTTGACCACACCCTTAGGAATTTTAAAAATAGACATGTAATAAATAGGTAGATTAGCCAAGACTGATTTTATTAAAGTTACTCTCCCAGCAAAAGAAAGCAATCTCCTCTTCCAAGATGACAGTTTATTTTAACCTTCTCCACTACTGGCTTCCATGTTACAAGCTTCTTTGGGTTTGCTCCAAGAGGAAGCCCCAAATATTTCAAAGGAAGCTTCTGACTCGTGCAATTCAATTTAGCTGCGAACTCATGAACCAGGTTATCCTCAACACCAAACCCACACACCACACTTTTGTGAAAATTAATTTTCAGCCCAGACATAACTTCAAAGCACCTTAGTATTCTCTTTACTGTTACAATCTCTTCCCAAGTTGCCTCACAGAAAATAATGGTGTCAACCGCAAACTGTAGGTGAGCAATACAAACCTCATTTGTTCCAACCCTGGCCCCTTTAAATAACCCAATTTCTTTTGCTCTTTCCAATAATAAATTCAACCCTTCAGCAACAATGTTGAATAGGAAAGGGGATATTGGATCCCCTTGCCTAAGACCCCTTTGAGGAGAAAACTCATCTGTAGGAGATCCATTAACCAACACTGAAATCCTAGCAGATGTCACACAACACTTCAACCAATTGATCCATTTGTCACCAAATCCAAAATTTGCCAACAAAGAGAATAAGAATCCCCAATTCACTGAATCGTATGCTTTCTCAAAATCAAGCTTGAGTATGATACCTTTCAACTTATTCACTTTCCACCAATCAATTATTTCATTTGCAATCAAAACCCCATCCATTATAAACCTACCTCCCAGGAATGCCGATTGCACCTCTCCAACCACCCTAGGCAAAACCTTTTTCAATCTCCTAGCCAACACCTTAGCCAGAATCTTATAAGCAGAATTGACTAAACTGATTGGCCTGTACTCGCCTAATCCATTTGGATTATCCTTTTTAGGAATCAAAGTGATGAATGAGCTATTGAGCCCTTTACCTCACTTTCCATTAGAGTGAAAATCATGCATAAGTTGTACAATTTCACCTTTCATCAATTTCCAACATTTCTGAATGCAAGATAGATTGAACCCATCTGGACCTGGGGCTTTATTACCATCGCACTCCTTCAAAGCAGACCAAATTTCCTCCTCTGTAAAAGCTGCTTCAAGTTCCTGCAATTCATCCCTATTTGCAACAAACTTAAACTGCCCAGAAAGCTTTGGCCTATTGCTCCAATTTTCTGAAAATACTCCTTTGAAATGACTAAACACTGCTTGCCTTACCATATCCGGCTCCGATAAACACGACCCATTTACTATTATCGAATCCAACAGATTTTGGCTTTGTCTCTTATTTGCCATTACATGAAAATACCTGGTATTTTTATCCCCTTCTTGAGTCCATTTTACTCTCGATTTTTGCTGCCACATCCATTGTTTTCTCCTACTCAACTTCCACATTTGATCTCTAACCACTCTTCTTCTATTTGTCTCTGACTCTACCAAAGGACCAGCTTCAGCTTTTAGATCCAGCTCATGTAACTCTTCCTCTGCCATCTTCAGTTGATTATCTACATTGCCAAAAATCTCTGTGTTCCATATCTTCAAATCTTCTTTCAAAGCATATAACTTTCTCCTAAATCTATACCTTGCCCAACCTTCAATTTCATTTTCTGACCAAGACCTCCTAACCAGATCCAAGAACTTGGGATGGAGAGTCCAAGCATTCAAAAATCTAAAAGGTCGAGGACCCCAATTTCTGTCATCCTCCATTAACAGTAACGGACAATGGTCAGATATGCTTCTAGGCAAGCCCCACAGCTTCAATCTAAATTTTACAAGCCAAATAGGATTTACTAGAAACCTATCAAGCCTGCTTCATCGATCACCTTCAAAAGAGTTACACCAGGTAAAATTTCTACCTAGCATTGGCATATCTAAAAATTCCATCCGATCAATAAATTCATTGAAAT
The DNA here is from genome assembly GCA_025200525.1 of Camellia lanceoleosa. Lineage (NCBI taxonomy): Eukaryota > Viridiplantae > Streptophyta > Magnoliopsida > Ericales > Theaceae > Camellia > Camellia lanceoleosa. Next base: position 141,724,101 of record CM045762.1, read on the forward strand.
CATTCATCCCTCTGTCACTTCTAGTGCAGCCCCTTCTTTCACTAATCTTACGAATTACATTAAAATCACCACCTAAGCACCAAGGTATATTAAACAAAGGCTTAATATTAATAATCAAATCCCACAGCTTTTTCCTTCTTATGTCATCATTTGGAGCATATACATTAACAACCACACACTCAAATGATTGATGAAACACACCTGAGAGAATAATGAAATTTCTGGTGCTGCAACAATCTTTTAGCTGGAATATTTCTGGATTCCAAACACAAATCAACCCTCCTGCACTCCCATCTGAATCCACCACCATAAACTCAAAATTTTCTGATGGCCAAAAGGACCTAACAAAACAATCATTCATACTCCTCCTCTTCGTCTCTTGGAACATAAGTAGTTCAACTTTTCTATCAAACACCAACTTTTTTATTTTCCCCCTTTTTTCTTTTCTCCCTAAACCTCGCACATTCCATGACATAACCTTCATTCGCAACAATATCAGACACCTGCATCGCCTTCGGAGATAGCTCAAATTTGAGCTATCACCACCCCTTTCTCAAAATTTACAATTCTCTCCCTATCCTTTTCTTCTAATTCTATGATTCTGCTTGTTACTTCCTCCTCATTCCCTTCATAATCCACCCCCAAAACTTTCCCAATTCTGATCGATGCTTGAGCCTCATTCAGAAGCATTTTCCTTCTACTAGACCCACTACCTTGAGATAAAGATTTAGATAAGGCAACTGCTGCTGCCCTAAAAACTGCTGCCCGCTGAAGACTACTACCAAAGCCCATTGATTTTCTTCCAAACACTGGAACATCCTTCATATTCCTTCTTCCTTTGGTCCCATCGCCAGAGCTTCCCGTACACGCCTCTTTCCCTTTTGTGAGCGTAGGACTGAGCAGACTTCCTTTTTGCATCGCAGGACTACGAAGTTGGTTGAGCCTTCTTTTCAATTTGGAGCCGTGCTTCTTCCCACCTTATCAGTCGCCCCACTCGTGCCTGTGATGTCCTGAGTCTTTCTTCGAGCTCGGACTGGTTGTAGAGAAGGAGATGGCCCATTCTGACCATGGGCTGCACTTTCACTTAAATTGGAGTCTACCCCAATGGGCCCAGTACCTACTGCCGCAGTCTGAAGCCCACTTAAAACAACTTGAAGATGAATGTTGGGCCTTTCACGATCTGCTTGACAGACACTTCTTACATCTTCAGTTGACCCAACCCGGCCCACCTCTTTTTGAATTTGTTTTGGCACCGCACTCATTCGGCTCGTCAACAGCTGCATTTCTTCCACTATACCATTATCATGACCTTGTGCATTTCCCAGAACATTCTCTGTGCCACTGACCACTATCTGTGCCTCCAACACCTCAAAAGCTTCGTCCGTATGCACCTGCTCTGTATCCACCGTGCCTTCTGCAGAGTTTGCCACCACCTCAATGTCTGCCCCTTCCTCTACAGCTTTTGCCACCTCCTTCGAACTAACAGCCCCATCTTCCTCCTCTGCTGCACTACCATTACCTTGTGTTAACCTCTGTTTGCATGCTATACTCGGGGAACAGTATGCTAGTAGCTCTAAATCCACCTCCCTTCTGTAATTTACAGCCCAATCAATCAATGGGTGTTCTTCGCACACTCGAACAGGAAACATGCATGCATTACACTCCAGAAACACCACTGTATTAATAACTTGCATGATGGATGTGGCAATCCTCACCCTACCAAAATCGAAGGAACGAGGATTGTTAAAATCTTCTTGAAGCTGCACCACTTCGCCCCAAATACCGCCAATAGCACGAAACGTATTATTGTTCCATAAATGGAATGGGACACCCATGCAAGAGATCCAAACACAACGTGCAGTTGGGGTGGATTTTCCTTTCTCCCACTCAGTTATAGAATCACTCCACCGCAAGATCCACGCATCCATACGCTCTCTTTCCTCGTGCATAAGTTGCTTTGAAGGGAAGGTTAATATAGCTAACTTGCAGCCTCCACTTCTGACTAAAACTTCTTTCATGCGCTCCTTAACCTCAGCTTCAAAATCGTGAAAAGACAGAGCTGCTTTGAGCCTGATCAACAGGCTAGCAGACAACCATTCACTCCCATCCTCTTCTGCGTGAACTACCAACCTATCACTCTGAAAATCAGTACTGTGCTTCACAACCTCTGCATAGGATCGTCGATGATGGCTCTACATTCCTCCTTGAGAGAGGACCTTCTGCACCCCGCTCATAATCCTCTTTGCCTCTTTAGGACGGTCCTTCCCCCTAATGCCTTCTGGTTTCTGGACATCAGCTTGCTTATCGCTGCCACTTTCACCACCAATAATGCAATTAGTACATTAGTTTAAAAAATTCAACATTAAAGAAGTTTTAAATATGAAAATTCAATACATTTTCATATTTTATTGTATTTAGGGAATTTTTAAAATATTTTTGTACAATTTTCTTACTTTTTAAGTATGTTAAGCTTAAGTGAATTTAAATATTAAAAAAATTGATTAAAAATCATTAAAAATATAAAAATACGAATTGAAAATTTAAAAGATTATTTTTGAAAATTGAAAACAAAACAATGTGAATAGATGGACTATTGGGCCAACCTCCCTATCCTGATGTGAGTTATACTATACAAAATGTTGAATTTAAATTATTTATTAATTTTTAAATATATTTTTATGCCTGAATTTTGTCCACATATTTACTGATTGCATAGTAATTTTGCACCAACTTGCGTTAATTCCTTTTCTCCTTGTGAATTTTTTTGAAACGTTCAGAAGTCAGAATTAGGGACTGATTCAAAATTTTGCATAGAGAAACGAGCATAAATTAATAATTTCTTTAAAAAAAATATGAACTTTATCAATTTCTATTAATATAAAAGGTCAAAAAATAGGACGAAATATATATATATATATATATAAGCATATTTTCTTATATCAATGTTGGGTTACATTGCCAATCCAAAAAAAAAAAAAAAAACCTTGGGTTACATAAAATATCAACCCTAAGTCAATCTATCTACTAAAATAAGACATCTTAAGCAATGTTTGAAATTTTTTTCTTCCATTAAAAAAAAGGTGATAGAATCAATATTAAAACAGGGAACAACGTAGAGGGAATGACATATGTGGTATTTGTTAAGGAATATTATAGTTAAGTTACATCTGTTGTAGTAAAATTTGTACGATATGTTGTTTTTAAATATGTACACGGTAGTAACTCCCCAGCACATATGGCAATTATAAGAAAGAGAATATTTTTAGTATGTGCCCCCTATATTTACCTTGTTAGGCATTTTCTTCATATAAGTTATACATTTTTGTGATAGATGTATATAATTTTTTGGTAGAATAATGACAATTTATAATTTAGAAATGAAATTACACAATTTTGTTATAATGCTATGCATTTTTTGTGGTATAATGTTACACATTTGTAGTTCAGTATTATTGTAAACCATAAAAATACATAATTTTATTTTTAAACTATAAATTATCATAATTTATTAGGAAATCACGTAACATTTATCACAAAATATATAAAATGTATTTAAAAAAAACAGTTTAGATGCTTATATTTCTCACAAATGAATATTGAGGAAACATAGAAGGACGGTATGTTTGCCAACATCATAACAAACTCCGCTTCTATTAAAGAAAGTTAAAAATCCATCAAATCTTCTGTCATTAGTTAAACAACTCAAATGTCAATTTTTTTTTTTTTTTTTTTTAAATTTTTATAGCAAAAGTAACTTTTTTATTAATTTCTCAAACATTTTAAGGAAAAAAAAATACAAAAAGAATAAACCCAAACGGCTCACTTGCTATCCAAAAACACATCTCGCAGGAATAAATTAATTACACTTTTCATCTTGAGTTCAATCCAAATTTCACTTTAGTTTCTATAGGGTTAATATGAACAATGTGGTTCTTACACTTTAAAACTAGTTTTAATTTAATTATTCTGTCTAAACTTTTGCTATTTTGTGTGTGCATATCTTAGAAAAATTGACTAGTATTTTAAAATTATCAATTTTAACCTCTAATTTAGACGGAAAAATCAAATTAAAACGTTAGAAAATTGACAAGTGTTCAAAAATTATTAATTTTAACCTCAAATTTAGACGGAAGAACCAAATTATTCATTATTAATTATTTCTATGTTAATAATTATACATATGTTTATATATATGTATATATGTATATAACAAAAGCGTGACAATTAATTTGTTTCAGGGAAGTCATGGACACAAGAGAACTGGAAGAAAGAGTTGATGATCATGTCTCCATTAGTATTGTAGAAAAGTTTGCTAATTTATCTAATCCATCCTCTGAGTGTTGTATCTTCAGAATGTATGATCACGTACGAAAGGAAAATGAGAAAGCTTATGAACCATCAATAGTTGCTATTGGTCCTTACCATCATGGTAAAGCTCACCTACAAGAAATGGAACTTCACAAATTACGGTACCTACGAAGGTTTCTGAGTCGAAGAAATGAGACGAGTGTGAATAGATATGTCATGGCCATAAGAGAATTGGAAGATAGAGCACGCAAATGTTATGCGGAAGAAACCACTATCCTTGGCCTTGGCGTTGACTCAGATCAGTTTGTGGAAATGATGCTTCTTGACGGTTTCTTTTGTTGTAAATTGGCTTAGAATCTCTATTTAGCCATGAATGGAAGCTCCACCAAATTGTTAGTGCAGCACTAACCAGCCCACTGTCATTTGTGCAGCACCAATGTTCTCCACTTCCATGAATGGAAGCTCCATTTCACCCACCCCATTAGAGACGAGAGAGTGGAATGGAGTAGGTGATGGCCAATCACCTCCTCCCTCTGATATGTATATATAGAGAGGTTGAGGCAGAGGGAAAAACACAGCAGATAGAGAGTGTGTGAGCTTAGAGAGAACAAAGAGAGAGATAACAATCTGAGAGTTGTATAATTGCTCCATTTGTTCAATATAGTGATCCGCTGCCCGTGGACGTAGGCGATTTGCCGAACCACGTTAAAACTTGTGTGTTATTGCTTGTTTGTGTTCCCTGGTGTGCCCCCGATCCGCAACAATTGGTATCAGAGCTCGGGTTGCGAAAAATTCAATTTTTCCCGAAAGTGCCCAGATTTCGAAGTGCTCGAAATCAACTTTTGACCATACCAAGAGGAAGAACTCCTCGAGAGGAGTCCAACCAAGCAAAAACAGAGCCCAGAAACCCCTCCACGCGCTCTCACGCGCGCCCTGAATAAGGAGAGTGAATCCCACTCTCGGCACGCGCTTCCACGCGCCGGTTGACAGTCGGCGTGTCATCACACGCGCTACCACGCGCCCACACGCGCTCTCAGGGAAGAAGACGAGCCACGCAGGCTGCCACGTCAGCCCACGTCATCGCCACGTCATTCCACGTGTCATCCCACGTGTCACAGCCACGTCATCCGGAGCCGCTGAGCCGAGTTGACCCAGCCGTTGACCACCGCGCCGCGCCGCCGTTGACCTCCGTTGACCGCGCCGTTGACCGCCGTTGACCGCGCTGTCAAGCCTCCGTTGACCGCGCCGAATGCGCCGTTGACCGAGCCGTTGACCGGAGAAATTATCCGGTGCACCTCAGCGCACCAGATTCTGCGGTCTGAGCAATCAAAGCTGTTTTTGCGGATCGAGCCATTGGTCCGTTTTCGATGATCCAATAGTGTTTTCCAACTATTTGGGATATTCCGGACACATCCGTACGATTAGTTTTTGAATCAGAGGTGTTCAAAATATTTGGGCTTGATCTGAGGCATTCGGAGTCCGTTTTTGACGATCCAATAGTGCTTCCCAACTATTTGGAGCATTCCGGACACATCTGTACGGTCAGTTTTTTGAATTGAAGTTTTTAAAAAAAAATGGCAGAATCTAGATCATCCGAGTCCGTAAGTAATCCAGCCAGTACAAGTACTTCTAGGCATTGGGCCCCGGTGTCCCATGCCAAGTTCGAGGTAGAGAAGTTCGATGGAAGCAGCAACTTCGGCATGTGGAGATGCGAAGTTAAGGATATGCTTGTCCAGATGAACCTGCACTTCACTCTGGGAGACAAACCAGATGACCTGGACGAGATAGAATGGGAGAGGGTGAATCTCCTGGCCTGCAGTTCCATCCGACTTTGCCTAGCGAAAGAGGAGAAGTACGCCTTCACAGAATATGACATTGCGAAGAAGCTTTGGAAGGCGCTGGAAGACAAATTCATGACAAAGAGCATCGAGAACCAGCTCTACTTGAGGAAGAGGTTGTTTTGTTTCGACTACATTAAAGGTATTTCGATGAACGAACACCTAAATAACTTCAATAAAATTATTACGGACTTGAAGAATTTGGATGATCACGTTGGTGACGAAGACAAAGCACTGTTATTGTTAAATTCCTTGCCTGACTCGTATGATCATCTCACTACTACTTTACTGTACGGTAAAGAGAAGATCAAGTATGTTGATGTTGCAAACGCCTTGGTGAACAATGAGTTCAGAAGGAAAGACAAGTCTGCAAACAGGGACTCAACATCCGAGGCATTGACAGTCAGAGGCAGAACCAATAACAGAAGAAATGCAGGGCGAGGAAAGTCCCGCTCAAAATCCAGGGGGAAAGCTTCAGACAAAAGACGTCTTGCAAAAGACGAATGTGCTGCTTGTCGCCAGAAAGGGCATTGGGCAAAAGATTGTCCAAATAAAGACAAGACAGAAGAGAAGGTGAATATTGCACGAGATGGAGATAGTGATGAAGGAGGTGCCTTCACAGTTTCATCATACGGCCAGTCTGATGAATGGATTATCGATTCCGGGTGTTCATTCCATATGTGTCCGAACAAGCAGTGGTTCTCGAGCTTACGAGAGTTCGATGGAGGAGTTGTGCTGATGGGCAACGACCAAGCTTGCCAGACAAAGGGAATTGGAACAATCAAACTGAAGATCCATGATGGAACAATCAGAATTCTTGAAGATGTACGGTATGTACCAGATCTAACCAAGAATCTCATCTCAGTGGGAGTTTTAGACTCCAAAGGTTACAGAGTAACCATGGAAGGTGGAGTCCTCAAGGTTGTTCGAGGAGCATTGGTTGCAATGAAGGGTACTCGAAAGGGAAATTTATATTTCCTAAATGGCTCTACAGTCACAGGAAAAGTGGCTGTCTCCACCTGTTCCAGCTCAGAAGATGATGCATCAGACACTTCCAAACTTTGGCACATGCGCCTAGGGCATGTCGGTGAGAAGGCTTTACAAGGGTTGGTAAAGCAAGGCCTGTTGAAAGGCGCCAAGACGGGGAAGCTTGAGTTCTGCAAGCATTGTGTATTGGGCAAGCAAACAAGAATCAAGTTTGGTACTGCAATTCACCATACCAAAGGGATTCTAGACTACGTCCACACCGACGTATGGGGACCTTCCAAGAATGCTTCGTTGGGAGGTAAACACTACTTTGTGTCGTTCATTGATGATTTCTCCAGAAGAGTTTGGATTTATACAATGAAACACAAAGATGAAGTCTTAGACATCTTTCTTACATGGAAGAAGATGATTGAGACCCGAACAGTGACGGATCAAGAAGCTCGAGATCGACAATGGTGGAGAATACACATCAGATCCCTTCTTTGAGGTTTGCCAGAATGCAGGGATAGTGAGACATTTCACAGTTCCTGGAACACCGCAGCAGAATGGAGTTGCAGAACGCATGAACCGCACTTTGGTGGAGAAAGTCCGGTGTATGCTGTCACAGTCTGGATTGAGCAAGGCATTTTGGGGCGAGGCATTGAACTATGCTCGTCATCTAGTCAACAGACTACCTACTGCAGCACTGAATGGGAAGACTCCCATGGAGGTATGGTCAGGAGTCCCAGTTACTGATTATGATCAGTTACGTATCTTTGGATGTCCAGCATATTTTCATGTTACAGAATCTAAGTTGGATCCAAGAGCCAAGAAAGCCATCTTCTTGGGCTTCGGTGACGGTGTTAAGGGATACAGACTGTGGTGCCCTGAATCAAAGAAAGTTCTCATCAGAAGAGACGTTACCTTTGATGAGTCTGCAATGTTGAAGCAACCAGATCCTCAACAGAAAGTTGAAGCATTGAAGAAGTCAGTGCAGGTGGAGTTTGAGACTCCAGCAAAGACTAGTCAGCCAAGCAACCATCCTGAAGAAGTCTCAGAGGATAGCTCTGAAGAGAGTTCAGATGAAGATCCAGAGGCTCCGCAACAATCAGAACCCATTGCAATCAGGAAAGGTAAAAGGGTTACTAAGCAACCCAGTTGGATGACCGATATGGTAGCCTATGCACTTCCAATCATTGAAGACAATGTTCCGTGCACTTTCAAAGAAGCCGCGAGATCCGAGAAGTGTCAAATGGAAGGAGGCTATGGATGAAGAGATCGGTTCACTTCACAAGAACAAGACTTGGGAGTTGGTGCAACTTCCAAAGGGAAAGAAAGCAATTGGGTGTAAGTGGGTTTACACCAAGAAAGAAGGCATTCCAGGCAACGACAACATCAGATTCAAAGCTAGATTGGTAGCTAAAGGCTATGCTCAGAAGGAAGGAATAGACTACAATGAGGTATTCTCACCTGTTGTGAAGCACACGTCTATTCGCATCCTGTTAGCTTTGGTTGCACAGTTTGATCTCGAGCTCGCCCAACTCGACGTCAAAACTGCTTTCTTACATGGAGATCTTGAAGAGGAGATATACATGTCCCAGCCAGATGGCTTCAAAGTTGCTGGAAAAGAGAATTGGGCCTGTAAGCTGAACAGATCGTTGTACGGGTTGAAGCAATCCCCGAGACAGTGGTACAAGCGATTTGATCGGTTCATGATAGGGAAAGAATACACAAGAAGTCAATTTGATCATTGTGTATATTTCCGTAAGCTTCCCGACGGTTCCTTCATCTACTTGCTCTTATATGTAGATGATATGCTAATTGCATCTACGAGCAAGGTGGAGATTGACAAACTCAAGGCTCAGTTAGCAAGGGAGTTTGAAATGAAGGATTTGGGAGAAGCAAAGAAAGTTCTTGGCATGGAGATCAAGAGAGACAGGAAGAAGGGCACGGTTTGTTTGACACAAACCCAGTATCTGAAGAAGGTGTTAGACAGATTTGGCATCAATGGGAAAACCAAAACTGTAAGTACACTATTGGCCCCTCATTTCAAGCTTAGTGCTTCGATGTCTCCACGCACAGAAGAAGAACGGAAGCATATGGCACAGGTTCCATATGCAAATGCAGTTGGTGCATTAATGTATGCGATGGTTTGTACAAGGCCTGACATCTCGCATGCTGTGAGTATGGTAAGTAGGTATATGCATGATCCAGGAAAAGATCACTGGCAGGCAGTGAAGTGGATCCTAAGGTACATACATGGCGATCAATCTGGGATTGAAGTTCGAGAGAGATAACCGACTTCGGCCGAAATTTGAAAGGTTATGTGGACTCAGTTATCTTTGGTGACTTAGACAACGCCCGGTCAACAATAGGGTATTTATTTATTCTTGCTAAAGGCGCGGTGAGTTGGAGGTCACCGCTTCAGTCGACGGTGGCTTTGTCTACTACAGAGGCAGAGTACATGGCAGTGACAGAAGCCTTTAAAGAAGCTATTTGGCTACGGGTTGATTGAAGACTTGGGACTTGTTCGAAGCACGTTGAGGTGTATTGTGATCAGTGCCATTTGTTTGGCAAAGAACCAGTTCATCATTCCGCACCAAGCACATTGACGTCGTTTCCATTTCATCCAGAAATTGTGAATGAAGGGATATTACGCTTCAAAAGATTGATGCTATGAGATAATCCGGCCGATATGCTCACAAAGGTAGTCTCTGGGATCAAGTTCCAACATTGTTTGGACTTGGTCAACATCTCTCGGAACTGAGCACCTTCGGGTGCAAGGCAGTGTTGATCGATCACTATGTTGGATTAGAGAATCCTCGCCAAGGTGGAGATTTGTTGTAAATTGGCTTAGAATCTCTATTTAGCCATGAATGGAAGCTCCACCAAATTGTTAGTGCAGCACTAACCAGCCCACTGTCATTTGTGCAGCACCAATGTTCTCCACTTCCATGAATGGAAGCTCCATTTCACCCACCCCATTAGAGACGAGAGAGTGGAATGGAGTAGGTGATGGCCAATCACCTCCTCCCTCTGATATGTATATATAGAGAGGTTGAGGCAGAGGGAAAAACACAGCAGATAGAGTGTGTGAGCTTAGAGAGAACAAAGAGAGAGATAACAATCTGAGAGTTGTATAATTGCTCCATTTGTTCAATATAGTGATCCGCTGCCCGTGGACGTAGGCGATTTGCCGAACCACGTTAAAACTTGTGTGTTATTGCTTGTTTGTGTTCCCTGGTGTGCCCCCGATCCTGCTCCATTTGTTCAATATAGTGATCCGCTGCCCGTGGACGTAGGCGATTTGCCGACCCACGTTAAAACTTGTGTGTTATTGCTTGTTTGTGTTCCCTGGTGTGCCCCCGATCCGCAACATCTTTATCATTGAGTTATTTCGCATGTATACGATGGTCATCATGCTAAGTGAAAATCAACAAATTTTCCAATCAGTCCAGTCTGTAGAAGAACTGAGAAATGAAAATTACCATATTTTCCAAGCATTCCAGATTGTGCAACTACTGGTAGCTGAGAATGACCATATATTTTTGCTATCAGATCACATTTTGGCCGCCATAGGACGTGATTTAATTCTACTTGAAAATCAACTTCCGTTCTTTATCCTTAATCGTTTGTTTGACATGACTAATAGCGATTCAAACTTGGGAATCATTCAAATAGCCTTAGATTTTCTGAAAGACTTAACAGAGAATAAATTACAAGCTCCTAGTGGAATCTCAATCGACAACATCAAACATCTACTTGACCTAGTACATAATTGTTGGTGCTCTAAGTTACCTGAGACGAATAGAAATGTAATAACGAGAGAGAAATGGGAGTTCATAAATTACGCAATGTAACTTCATGAGGCTGGGGTTCAATTCAAGAAGGCGGAGGGAAGCAACTTGTTTGATATAAAATTCATTAGAGGGACTTTAGAAATTCCACTACTAACCATCACAGACTATACAGAGTCTTTCTTGACAAATCTAGTTGCATTTGAGCTGTGTCCTTCATATCTTAAGCCTAAGTACGTTTGTGACTATATTGTCTTCATGGATCGCCTCATCAATTCCTCCAAGGATGTTCGTTTACTTACTCATAGTGGAATTATTGAAAGTTGGGTGGGTGATGATGCAGAGGTTTACTCCATGTTGCACAAGTTGTTCAACATCACCATAACAGGTCCAAGATTTGGTTACTCTGAAGTTTTTATTAATGTAAACAACCATTGTAAGCAACACCGAAACGTGTGGATGGCAAACTTAAAGCGGAATTACTTCAACAGTCCATGGGCATTGATTTCATTTTTGGCTGCTACCATACTACTGCTACTTACCGCGGCACAGACTATCTTTTCCATTCTTTCTTTTGGCAAAGGCAGCTTTTGAGTCCCTATTATTGTTTTCTTAATCGTGTGTTAAATTCAAATAAGCAAAGATGTTATATGTTATTTGATTTGTTTCAACGTTTTGTGCCATATGATACATTGTCATGTAAGAGGTGATAAATTATTGTTTTCTTACTTGAGTGTGTTAAATTTAAATAAGCAAAGATTCTATAGTTACCTTATTTGTTTCATCATTTTGTACCAGATGATACATTTCCATGTAAGAGGTGACAAAATTATTTTCTGCCATATGATACATTGTTTTTTTTTTTTTTTTTTTGATCGGCAAAGAAAATCTTTATTGAAAAAACATTCAAGGAATGAAGTTTACATCAATAAAGAGGAGCTTGGGCCTGAAAAGCCCCAAGCGCCAGTTGGTGAGAAACCAACAAAGAGAAAAGAAGAGGAAAAAAAACAACAAACATAACCAGAAACTCCCATATGATACATTGTTGTGTAAGAGAGATGATAAAATTGTGAATAAGTAAATAAATAAAGCTTGGATGGCATTACAGCAAGTTAGATCAATATCAAACTATCTATAAGAAAGAGAAATATTACTCTTAATAATAAGATATATTGTATCCAATTAAGTTGATGTATGTAAACTTTATAAAGCAGTTTAGACATATTTGAATTAGTCAACCATTCTTCTTCAAACTCATTTTGTTCCTTCCCTAACCACACTCATATTTATAATTTACGTGCTTTAGGACAACTCGAAAACCAATTACATAACCATGAGTTCAGACACCTCCCAGAATTCGTAAAATTGTCACCCTTCTCTTAAGCTATGAAAATCCAAAGACTTTCTGAAATGTTGACAGCTTGATTGGTTACTCAACACATGACACAACAATGTAGTTAGTTCAGAAATCTCTAATTGTTCATACCAAAGAATTGAACACTCTACGCCCAACTCTAATACTAATTCTTTTTTTTTTTTTTTTTTTTTTGAACAGCAAAAAAACACCCTTTATTGATGAATATTATCAAAAAGAAATTACATCAATAAAAGGAAGAGGGAGTGCAAAAGGCATCAAAGCAAACCTCACGATCCCAACTAGGTTGGCACCGCAAGGAAAGCCGAATCATCAGCAGACCTCTCCTGCAACCAAACTGCAACAGACCAGCATCAAACGCGAACAGACCCAGTCCAGACCAAACAGACCCAGTCCAGTCCAGACCAAACAGAGCCATCTTTGCTCAACCAACACCGCTGACGCAGAACCTGACCTGTTGCAGATTGTTCACAATATCCATAACTGAGTAACCTGAGCAGAAAGAGCCAGCTTCTTTGCTCCACATCGCAATTCGCACTTTAATGACCTCACACAGCTCCTCAAACTTTGGATGAACACCATTAAAGATACAATCATTCCGTAATTTCCAGATGGACCAAAGCACAACCAAAGGCATGGCCTTCCAGATCACCCTCTCTTGTTTTTTCAGCCTTGAACCAGCCCACCAATCTAAAAGACAGTGCACAGAACCAGGTTGAACCCACTGCAATCCCCACCAGTTTAGCATGTGTGACCAAACCTTCCAAACAAAAGGGCAAAGAAGAAGCACATGATTTACACTCTCCACTTCTTCCTTACAGAAAATGCAGCTCACATTTGCCTCATCAGATAGCACTCTAATTCGTTGCAGAAAGCTGGAGGTCTTGAGCCTACCTTTCCATGCCAACCAACCAAAGAATTGAGCTCTAGGTGAAGAAACATTGTTCCATAACAGATCTGCAACCTTACACACTGAACCTAAGGAATTATCGCACCACTTATAAGCAGAGGACACAGTAAAATTACGATGGATCTGCTTTCCAATGCAAAAGCATCGCCACGCTTCCACGAGGATCGGGCAAGACTAACAAAGAACTTTAGTCTATTCAAATCCTCCACCTCCCATTGAAAAAGTGATCTTCTAAAATTGAGGTTCCACTACCTCACTATTTCTTCTCGGTATGCATCACATTCACGAATCAAACTTTTCTAAAGAGAAGGAATAGAGCCTAGGTAAAGCTTCCATCAAGCACACATTATTACAGCTTGTACCTCTCCGTAAGCAGTATTTTTCCCATCCCCAATCACTGGAGCAGTAATTGTCTTTAAAGAATTGCACCAGATCAGTGTCCAGTTCTAGCAATACCCAAAATGTCACCCCATAAACATGAGATCTTGGGGTTATCGGAGTTCGACACCACCCTACACCCACTGATTGTATTTGTTATATATCACCTGTTTCACAGAGCATTAGGTTCGCCCCAAACCGCCGCCACCATTTCAATAATAGGCACTCATTCATAAGTCTAATCCTTTTAACCCCTAGGCCCCCTATTGTTTGCATTTAGAAATCTCCTTCCACTTGACCAAATGTATTTTCCTACTAGAGCCATCCCCACCCCATAGAAAATTGGATTGAATTGACACAAGTTCCTTAGCGACCCCTGCTGGCATTTTGAACAAAGATAAATAGTAAATGGGTAAGCTAGTCAACACAGATTTAATCAAGGTCACCCTTCCAGCAAAGGAGAGAAATCTTCTCTTCCAGGAGGCAAGTCTTTGTTTGCATTTGGCTAACACTGGTTGCCAGGTCCTCTTTCTCCTTGGGTTTGTACCAAGGGGGAGACCTAAGTACTTTAGAGGCAAACTTTGATGAAGACAATTGAACTTATCAGCAAATTCCTTGGATGCTTCATTTGTTAACCCAACTCCACACACCACACTCTTGTGGTAGTTAATTTTAAGTCCGGACAACACTTCAAAACAACGCAAAATCCTCTTTAAGTTGTTAACCTCCTCCCACTGCGCTTCACAGAAAAGAATTGTGTCGTCAGCGAATTGCAAGTGTGAGATCCTAAAGGCACTTGAACCAACTGCTGCCCCTTTGATCAACCCCAACTGTTTTGCTCTTTCCAGCAGGATATTCAGGCCCTCCACCACAATGTTAAAAAGGAAGGGTGAAAGAGGGTCACCTTGTCTAAGACCCCTTTGCGGGCTAAATTCTGAGGTTGGCGAACCATTTACCAAAATAGAGATTTTGGCTGTTGAGACACACTCCCTCATCCAACTGATCCATTTAACCCCAAAACCAAAATTTGAAAGCATAGTGAATAAGAAATTCCAATTAATTGAGTCATAAGCTCTTTCAAAGTCTAACTTTAGGACAATGCCCCTCTTTCTATTCCTCTTCCAGCCATCGACAATCTCATTGGCTATCAACACCCCATCTAAGATGTTTCTGCCCCCAATAAATGCTGATTGCGCAACACTAATAATTCTAGGCATCACAGTTTTGATTCTGTTGGCTAATACTTTTGCCAAAATTTTATACAAGGAGCCAATGAGGCTGATAGGTCGGTAGTCGTTCAAACCAGAGGGGTTCTCATTCTTCGCAATCAAAGCCACAAAAGAGCTATTGATACCCTTGACCAATTTTGCATTTTGATGGAATTCCTGCATGAATTGCAGCACATCTACCTTGATCACCTTCCAACACTTTTTGAATATCATCAAATTAAACCCATCAGGACCAGGTGCTTTGTTACCTTCACAACTCTTAACTGCAGTTACAATCTCATTTTCCGAAAACTCAGCTTCCAAGAGGTCCACAACTTCACTATCCCCAATGGATACGAAAGACCCAGATAGCCTTGGTCTATTACACCATGATTCGGTAAATTGGTTAATAAAATGCTGTTGAACTGCCGCCCTCACCTCCACAGAATCCTCCTCGATAATTCCATTGACTGCTATTGAGCACAAAGAATTTCTGATTCTCCTAGAGCTGGCCATAATGTGAAAAAATTTTGTGTTCCTATCCCCTTGTGTTGACCACTTTATTCTAGATTTTTGTAACCATGCCCATTCCATCATTTTACTTAACTTCCAAGCTACTCCTTTAGCCTCTCTTCTTCTAGTTTGCTCTGCCGTAGTTAATGGTCTTTCTTCTGCACTTATATCAAGTGCATGAATCTCCTCTTCATCTAGTTTAAGTTTATGCTCTACATCACCAAAGACTTCTTTAGCCCACTGCTTCAAAGCCAATTTTAGTATTTTGAACTTCTGGAGACATTTGAACCCAGCCCAACCTACCACATTAGCTTCTAGCCACGTATTTTCCACAAAAGGGCTGAACTTAGGATGTAGGGTCCAAGCATTTAGAAATCGAAAAGGAGTTGGACCCCAATCTCTCTCATCCTCCATCAACAAAATAGGGCAGTGATTTGAGACCTTCCGGGGCAGCCCTCAAAGCTTAAAATTAAACATTTGTAACCATTCTGGATTAACCACAAACCTGTCAATACGACTCCACTTCTCCCCCTCCTGAGAATTACACCAACTAAATTTTCTTCCCATCATTGGTAAATCGGCTACTTCAAGATTTTCGATAAACTCATTAAACTCTCTCATACCTTTATCTCGCCTAGAACTCCCCTTCCTTTCTGATATACTCATGATCTTATTGAAGTCTCCTCCCAAACACCAAGGTTTATTGTAAACCAACTTTAATCGCGTCAAGCTATCCCACACCCCCTTCCTCCTCCCTATATCATTTGGACCATAAATATTTAGAATCACACACTCAAAACTATTATAAAGGGTACTTGATAAAATTATGAAGTTCCTGTTCTTTCAAAGAATCAACCGCTTAAAATACTTCGGGTTCCAGATGCATAATAGGCCACCGACTCTGCTGAATCAACTGCCATGAAATCCATTTGATCTCTGCCCCAGATTGATCTAACAAACTTTTCATCAATTGTGGATCTCTTAGTTTCTTGTAGTAGCACCATATCAACCCTTCTTTCGCTGAACACTTGTTTAATCTTCCTCCGTTTCCCAGGCCTTCCTAACCCTCTTACATTCCAAGATATAAGCTTCATAAATAGAAACATTTTTCAGCTCCTAAACACCCAGGGCAGCTACTTAACAAGCATCCCCACCCCTGATCCTCATTTTTTCCTTGTCATTGACTTCCAAATCCATAATTTTGCTAAGGACAACCTCATCATTCCCTTCACAGTTCATACCAAGGATACGGCCAATTTGGAGTGATGCTTCAGCCTCAGTAAGTAATAATCTCCTATTGTTTGATTCAGATGTCATGAGAGTGAGATGGTCGCCACACGATCGAAACACAGCAGCTTTCTTCAAATTTAGAGAGGTTTCCACCACTGATTTGTCCCTTTGGAGATTACCTTTTTTCTTAAGCTGATTGCTAGGCAGGTTGAGAGTTTGCACCCTCTTGGTGGCCACCTTCTTCTGAATTGAATCTGCAGAGGAGCCCACAATTTCACTACTTACCTCTCTTCCGATACGGGCTAGTGGTTCTTCAACACTACAAGATTGAATAGAGTTTTCTGAGTTGATTTGGGCCTCCAATGATTTAATTCTAGGTGGTCTGTGGGTTTGGGTTTCCACACTGTTCAGTTCATGGGCTTTAGTCAGGACAACCTCAATGTTAATCCCAGGCCTTAAAAAATCAGATTCACTTAGACTTTTCAAAAGGCCTTGGTTTCTAAAATCACCATCAACCGGCCTACCCACCCCATTTTGAACGTTGATAGAGCTCATCATCAAAGCTACGTCCCTACTCCCGCAAGCACCCCCAGAATTTACTTTCCCCATGCCACTGACAGTTTGAGCCACCACAGACGTGCTCTTCCAGCTATCCTCCCCTTCCCTGCCATTGCAGTCATCACTCCTTAGGTCTCTACACCTTACTGCTAAGTCTCCCTCATCGTCCACCTCATTGCCGACTAGTGCCTCCACGTCAGCAACACCATTTTCATGCTTGCTCTCTGCTTCCACCATCTGGGTAACTTCATCCCCGAAAGAGCTATGTTTAACACTATTACCATGTTGTTGATGGCAAATACAGTGCTTATTCACCACCTTCGCAGTAGCAATCTGGTCTTCACAAACTCTTATCGGATAAAGAACCCCTTGGCAGTCCAAATTGATTATTTTGTTGATGGATTCCATGCACTTGGAGATTATGTTAACCTTGCCGCAAATCAAGTTTTCCATATTTGATGTATCATCAGCGAGACCAGTCACTTCCCCCCATAATCTGCCTATTGAATAAAAGGTGTTGTTGTTCCATACGTTTAGGGGCACCCCATAACAGCTCAACCAGATATCTCTTTCTTGTGCAATGGCCATCCCCTGTTTCCATTCTGTAATCGATTCAGCCCAATCCTTAGCCCAAACCTCCATCAGCTTGAGTTTGTCACGCATGTTTTCCACCGATGGAAATGATAGAACTAAGTCTCTACCCCCTCCTTCTCGAACCTCAATATCCTCCATGCCCCTAAACCTCAACTCTGTTTTGAAATCAGCCCCAGAGTACATCGGTTTTAATCTCACAATGGCACTGCTGTATAACCATCCATTCCCTGCTTCATAAACTTTCACAGTTAAGAGTTCACTAGTGGCAGGCCCTTTCCCACTAACTACCTGGGCAAAGGATTCTTTACCTTTTAGCTTCCAAGACACCATTCCCATCCCTCCCATTTCCTTTCTTTGGATTTGACTCTGTAAAGGCCTTTTCTGAGCTTCGACGCGACGAACAAACTCTGCAACTTTCACTGATAAGGCTCTGTTATCACACCATAATCCATTTGCTTTATGGACTGCCATAGTTGCTGCGATTGAGCAATTATATCTCACGAATCCAAACCTGGAGCGCGTCATCTTCCTTATTTTTTGTGGTATGAACACGTCCTGCACCACTCCGAAGTGGGTGAACATAGTATACAACCCTTTTGGGTTCATTGACTCTGGTAGATTGTCAACAAAAACCGTATGGATGCCTGAATCCCCCCTTTGAAGTTTATTCCCTACACCCCCATGCTTGTGTATCACTGGTCTCCAGCCACCTACTTCCATTAGTCTTGATCTAGAGCTCTTAGTCTTTGATCCAAAATGTGGCCTTTCACTGAGGCATATTAACAAACAGGTTGAGTGCGAAACTTATTGTCAAGGTAACAGACCAAGTCCTACTCTAAGATTCCTTCAGATCACAAGACCCAGATGAACTAAGAAGAAGGGTGATTTGCATGTGAATCTTGATGATGCTACACCCGCGAACAACGACTGAGATCTGCCTTTCTGCCCATAATCGGATGAGAGAGAGAACAGCTAAGCACACATCTACAAGCCCTTC
Source organism: Camellia lanceoleosa (assembly GCA_025200525.1). Classification (NCBI taxonomy): domain Eukaryota; kingdom Viridiplantae; phylum Streptophyta; class Magnoliopsida; order Ericales; family Theaceae; genus Camellia; species Camellia lanceoleosa. The sequence continues at coordinate 141,742,773 of CM045762.1, forward strand.
CGTCAATAGTGTTACTGTTGGTATACTAGTTAGTACACTAATTAGTGTGTGTAGCATCACTTTTCAAACTATCTATGAAACTAAATTAATTAGAGACTAAATTCACATAATTAAAATTATATACTTTAGGAATTAACAATACTCGTCCTATTTTGCTTGTTTTGCCTCTAATACTAATTCTTACTGAACTTGAATTTCAAAAATAATTATAATTCAAATTAAAACAATAAGGATTCAAGTAGATTTTTGTTTAAATGATTGTCAATCTAGTATAGACTCCAAACATTAACAATCTCCCACTTTCGACAATTCCATGACAAAATCTACCCAAGCAAATATGCCTAAAAGCCACAAAACAATGATCATCTTCTTTGGAGCTAGAGAGAAAGCTCAAAGAACGTATGTGGATTTCTTCAAACTTTGATCAAATCCAATTCATTCATATTTCATAGATCTAGAATTAAAAATTAAAACCAAATCAAGTAATTAAGAACAATTCTAAGTAATTCCCATTGTAATGCGCCCTAATCAACCACTTTGTCATGTAATCAAAAGTTTTAAACAAACATCTGGTACTATATCACCACTAACAGTAATAATATCTCAGAAAACGATAATGAAAAACTGAAATCGAATATCTATTCAATCACTTGGGATTTAAAATATCCAAAATGCAGATATACAAAAGATATATATCATCAATCGAATCATTTTGTAACAAAAGAAGTGTGTTCCGTACACATCTTCAAAATATTATGTGTAAAACCAAGGAGTTGAGACACATTCTATGTTCACCTATATGATTCAGGACGAGAGGTCTCAGTAATGAGATGACATTGATAGCCTTCAAAATCTACAGTAGTGGAAAATCATGGCATTTAATGTGATGCGAAGAAACAATAAAAACGACACTAAAAACAAAAGAGAAATAGACCAGATGAAAAAGGACCATATTATTTACTAATCCATTTTACAAAAATACCAGAACTAGACCTAAACATCTGAAGTTTAAACAACCAGGGACTTTAACTAGCAAATAAACTGTAGGGTGTCCTTAAGCTCTTATACAAATTTGTAGAGGAATGTCTCACTAATTTTTTTTAATTTTTAAATAAGTTGAAAAATATTGATTATCCGAAAGTTGAAAAATTTGTTTTTTTGTTTTATACTTTTGATTATCAATTTTTAATTTATAATAAATTATACCAAATAAACTCAATAATCGTTGGTTAGACTAGACAAAGGGAGGAAAAAAGAACGGAGAAACATAATTTTCCCAGGCACACAAAAGTAAAGAATTTAGGGCAAACGTGTGAATAAAAGTGGCTGGCGTGACTGTCCGTTAATCATTTGGTTCATGGGACAACAATGAAAAATATAGAGGATAGGCTTCCCTTCGGTTTATATTTGATTAGAGGATATTGTTTGGTTTATGTGGGCCTGTGACGGTATTCGTATTGATGATTCAAACTATTCAATATGTAGGATTCGTCAAATATTTTATTTTTATAAAAAAATTCACGTTGATCAGATATCGACAACTAATTGATCAGATCACATTTGTTAAAATAATAAATATGATTTTAAAAATAAATTATTGACCAAAGTGTGATTTGATCAAGTGGCTGTCGAAATCTAATCAACGTGAGTTTTTGCATGGTTAAAATACTCGATGAGACCTATACATTTCACATTTCAGATTATCGATGCGAGTTCTATGATGAGCTCACAGAAATCCAACAGTACTCTTCATTTGATTTTCCCAATTGGAGAGACGATTGTCCCAAAATATATTCTCTATTGATTATGGTCCATAATGATTTGAGTAAAGAGAGTTAATGGCTAATCGAATAAAATTATGTAAATGATATAATAAAATCGTGAGCAATATTATGGTACATTTCTTTCACCAAAATTGAGTGGTGTGGTCAAGATTTGATCCTGACTTTTTGAAAGCTCAAGGCAAACTTAAAAAATAAAAGCCCAGCTCTAACTTTTCAACAAAATATGAAGGTCCGGCTCTCGCCCACAGACACACACAAAAACAAAAGCCCACACACAGAAATAGAGTTTAATCTTTATAATAAAATAGATTTTAATTTTTTAATTTTATCAATCTAAACAATGATTTTGACTATTATTTAAAATCCTAGTCCTCATCAAGAAGGATTTAAACGAGAAGAGAGTGTTTAATTAACACAACATTATTTCTTTCTTTTCATGATAGTCATTTTTTTTTTAATAATAATATTCAATACTCCTAATACCATCATACTGCGAATCTTATAACTGAAAAAGAAAGATATATCATGAAATTTAATACACATCTTTTATATGAAGAACAAAAATAAACAAAAATAAATTATTCCATCAAAAGAAACAAAACTAAGTCTATAAAAAACAAAAACATTTATAACAAAAAGGATTTAAAATTTTCCTATAGCATTCATGATAGTCATTTCAATGGTGAAACATTTATGGCACATGCATGTTCTGTTCTTGATTTATGTTTGCAAAAACAATTGACAGCCTTGTGAGATTTGAGATTTTGATTTCCATCCAAACAAGAGCGGTGCGCTTGATCGAACTTATAATTCAAACACATGTTTGTGAGCAAGGATTTTCTCCTTAAATCCTCTCATTGACTTCCTACTTGATAGGTTATTGGGCTCACTTTTAGATCTAATTTAATGATCTAAAGTATTTACATTTTAGGATTTGTCGTGTATATTATACCTGTAAAAAATCAAATCGATCAGATATCAAAAATCACGTGAACTAAAAGTTTTATTAAACAATTTTAATTCTTTCGATATTCGATCAATTTGATTTTTTGCAGGTATGATGTACATGACAAATTCTAAAATGTAAACGGTTTGAATAATGGAAATTAAACTTAAAAGTGGACCCAATGACCCATCAAATAAGGAGTTAAGGAGAGGATCCTTACTCCATGTTTGTGGCGAAAAGGGAAATGCCGCAAAAGTTCTTTCTTACATGTGGAACTCAAGATTAACTAAATAAATGTAATAAACTATTCTACTGATGAACAGAGAAAGTTTACAAATCTAAATAGTGTAAAACCTAACTATCGTAAAAAATAGAAAAAAACAAAAAAAAATAATTATAAACTACGAAAATTAAGAAATGCAAACGATAATGGCACTACGCCGGATTTAAATGCAAAAATATAGAGCTATATTGTTAGTGCCGGGACCTTTACCTGTTGTGTCTTTACAGCAGTCTACCACGTGGCCCATGTTGATCCTAGTACCAACCCATCTGTCCATATTACATCACATGCTCCATTATAGGGCACGGTTTTGCTGCAGTCTATTATGCTCTGGTGGCTTACGGTCGTTGATGTGGCCCAACGACAAACTTTCGCATGTTTTTAAGTTGGATAAACAAATAACGGAGATGATGCTGTTCTTTACTTTACTCTGTTTGTTTTTCCCCCTCTTCCACATCATGATGTTCTCTTTTCTCCTCTCTCCTCCCTCCTCTCTCTCATCTGTCCTTTTTTAAAAAAGAAAACAGAGATCTCGTTACATTTCACCGTTGCTACCTTCTCCTTTCTTAATCTCTTACTGCCTCTCTCCTAAGAACAACCACCATCAACACCAACCTCACTATTTGCCCATCGCTATTACACCCAAAAACTCAATGAATTCTTCATCACTACCACAACTGATTCCATATCCACCACCACCACCACCATCTCCCCCTCCCCTATTCACATCAAGACCAACAAACAGTTCACAACTCACAACACTACCTTTTTTATTTCACCCGTCAAATCTCTTTGGTGGGATATTTGGAACAATTTTGCAATATTTTTTTTCTAATTTTTTTCTGCAAATTTTGCAATTTGTAATTCATATTAGGCATTGTTAGCATGGAAGATTGTACAGTTTTCTATTAGTGTTATCAACCAAAAAAAAAAAAAGAGAGAGAACTTAAGAACAACAAAATAATTTCTTCCCATGACTGATATTGCAAGTTTGTAACTCTAAATTTGAAAGAAACAGTGCTTTGGTGTTCAATTGGAAACAGTGCTACAAAATCGATCCGTGATAGATCCGCTGTAGGATCTTGTTCTCATGACTGACTTTGTAAAAAATTAATGGAGAGAGGGGATAGAAGGAAGAAGCAGAAAGAGAATAAAAAATAAATAAGAGAAACAGAGAAGAGCGAGAGTGGAACAGTAAATGAGGAGAGAGGATACAAAATCGAAAGGTAAGATAACGCCAACTCTCCATCAGTTTTACAGTATTCAAGAAACATATGTCACGTTTTCATTACACCAATAAGCGACTAGAGCTTCAATGACAGTAGCAAAAGAGAAGTTGTTGGTTGGTCCTAGTGTCACGTCCCACCGAATTACCAAAATAAAATTGCCTACAAAAAAGAAGTCTCATGGAAGGGAAACTGATAGAATACTCTAGAAGCTCCTAGAAGAACCTGAGAAAATATGAAGACTATACAGGATGCTGGAAGGTTCCAGAACTTCTTAGAGTATTTTAGAGAATTGTACATAACACTAGAATCTTGTACATAAGTCTTGTATATTCTAGAGTAGGCTCTTTGAGAGGATGAGGGAAGGATCTAGAATCCCCTCTATCCTTGTAGATCTAGAATAGTCTAGTAGATGTATGAGGAAGAAGTGTTTAGAACACTCTACACTCTTGTAGCTCTAGAATGTTCATTTGTAGCCTATAAAAGGGGAAGTGCCTCATTTGCCCAAACCACCCAAGTAGATCCAACCACCAAGACTTGTAAAGCATTCTCTTAAGTGTGAATATAAAGGAATTCTCTCAAACTCTCTTGTGTTCTTCCAAACTTCTCTTTCTTACAAGTGTGTGAGTTAGGCTGATTTAGCATCATCAAGTGAGACTTGATATTGTCTAAGTGCCGCACGGTTAGCTTGGAAACAACCAAGTCCGTGACACTAGGGTACTGGATGGCTATGTGTGTTTTGATTGGTGGAGAGAGTAAAATTTAAGGTAGCGTTTGGTACAGTTTTGTAAATTTGATTTGAGAATATGAGTTGTATTTTGAGTTTGTGTGTTGTGGAATTATGATTTGAGTGTAGAAAATTTGTTTGGTTATGGTTTTTAAATAGTGTTGAAATGTGTTTTGAAGATGTATTTTGAATTATGTTTTGAAAGTTTGATGTGACATGTGAAATAAGAAAATTTGTTTGGTAATGTGTTTTCAAAATAGTTTTCAAAATTTAATTCAATCAATAATTTATTTTGAGTGTACACAACTCTTATATCGATATCCGTATTTTTTATCAACAATAATAACCAAACTATATTTAAAATACTGAAATTAAAAATTATTTTTGTTTGAATTAATTTTTTTCAGTAATTTTTGTTGAAATTTTTTTTTCAAATTATTTTTCCATTTTAAAATAAATCTATGTCAATTATTTTGTGTCAATTAAATTTTTATATCAATTTATTTTTTACTTTGCTAGAAACATCTTGTACAATACATTTTTTATTTTTGTTTTGAAATTTTGTTGAAGTCAATAACTTTTAAAAATACATATTAATAAAAGTTAACATAAATACACTAAGTTTAATAGATTAAAATACAAATCATATCGTAAATCTTACAAAATATTATCAATTTTTTTTCTCATTTATTACGCGTTATTAATTTATTAGGAAATGAGTACACATCAGACCATTATTGAAGGACCATCAACACGCTCATATAATTGAATTCACCTATAAATTTACTATTTTGTCTCTTTCTATTTACATTGGAAGTGAACAAAATATAAAGGGTAATTTAGTAATTTCATGAACCTACTACCTATATATTGAGCCAAAAGAAAAGGGACATCATAGCTGTGTATATCAGTTCACATGCACTTTTATGAAAAACATTATTAATATTATAAAAAAATAACACATAACAAATTAAAATATAAAAAAAAAAATTAAAAACCAAGCTTCAGCCTTGTTATAAATTATGATAAACCATTCTGTTAACCACACCATCTTCACCGTCTTTTAGCCTTTTTTAAATTTAGTTGAAATCAATAACTTTTAAAAATACATATTAATAAAAATTAACATAAATACACTAAGTTTAATAGATTAAAATACAAATCATATCGTAAACCTTACAAAATATTATCAATTTTTTTTCTCATTTATTACACGTTATTAATTTATTACGAAATGAGTACAAATCAGACCATTATATCCGGACCATCAGCAAGCTCATATAATTGAATTCACCTATAAATTTACCATTTTGTCCCTCTCTATTTACATGGGAAGTTAACAAAATATAAAGGGTAATTAGTAATTTCATGAATCTACTACCTACATACTGAGCCAAAAGAGAAGGGACATCATAGCTGTGTATATCAGTTCGCATGCACTTTTTTGAAAAGCATTATTAATATTATAAAAAAAAAATACATAACAAATTAAAATATAAAAATAAAAAAATAAAAACCAAGCTTCAGCCTTGTTATAAATTCTGATAAACCATTCTGCTAACCACACCATCTTCACCGTCTTTTATCCTGCTGAAGGGAGATTTCAACTTCACCGTCGAGTGGTCTCACCTCCATCAACAACATTAATTTCAATTACAGGTAAGTTTCGTATTACCTTCACATGTTGTATTTTATTCAGACTACCTTTGGTATTAAAACACTAGTAGCTTAAAACACCAGTAGCTTTCTTGTTCAGTAGCCTTCGACAAGGTCATCCGGGTGGTCAACCGGCCGGTCATCCGGCCGGTCATCCCATCCTACTCCAGTTTTGTGGCCGATCTATGCATGTTTTTCATATCTGTGTGGACTGCCGATCTGTAAATGTTTTTCATATCTGTTCCATCATATGTGTTCTATTTTTTTACACTAACATTATATTATTTTTGATATATTTTCTATACATTTTTTTACATCATATTATTTGCGATATAGTTTCCATACATTTTTCTCAATTCATGTTTTCATATATATTTTTCTTTCACTGTTGTAGCTATCATGCCAAGAACAAAACGAGCCAGACCCGAACGTGGTGAATCTTCAAACCCTGTACAACATCAACCACCACAACAACATCATCAACATCATGGCAATTTAAATAATGATTTTTTAACGTATCATCATGAACAATCCTATTCACATTTTATTAATCGACCAATTGTTACGGGGAGAAATGTAAGACTACCTTCTCAATATGATCCGCTCTTAGTTGGTAAATTAGATACAATGGGATGGCTATCTTTAACTAATTTACCAAATAAGGTATATCCCCGTCTTGTACGATTATTTTATGTTCACGTGACAGCTGGTGACCAACAAAATGAACCATTTAGTCTGACCTCCTATGTGAAAGGGAAAACAATCACACTCACTCTCCATACTTTCGCACAAATTGTTGGAGTTCAAACAGGAGATTTACAATGCTATTTTCAAAATGAGTCTGCCGTAGAACGAATGTTTGGTGATGTCACTCAGATCTATACCACAATTTGTGACAACAAATTTAGCGGCACTAATTTACTAGCCAGACATTTAAAACCCCACCTTCGTGTTCTTCATCAATGGATAGTTGAAAATGTCACTCCCAAAAAAGGCCATTATGATAGTGTTTCATGTTTTAATGTTTATTTGTTATACTGTTTTGAAACTGGACAGAAATTAGATTTATGCTTCATATTACTCAAAGAAATGCTGATTGCAAAACTCGATTCTCTGTCTGGTCGGTCACTACCTTATGGAGCTTTGTTAACCATAATTTTCAAAGCGCATGATGTCAACCTTGAAGGGGAACCATATGTCAGAATCACTTCACCAATTTCTGAGTACATACTGACCCGAGGTGGTGGAGCTAACATATTGATGAGCTCTATTAATATTGAAAATGAACCAATACCCGATGAGGAAGAACCCAATGACAATGCCATGCCACCAAATGAACAACCCCATTACTGGACTGATTATTTGGCTGTGGAACAAGAACGGTACAATCAACGCCATAATGGGAACAACAAATGGCTAATCACCAATACATTAATTTACTCGGTTCGATGAATTTGCCGGTGCTCAAAACTCACTAATTCAACAATTTAGCGAGTTTCGTATAGACTCAGGGAGACATGATGAAGTGACAAGTAACCGCATTGATCAGATTGACCATCGAGTCACTCAGCTGTACCATCACTATTACCCTCCACCGCCACCACCACCTGATAATGATGCTTAACTTGATCAAAAATAAATTTAAATGGTCAAACAGATGTAGTGGCTACATGTTTTTTTTTTTCAATTTTTTTTTGGTTATTTATTTTCTTATTTTGTTGTACTTCTTTTATTTTGTTACTTTGTTGTAAGCTTTTGTATTCATGTCATGAATAACAAGTGTTTTTTTTTTTTAATCATTTTAAAACAAGTTACAATGTTATGACAATATTTACGTAAAGATTTCGCAAACGGAAAAATTATGGGCGTACAAAAATGAATATATGTCAACAAAAATGTGTAACAAATCCTTCATTTCAATGAAATGAATAACAATTAAACAAATAAAAAATAAATTGTCTGTATCAATTAATACAAAAAATGAAATTAATGTTGTAAAATGAAATAAAACAAGTTACAAGTAAATAATAAACCTTCTTTTTTTTTTTAATTAAAAGGAAAAAAAAAAAAGTTAATATGAACAAAATTTTTAAAAAATAAGGTGTAAAAACGAAAAAAAATTAAATTGATCAACCGAATTAATAACAAAACTTTCAAATTGTTTACTATTTAACAAAAAGTCAAAACCACAAATATGTCATGTACAAATATTTTTTCACAAAATTGAAAATAATAAATTGTAATTATTTTATTAATTTCAGTCATTATGAAACCTTTATTACATTACTTCACCCACCATCCAGGACCCACCACCACCCACCTACCACCCACCACCACCCACCTCCTACCACCCACCACCACTCACCACCCACCACCACCTACCACCCACCACCAACCACCACCCACCACCTACCACCCACCTGCCACCAACCACCATCCACCACCCACCACCCACCACCTGCCACCAACCACCACCTACCACCCACCACCACTCACCATCCACCTGCCACCACCACTCACCACCAGCCACCTCCTACCACGCACCACCACCTACCACCCACCACCACTCACCACCACCCACCCCCCACCCCCCACCTGCCACCCACTACCACCTACCACCACTCACCACCCACTCACCATCCACCTGCCACCACCACCCACCACCTACCACCCACCACCACTAACCACCACCCACCACCTACCACCTACCACCCATCTCACACCCACTACCACCCACCACCACTCACCATCCACCGCCACCACCACCACCACCACCCACCACCCACCACCACCACCTACCATCCACCGCCACCCACTACCACCCACCACCACTCAGCACCACCACCCACCACCTACCACCTACCACCCACTCACCCACCACCACCTACCACCCACTACTACTCACCACCACCACCCACTACCTACTACCTACCACCACCCACCACCTACCACTCACCACCACCCACCTCCTACGACCCACCACCACTCACCACCAGCCACCTCCTACCACCCACCACCTACCACCACCCACCACCACCTACCACCCACCACCACTCACCACCCACCACCCACCACCACTCACCACATGTAAAACCAGTACTCAGTACGATATGGAGTTGCCTTGTTGACTTCACCAATTTCTACCCGTGGCCAACATGATTTTGCCACATAGCAGTAGCAATTGCATCCCGAACGTTCGATTGATACGTTAACCCATGTTGTGACATGTCAACGTAGTCAGCTTGGTTTCCAACCTGCTCGTCTGCTTCTGCTTCTGCGGCCATTTCATTATCAGCTTCCATAAATAATGGGTCCATAGCTGCATGCAAACGGATCCAATTGTGCACTACACAACATGCAATCACGAGAGGCCCTTGTCTTGTAGACTTGTAATTTGGCATGGACCGCAATATTGGGAAGCGCTTCTTCAGAACACCAAATGTTCTTTCTATGACATTGCGTAACGACGAATGTCGATGGTTAAACAATTCCTTTGGTCCTGAATAATGACGGCCACGAAACTCTTGCAAGTGATATCGTTGAGACCGAAATGGGGCAAGAAATCCAGGCATGTTTGTGAAACCAGCATCAACTAAATAGTACTTACCTACATGTAAATAATGAATATACAGTTCTGTCAATTGATATGTGCAAAAAAACAAAAAAAGTGCAGCATATGATATTTGCGGACAGTTACCATTGGGTGGGTGTGGGAACTGTAGATCAGCTCGTGTAATAGAGTCAATCAAAATAGCGTTGTCGTGAGCGCTACCTTCCCATCCTAATTAATAAATGTGAACAACATATCGAAGTTACGAGTACGCTTTTGCGATCTGTTGATTTCGATCATGAATGTATTTTGTCTTGAAGCAGGACCCATGCATCGACCAGCGTGCCATCAATAGCACCGACACAATCCTAATTGATGATATTGATTTGACATTAAAAGCAAAACAAACTTCGATATTACTTTTATAATTAAAAAGGAAATAATATTTATTTCACATACGTTATTGATATGTACAACTTACAGATATCATATTGTTCATACCTTGAACCAGGGAAAAACCTCCTGTCATTTAAAATTTTTGCGGTGTGTCGCCTTGGTTACGTATTCGATAACCGTTGATGCAAGCTTGCACAATGCCCGCATAATAATTTTATATGCCGACAAATTGTTTTGGAGTGTCAAATCTATCTCAATAGTCGATGACGATCATTTTGTGCAAAAGTGTATAAAAAAATTCCAAGCGATTCCTCGACACTTATATGCATATGCTGAATATCGATAAAGCCATTGTGGAGTAAAGTGTCTTTCAATAAAATGAATGTTTGTGCATCCATTCGCATAATGTTCATCATTGTTTCTGGGTGGCCAGTTAATAGGCCGAAGATGTAATTATCACCTTTGAATGGACACGTTCGCTGCGGTCGGCGAGTACTTGAGGCGTTGATTTGGTCATGCATGCAAGCAATCATCAAAAAATCCATAAAATCATCAATAACCTCATCCTCGTCTGATGAGAGCTCCATTGAATTATTTTCTCTGTCGGATGACATATGGTTTTGTCTACATCACATTAAAACCATAATTATAAAATATGTCATTAATGCTGTAATTCATACAATTAATGGTGACATAGAATTAAAAAGGAAGTATATGAATAGTCGGCCGTAGTTATTTTTCAATGTACACTAAAATTCATAGAAGGACAAAATTTATTTAATACGTGCTCATATTGTCATAACACAACATAATAGATAAGAAAACATAAATTACTTAAAAGTTCAAAAAAAAAAAAAAAACATACGAAGATAGGAAAGGGAAGAGGATATCATGGAAGGAAAAAAAAATAAAAACCAAGTAAGGAATAATGAAATCAATTTTTAGTTCAGACAGGGAGATTTCATAATACAAGCAATGAAGAGCTTCTGACTTCACTGCAAAGCGAGGATCATGGGTAGGCGCAAATGGGTAGGAGTGCGCATAAAAAACCTTCGCCATTCCTTATCCTTGAACAGTGTCAGCGCCCTAATGTACTGCACTGGTGGTATGTCCCCAAGCTCTAGTAATGCATCTTGACAGGCATCAAGGGAGTAATCATCACCACCCGCACTTACAGCCTCTATCTCATTTTCTCGTGCACGTGAATGTCCTGTTTTTGCTTGTACATAGGATGTGAAAGTCAAGACACATCATCAAACCCACTTGACCGTGACTTTTTAGAACGACCACTGTCAGTCTGGCTGGTTGTAGGGCCCCTCTTCTGACTTTTGCCCTTTGCTGGATCCATGTACTCATCCCCAAATAAGTCAACAGGAATTGCCTCAGCAGCGTTACTCTCACCAGCATTACTCCCACCAACATCAGGGTTCCAAAATTTAATAAACATGTCATCTTCTTCTTCTGAGTCAAGGGCTCCTTGTGTGGATGCACGAGATAAGGCCCCTGTGGCACAACAATTTTCAACAATTTCTGCCATTTCTTGAAAATATTCAAATCCTTTTGTCCTAAACTTCTTCACATTTCTGTTGGCCTACAACAAATACAAATAAAGAATTAAGCACTATATGCATCATGAAATCTTTAAATTAAAATTATTTAATAGTACAGATTAATAAATAACCTTATCCCAAAATTCATCAGGTGCAACAACAGTGCCTACAATTGGATCCCATCCCAGACCAGTCTGTGCCTGGAGTCGCTTAAATGTCTGATAATCAGCTTTCAATCGCTGATATTTTTGGCGCACCTGTGTTGCTGTATACCGAAATCCATACAGATTGTGCAACTGATTTGCATAATAATTCCAATGCCTAATTGTCCACGAAGTAGTACGGCCAGTTGTTTGGTTTTTTCTAACCTCATCTCTCAACATATTTATTAATTTCGTTTCAATTCTGGGCGTCCATATTTTTGTTTCTTGGTTGTCATCAGAATTATTTTCATCCATCTATAAACATACGAATGAAATTTAAACTAGCCTGGGATAAATATACAAGACAAACAGATCATAACAGAGCAAAATGATTTCAAATAGAACACAAATAAAAAAAAAAAAAGCTGATGATACTATTTAAAGGAAAAAAATAGCGTAACAGATTACTTAAATTTAAATAGCAGAAATATAACAACAACTACTAAAAAAAATCAGGTAACATTATCTTTGAATGGTAGAAAAAAACCAGTAAAAAAGATGTAAGGAAAATGGGACGGGTAGAAAATGAAGCAGAATAAATAAACCAGTAAATGAAACTATTTAAAGGAAAAAAATAGCGTCACAGATTACTTGAATTTAAATAGCAAAAATATAACAATAACTAATAAAAAAAATCAGGTAAAAAAATCAGGTGACATTATCTTTGAATGGTAGAAAAAAAAAAGATATAAGGAAAATGGGACGGGTAGAAAATGAAGCAGGATAAGTAAACCAGTAAATGAAGCTGAAAAAGGGAGGGGTAGGTCGACCGGCCGGTCGATCGGCCGGATGACCCCGGGGAAGACCGGCCGGTTGTCCAGGTACACCACTCAAGTTGTTCAGAAGTTCTTCTCTTGCAGAAGGTTCAAACAATTCACAATTTAAAACAACAACCGCTCTGAAATGAGAAATACACGTCCACAAATTCTGAGAAATCACTTGGGAACTGATTTTAACTTCTCAAAAATTATTTATATATAACAGATTCAGATCGATTTAGCAGCTTACTGCAAATCTTCTTCGCAAAAGGTGAAACAGTTCAAGGAAAACAGAAAACATCTTAAAATAAAAAAAAATTGTCCCTTACATTTCTCAGAAAATATTTTAGAACTGATTTCGACTTGTATAAAATCATTTGCAGTTGAAGGATATATTTACCAGATTAGTGGGAATTGAATAATTATCGCCGGTGATGGAATGTGTATACTGACTTAATGTGGCACTGTTTCTTCGTCGGATTCGATAATAAATTTCATAAATTTGACCTGAAAGAAAAATAAAATAAAATTAGGGATGAATTTTTTAAATCATTTTCGTATAAAAAAATATGAAATAAGAAAATTTGTGAGTTCTTTTACGTCGCAGTTGTCGTTGTTTCGTTGCCCGTAATAAGAATCTTCCACAACGCACAAATCGTAAGGCACTCGATTTCTGGAAGATGATACCAGTATAGAGCGAGTTGGGTGGATTCATTATTTATAAAATCAATCTGCTCTGTGAAGCCCACCCGTGATGAATCTGAAGTACCCGTGATGAATCTGAAGTATCTGAAGTACTGATGTTTGTTATTTGTTAGAGAAGCCTACCCGTGATCAATATGAAGTACTGATGTTTGATAGAGATGAGCTTCACGTGAATATTTCAGAGATGAAGGAATATTTCAGAGACGATGGAGACGACATACAAGGACACGGAAGAATTCACAAGCGTTGAAAGTAGAGATCCTGCCAAACAGGTTTTCAAATTAGAATTTGAATTCACACGCGGAAATGTGTTTTGAAAATACAACCAAACGTGAAGCGCGAGTTTACATGTTGAAAACTAATTTGAAAATACAACCAAACAGACCCTAAAATTTTGTATTTTGTAATTAGAAAATAAAAGGAAGCGTATGATATGATTTTGTGATGGCAATAAGTATGACCACGTAGTACTCTTAAGACTAACCAATAATTTTTCATAGCAAAACCACTCCCCACATTATAAGCATCATTGTATATCTGATGTTCCATACCTCTTATGGTCTAACATTTCTCATCTGAAACTCAATTTTTTGGTGGTTGGCTTGGAATGGGAGGGGTCTAAACAACTGCTTATTTACAGAAAATTAGGATCAATGCTAGTCTCGTTTGAAAACAGACTAGTGTGAATGCTAGCATCAATTGTATTTTCTATAATTCAAAAGTTGAATCAGTTGATCATGTGTTGTTGCTGTGCTCATCAGTTTGGATAGTTTGGGCCAACTTGTTGAATTGGTGGGTCCAGTGGGTGGTGCCTGGGTCAATAGAGGGGTTGCTTAATTGGTGGGCTGGATTTTAAGTTTAAGAAATTTGATTGGTTGATTTGGAAAGTTATTCCTTTGATTCTGATGTGGTTCATGTTGATATTTTTAATAAAAATAAAATAATATATTATTTTAATAAATTTAATAAATTGTGAGTAATAAAAGGTTTTATATCTTATTATTTCTTTATTTAATATAATGTTAAATGGTGGTTTATTGTTATCGTTAAGTGAATTTTTATTATATAAGAATGTTATATAAGTATATGATTTTCTTTGAGTTGGAAGATGCATAAGACACAAGAAGAGATTGAAAAGATGATTTGAGAGATAAGGGATATGTTTGGTTTGGTTTTGAGAGAGTAGTAAGCCTAAGAGGGATGTATGAATTAAGAATGGATTGAATCGTTTGTGACCCATATGTGTTATATAATGTGTAGGGTCGAGCTCAAGGGTGAATCTACTGGCAGATCACTGTGAGTAATATCTTAGCAAAGATATTTTGAAGTATATTATTTGTCCAATTGCTTATTTTCCTATAAGTCTTATAAGTTTGTTACCTTGAATCGTGGACAAATGTTTGTTATGCCATATGGTTGGGCCAAAGGCCGTTGGATACAATTGATTGGGCCGAAGGCCATTTGACATACATGAATGAATGGACCAAAGGCCGTCTGACATGAATGAATGGGCCAAAGGCCGTATGACATGAATGAATGGGCCAAAGGCCGTCTGACATGATTGAATAGGCCAAAGGCTGTTTGACATGAATGAATGAATGAATGGGCCGAAGGCCA
The DNA here is from genome assembly GCA_025200525.1 of Camellia lanceoleosa. Lineage (NCBI taxonomy): Eukaryota > Viridiplantae > Streptophyta > Magnoliopsida > Ericales > Theaceae > Camellia > Camellia lanceoleosa. The sequence goes on from CM045762.1 coordinate 141,758,174, forward strand.
TCTGACATAAATGAAAGAATGAATGGACCGACGACCGTTTGACGAGAACGAAGTGGGCCAGAGGCCGTTTGATATGTTCGGGCTTAAATCGCCTAATGTACTAAAATAATGAACTAAATAGAATTCTACATGGGCCCAAGGCTGTTTGATATATGTGAATCTCATGTGCGTACCTTCGCTATTTGATATTATTCACTGGGCTTTCGCTCACACTCATTCATGTGTCTGTAGGTGAGCCAAGGAAGGTCCAAACCTAGCCTCAGTGAAGTATGTGAGAAACAGTCAAGGTTTTGAAGTGTCAGCTCAAATGTCTCACGCACGAGACTTGTCTTCGCCTCTTTTGTTCTTTTGATATGGTTTGGTTATATTGGCGAAAACGTTGGATTACTTTGTACATAAACTTTGGGTTTGACTGACTTAGACTTAAATGATCTTGTATGTACAGAGCTTTGTGTTATTACATATTTTGATGTGAGTTATTAACATGCATAGATATGGTTTGTTATGATGTGCCATGTAAGCACAGCTCTACGGACAAAAGTTTTGAATTTGCTTCCGTTTGGCCCCTTTATTCCGATGAGTTATATCTTGTTTGGTTTGAGGCCGTAGGTAATCCCTTGATTACTGGCCGGTTATGTCCTTAACCCGTAGGGGCGGGTTCGGGTCATGACAATAAGAGGGAGAGGTTATAGTGTTTCTGGTTTTGACTCGACCTATTTAATGTTTTGGATCCAGGTTTCATTGTCTTATACTGTTGTTCATGTCTTGTTTTCTTTTCTCTCCCTTTGAGTTTAGCTTTTAGGTTGTGTTGATTGCGTTTGGAATATGCTGGTAGCTTGTTTTTCAAACTTTTGTTGCTTAGAATTTTGTTCCTTTGCTCGAGCATTACTTCTTGCGCTCAAGCGGTCTTAGTGAACTTTTAGTACTTTTACAGGTCTGTAAAACTACTGGGAAGTAGTGTCCTACACTCGAGTAACGATTCTTGCACTTGAGCTGTGTCGGCTCGAGCGGCCATTGTTAAACTCGAGTGATGGTCTTCTATCTGGAAAATTTCTAGGAGTTTGTATTCTGCGCTCGAGCGAAGATTCTTACGCTCAAGCGATCACACATTTTGTGTCTGGATGCTCGAGTGACACTCCTTGCACTCAAGTGGTCTGCACATATATCAGTCCATAAAAGTCACTTTTTACATCACTTTTTCACCTCTCTCTCTAAACAATTCAAAACCATAAGTTGAGACTTCCTCTCTCTAAAGCTTAGTTTCTCTTTACAAATACACCTAGATCCGTCGAGTTCTTCACCCGTGTCCCTTTATTAAAAAGGTAGACCTCAGCGAGGGCTTCATTTTAATCGGAGCAAAGTTGATTTTTGGTGTCTTTGGGTTTCCTACTCTCTCTCTCTCTCTCTTTCATCTTCTAAAGCTTGAGGTGGGGATATTTCTACCCTTTTTATGAGTTTTAACTTGGTTATTTGTTATTCGTAAACAATATTGAGATTTTGAAAGATTTGGAACAAATCTAGGGTTTGGGTGAAAATCAAAAAGAGGGGTTTTTCAAATGAATCCTTAAAAATGATTTTGATAAGGAAAATAATGTTGAGTTGGGAATAAATAGCTGGTTTTGATATGTAGAATTGATTTTGAGAAGAAAAAAAAAAAGTGGGGATTTGCCCTAATTATGTCAAATGTTGATTTTATACAAACAATGAGATTGATATTGAAATTATGAAATTGGATTGGTTTTGATGAGGATGGTGGAGTTGGGTATGTATTACTACTCATACTTTGGAATTTGGAAAGTTTATCCTTCTGGAATATTATTTATCTGTTAAGAAATATCTGTTTTTGGCTATCGGTAGAGGATAACTATGATTGTTGTAGAAACTGCATGAGAATTAGGGAAATTGAAACTATTTTTCTCATTCATTTACATCGGTTATTATTTCATATTTATACATTGCAAATGTACATTGTTTTGAGAAAATGGGTGAATGTGGAAAGGAGTTGTTACATTAAATAAGTTGGCCTGTTTGTTTAAAGTGAAAGTCTCAAAAACTGCACGTATACATGGGTGCCGATCCTGCGGACAAAATATTCGTAAAATGGCAATAGTAGTGCTTGTATAGCACATGTTTACATGGGTGTCGGTTTATGGTTTCCCGCGGACGAAATTTCCATGAAATGTGATACTGTTTTAGAGATTTCCAGAAATATGATTCATTGCCCTATTTTTTCCTTGAAAGGAGAATGTTTTATGAACTATGATATTCATTTGGCATTGCATGGGTTTCGGAAAGAGATAAAACGTTTTGATACAAGCATCGCATATGCATTTACCTTATAGCTTTGTTAAGATTCATATACTGTGTTGAATTATTTCTACTGGCTTTGGCTCATCCTATATGGGAAAAACATTTCACGTGCTGATGATATGCCTCCGCCAAGACTATAAAGGACTTAGAACAAGAGCTTCATTTTGTTATATTCATTTTTGTATAAGCCAAGAGCTTTAAGTGTATTGGACTTAAATTCCACTTTTGATGTAACCAAGAACTGTTTTGGAAAGTTGTAAGCCTTTAGGGTATTTATTATATGTTTTATTTTCATATCCATCTCATGCTGTGACATATGTTATAGATTCAGAGATAAGCTTATGAATGTATATTTGCATATGTCACTCTTTTGTAAACTCAATTCGAATCAATGAAAGATAATTACTTATATTAGTATAGTTATTTAATGTATATAATAGATGGTCTATTACCTATTATTTTGGGGTGTCAACTCTTTTTTTCCTTTGTGCTAGAAAGGTAAGGTACATGATCTTGGAGAATCAAATTTGGGATGAATTTTTGTATGAGAATCTTTTTTATTTGGAAAACATTTCTAAATGAGTATAAAAATGACTTGAAATATGGAATTTTGCAAACATTCGGAAATGATGTCGATTTTTTTTAAACATTTCAAAAGGAGTACAAAAACTTCTTAGTAAGCTTTGGGCAAATGTTTAATTTCAAACTATAACACTCAAACGTAATACTCTAATGTAACACGCTAATGTATCACACAAAAAAAGTCCTTCGTATATTTTTCTCAAACGTAACACTCTAATATAACATTCAAAAAAGAAAAAAATCCTTATTGTATTTTTTTCAAACATAACACTCCAAAAAAAACTCATTAGTGTAACACTCTAATGTAACAAACAAAAAAACTGCCTATAATACTCCAAAAAAAGCTCATTAGTATAACACTCTAATGTAACACAAAAAAAAAACTCATTAGTGTATTTTTTTTCCCGAACATAACAATCCAATATAACACTTTAAAAAAACTCCTTAGTATAATATTCCAATGTAACACAGTATACTTTTTCCAAACGTAACACTCCAATGTAGAACTCTAAAACAATGTTTAATATACTTTTTCCAAATGTAACACTCTAATATAACATTCTAAAAAAATTGCTTAGTGTACTTTTCCAAATGTAACACTCTAATATAACACTCCAAAAAAAAAAATGTTAGATTTTTCAAACCATTCCAAAAGGATGAGAGATTCTTCAAACCATTCCAAAAGAGGTACACAAATTTTTTAGTAAGTTTTGGGAAAATATATAATTTCAAACTGTGAGTGTTACATTTGGAAAAAGTACACTAAAGAATTTTTAGTGTTATTATGTTACATTGGAGTGTTACGTTTGGGATTATATTGATTAGAGTGTTACGTTTGAAAAATGTATACTAACAAGTCTTTTTTAATTTTTTATTTAAATTTTTTTTTTTTACATTAAAGTGTTATGTTTGGAAAAAGTACACTAAGTATTTTTTAAAAAAAAACTTTTTTGAGTGTTACATTGTTATATTTGGGAAAAATGCACTAAGAAATTTTTTTTAAGTGTTACGTTTGGAAAAAATACACCGATGAGTTTTTTAGTGTGTTACATTGAAGTGTTATGTTAGAGTGTTACGTTATTAGAGTGTTATGTTATTGGAGTGTTACATTAGAGTGTTCCATTTTTGTTCATAATGTGGGATCAGTTCCAGAATGAAGGAAAATTCAAAACTTCTATAATGCAGATTACCCAAATGTGTAATTTTACCTTTGGAGAAATCCACTTTTATCCTTGAAAAATTAAACCCAAACATGTAATTAACTACTCTTTTGTGTAATTTCCACTTTAATAGGACCTTTGGTTTCATAAGAAAAAATAGAGGACTAAACAGTTCACAAGATCATATTTTGAGATTTATTGATACTTCACCTTAATAAATATCAAATATGAAAATTAAATAAAATATCAACAAAAATTAAAATAAAACATATCTATAAAAATTTATTTAAAAATTAAATAAATAAACATTAATAAAAATTAAATGAACTTATTTTATTTTATTTTTTAATTGAGATTTTTATATTTTATTTTATTTTATTTTACTACATAAATACATAATGAAATCAAATATTTAGAGGACAAATGTGTCATTTTACAACTTAATCCCATGATATTCTAATCCCACAATTTCTATCCTACATCCCCCTAGAACACAATATAACATATATAAGATTCATACTCGGGTAGGACTCCTAATCCAGCCTACAAATCCTCGATCAAACAATTGACTCCATGCTAGATTGGACATGGAGTCCAATTTTTTTTTTTTTTTTTTTTTAAAAAAAAAAAAAAAGTATTACTATTCAAGACAAAAAATTAGACCCAATTTTCAGGCCCTTTGGCAATTAGTAAGATATTAAAAGTAATATTCTCTCTCATACATTCTCTAATTATTAACTAATCATATCGCTTATGCGTTATTAAATTTATAAAATAGGTCTAAAAATAAACTTTTTAAAAAGGTAATGTAGACTTATATATCATTTTTCAATCATTTTCCTGAAACAAATTTCTCCAAAGTGTTCCCCAATTACTTTAAAAAGTTTACACCAAACATGTCATCCAAACAGAGAAGGGGTACTATTGTGCCTTAAGGTACAACAATTACTACCACCCTTTTGTGGGAGGTCTTCTTGAGTGTTTTTCGATGATCTGAACCGTTCATACTGTAGGGTTCGTCAAGAATATTATTCATGTAAAAAATCAAGTTAATCGGATATTCATAACCCCATGATTAGGTCCTAATTGTTTTTTTAAAATTTATGAAAATTATGTTAACTGTTAATTTTTATAGAAAAAAAATGTGCTTTGGTTATAGGGCTACAGATATCCATTCAACTTGAATTTTGTGTATGGATGATCTACTCGACAAACCTTACAATATGAACGGTTCACATCATCGAAAAACACTCGGGAACAATCTCTCACTAGGGGCTCAACAGTAACTACTGTGCCTTAAGGCACAATAGTACCCCTCTTCTCCCGTCCAGACTAGTACCAGAACTGCAATTTCTCTCTCCATTCAAACACTATTTTGTTAAAGACTACCTAATTTCTTCATAAAAGCGATTTGGTTCTATTTGAATTAGGCAAATTGTTCTTCTGAAAATGGATTTTAATGCAGATCTTCCACTTGCATTCTAAAGAATATTGATGACAAATCTAATTGATTCGTCTATATATATATATAATTTTGTTTACGTTTTTTTATCAGCAAAAAAAAAAAAAAAGCTTTATTGATGATAAAAACATACAAAGTATGATAAAATACATCAATAAAGAAGAGAGTGCAAAAAGCATCACAGTGAAACATCAAGATCTCAACTAGGTTGGCACCAAAATGCACACCAAATCATCTGCGAGCACAAGCTCCCAGTTGGTGAGTAACCAACATACAAAGCAAAACAAAAACAAGCAAAACACAAGCAACAAACAAATGCAATCACCAACAATTATAACCAAGCATTCCTAGGCCCAACCAATAACAAAAAAAAAAAAAAACAACCCCATGCTTCTACGAACTCCACCTAGCAAACACTCTAAAAAAACAGCATCCAATGCAACTGCATCATTAGCAGCAAGCACATCAAAAGCAGTAACATCTCAACATAGACAGCAACAACACAAGTCATAAAGCAGAGCTCCTGATCTGCTGCAAATTGTTAACAACTTCATGAATTGTGTACTTACACCTGGGATAGTGAGGTTTCAACCATAAGATCATGCTAGCTTTAATTAAATCACACAACTCATCCAGATGAGGCAGTACCCCATTAAATACACAGTCATTTATTGCTTTCCATAAGGACCATATAAGGGCACTAGGAATAGATTTCCACAACATCCAATAAAAGTTCTTAAACTTAAACCTAGCCCACCAACACAGCAACCCCTCAACTAATCTAGGCATTACCCATTGAAAACCCCACAATTTTAAAATATTTGACCATAATCTCCACACCACTGGTCACCACAGCATCACATGATTTAAAGATTCATCTTCAGAGTTACAAAACACATAGAGTACTAGTATTCTCACTAATTACACCAATCCTTTGTTAAAAATCTGATGACTTGATTCTACCTTTCCATGCTAGCCATCCTAGAAATTGTGCTTTCAAAGGAGAAATTTTTTCCCAAATAATAGAAAGAGCATCAGAGATAGCTCCAATCTCATGTTTATTATACAGTAAAGCCACACTAAATTAACCTGAAGGCAGTGCTTTCCATTTAAGAGAATCATCAACATTAGACACTACAATCTGAGTTGTGTTAAGTTGTGAAATAAGTTCACCCACCTCTGCCATCTTCCATTCCCTTAAAGGCCTTCTAAATTTGAAGCACCACTCCTCAGAGTCTCCCATTTGATCCAGCATTCCTTGTCATGAAACATCTCTGTTCGTAACCAATCCAAACAACCTTGGAAAAGTCTCTTTGAAGCATTGATTACCCAGCCACTTGTCATCCCAAAACTCGATTCTATTCCTATCACCAATAGCAAAATCCACACTTGAAAAATAAAAGCTCCTGAGAAAGGGATTGCAGTCTATTACACAGAGAATGTCACTCCATATCCTTGATACTCTAATTGAATTATCCATAAATGGGAACCAATTACCACGAGACATCGGGTATTTAGAACAAATTACCCTTTTCCACAAGGCCTTATCTTCATTTGCAAATCTCACTATAACAAAACTGACTTTTTATGGCACTACATCAACGACATACAATAAATGCACGCCGTAGTTTCGCACTTTTATGACTTGCTTTGTTTGCACGTTGTAAATACTTTTCCAACCATGGCGTGTCTATTGCGTAGGCCATGAATGGTAGTAACAATGATTTTTTTTACGACTTGCAATGTTTGCCGTAAATAATAAAACTTTCTATGACATGCATATGGCATGCCATTAATACATCAATTATACATGACACACATACGCCAGCCATGAAAAGTATTGCACTTTTCACGGTGCACACAACACCCGCTGTTAAAAGTATTGCACTTTTTATGGCGCACATATCGCCTACCGTTAAAAGTATTGCATTTTTACGACACAAAATGCATGTCGTGAATTGTATGTTAAGAAAATAAACGCCAAAATGAAATTTTCTGGCGCCAATTCACCATATATATATTCGAAAAATAACATATACATCTACAGCCCCAACATTAATGAAAGAAACTAATAGAATAAAACTCTCACCACCGATGCTCATCTATTGCCGATCTACATCCTCACCCTTCTTATCTCCGATCTGTTCCTCCCCTGTCAATCTTTCCAACGTTGATGTACTTCATTTCATCTTTTCGAGCCCTAATCTGAGAGAAAATTCCTAGTTTGAAGAGAAAGAAAAAGGGCTCTCTCTCTCTCTCGCTCTTCAACTCCAAACCCATCGCCCCATTTTTCTCTCTCTCTCTCTCTCTCTCTCTCTCTCTCTCTCTCTCTCTCTTTCTCATCTTCCCTCAGAACCCCTCTCAAATCATCCACCTCCATCCTCTTTGCCAATCTCTTCAATTTCTCTCAAAACCCTTCGTCAATCCCAATTTACAATGATTGGGATGCGAAGTTGAAGCCTCGGAAGCAACTCATCAAGAAGAACACGACTACCGAGGAGAGCACTCCTGATTTTGGAATTGGGGAAGAGGATGATGGGAAAGATTTTGGGGATTTTTTGAGGGGAGAGTCGGACTACGATGAAGCCCTTTCCCCCTATGGTTTGTATGATTTCATAACTCATTTTTTTTCTTTGTACTTTACCTTTTGATGAATAACTTGCTCACGCAACAACATTACTTGTTAATGGATTAGGAAGATCAATCGCAAAGGTAATTATCTCTCTTTACATAACTTTTTTTTTTCCTGTGAATTATTGTATGTACAATATATGTGTGTGTGTGTGTGTGTGTGTGTTTTGAAGATTATAACTAGTTGAAAAAAAATCAAAATTGTTGAAATATGAATGTTTGATAAATTACGATGAGTTAAGTTTTATTTCTGTAAAATAATAATAATAATTAATTAATTAATTTTACTTGGTTTCATATGAACGCTTGAATTAATAGAAGAAATGCTTGGAATTTATATTGTGAGTACCCTATATGGTTTTTCTCTTTGTTTTTCTTAGTGATTTTGCTAGATGTGTTTGCTTTGGGGAACAATTAGATGTTCATGGGCTTCCTTGATTTAGATTGTTTCATTTTCCTTTTACTTGTTTGTTCAATAGTGTTTCACTCTTACCAATTTTGTTAGGCTTGGTAGATTTTCAATTAAATGGTTAAAACCCTTTGGTGGATAATTGGGTTATATCTATAGTTTTTTCTTTTTCTTTTTCTTTTTTTGGTGTTGGTTCTAGTCAAATTGATGCTTACTGTTACCCTTTTTTTTTTTAAAAAAAAAAAATCCTAAATTTTTATTTCTATTTTACTTTTTTACATGTTTGATAATATGCTTAACTAAAAAATATCCTTGACTATTCATGGCCAAAAATTGAGTTTTTTTGTGTGTCTGACTTTGTTTTGTTTTTGAGAAAGTGAAGCAAGGACTAAGCTAGTATCTTGGTCATGATCATGCTTTAATAAATTGGTATTACTTACTCAAATTTTTATTTGTTTTTTTGCTTATTTGTATGCACCTTAAGCTACCATTTGAATATGCATTCTATTTTATTTATACTCCATTTAATTCATTGGAATGATCATTCCTTAGTCTTCCTTACGAAATGATCTTTCCATTACATTGGTGTATGATGTTCTATTGACAATGTATTTTTTATTATTTTTGTCAGTCAACCAAATATGAGAATAAACATTTTTGATGAAATGATCATACTATTCCACTCCATCTAGTGAACCAAACACTATCTTAGATGACCTTTATGACTCTTGCCATTTAGATTAAATTTAAATTAGTAATTAGATTTTAAAATGGCACGTCTTCATGATGTGCTATAGCAATCCATGGTCATTAAGTAATATTTGTTGTAGTGAAGGGTGCTGGTGGCAGTGGTAGCTGGTGCTATCACTAGTTGCTGCTGTCATTAGTTGCTGCTGATATTGTATGCAACTGCTACAACTGTCTATGTTGGTTAGGACGACTGAATAAGAGGTTAAGGTGGTTGAGGGGAACTAGGGGTGCCTCTCTCTCTCTCTCTCTCTCTCTCTCTCTCTCTCTCTCTGTATATATATATATATCTATGTATGTATGTATATGATCGTTTTCAAATTCTAATGATTCTGATCTCTACTACTAAAGGGGTTTCGTCTAGGGCTTAGGATGTAGTTAGGGATTCGAAATCACTAGCGTTATTGGGTTTAGGGCAAATGGAATCGGGTTTGAGCTTAGAGCAAGGGGAATCGATAATTTCCTCTGAGAAGGTTCCTTCGATTAGTGTTAACAAATTGACGATGGGGGGTGAAGGAAGTCATAGCCCTAGTTCGAGGTCGTTCGCTGTTTCGGTGGTGTGTTGGCCATTTGTATGAGTGAGGGTTGAGTGATGTGAGTCCACCCCATTATACTGTGTGAGAGGGTGAGTTTGTGGGTTGAGTGACTCAGAAGTGAGGGTTGAGTGATGTGAGTCCATATTTACTCAGAAGTCTCTTGAAATTAGATGAAATTGTTCTAACTGATGGTTTCTCCTTTACAGCTCATATTCCTCTGTATCTGTACCCTTTTCTTAATACGATAAGCAAATCATGGCCATTTGAGTACTTGAGGCTGACTAGCTTAGGCGTCATTGGTGTTTTGGTGAAGGTGCTTTATTATGCTGGTATTAATTTTTACATCTTATGAATAATCTTGCTCTTTTTCATATAATTTTCATACTTCTATTTGTGGAGGTAATACATTCCTTGAAATAAAGTGGCAACTAAATATATTAGTAAGGACTCCCTCTGCAGATTGCAACTTGTTTTCAAATGATAAAATTGAAAATAATAATAATAATATACATAAAGAATTAAAATCTAATTCATGTCTATAAAAATAAATAATAAAAAGAAATCCATAGTTAGCATGAGTTTTATGGGCATGATCTTATCTCTTGAATGTTCCCCAAAGACAGGGAAATATTTTTGAAGAAGTTAATAAGTTGTTTAAAATGAATTTGCATATTCTCTCAGTTCCAACCAATGGTAATTATTATTCTGACAATTTTAATTAATATACATTTCCTTAGAAGTTCAAGCTGGTTCATAATTTCAAGGTATAATGTGTTATGTTGTCTAGATGTTGGTTTTAGTTTTTATTCTCTTCCTTTTATTTATTTATTTTTGATCAGCAACAAAATGAAACTTTTATTAAAAAGAAGAATAAGAAAGAGATGCAAACAAAGGGGGACAAGGAGTCCTCAAAACAGAAAATAAGAGAAGGAAAATCCCAGGAAAAAAAATGAATAAATAAGAGTCTGAGTCGCACACTGTATTCTTTTCCTTTTATGCAGGCACATATTAATTTAAATATACCTATGTGAAAAGTTTGGAAAAGGAATATAATTAAAACTATTCATTAAATCCTGCAGACTCTATTTTTGATAGGCAGCTGCATATATTGGAAGCCATTTGCAGCCAACAATGTAGATTGCTTCTATGACCTTGAGGAGACCTATGATGAATTTTTTACTAGAACAGAGGTGTTGAATTTCTCTTTGATATTTGTTTCAACTGCTTTCTTTTTCTTTTCTCTTTTCCCCAATTTTTGAACCGATAAATTTTGACAATTTTAAGCAGTAAACAGCTGCCTCATCACACACAATATGTAATGGAGAAATTTTTATGTGTAGTATGCCTCTTTCATTTTGCTCGAAATAATCTCCTCCCTTTCTCATTGAATCGGGAAGTTACATGACGTGATTTGTTTAATGTTAATATTCTTATAGAGGTTAATATTCAACAAATATCTTTGGAATCTAGCACATTCATTTGTTTGTTTCTTTTCTCTTTATTTTTTGCTTGTCCTATATATAAATTTGACAGCAAGTCAAATGTAGGGTTCAAATTTGATACCAGAGAATAGATACATATCCTTATACATTTTTGCTCAAGAAACGAATATATATATACATTTTTGCTCTTTTCTTTCAATGGTTACTGGAAAACAAACAAAGCCCAAACTAATTGTTACTATCAAGTTGTTACTTTCTTTGTACCACGGTTTTTTTTTTCTTTGGTTGATATGTTTAGTGATCATTAGTTAATATGATTCATGTTGAACTTTTCCTTTTGGGGCTCTATATCAGGTGAAGAAAATGATGCACAATATTCACCAATATCAAGTTCCACTTCAAGTACATGGCAATGATGGACCTCCAGGTGCCTCTTTAACTCACAACAACAACTCCAACTTGTTGATTTGAAGCCGTTGGTGCATATATGGCGTGTGTAGACGTCCCTGAACGCCCCGGGAGGGAATGAGTCCCCCGTTCCGTTCGTCTTGGGCTCACTATAGTTCAGGACTCAAATGTCACGGTTCTTAATCTTGAACCAAAGAGTCCAAATCTGGCAAATCGTTTTGAGAAAACAAATTTTTAGAAAAGAAGTGCCAAACATGGACTGCTTTGCCAGATACAGAGTCGCCACCTAAATATTTTATTTTTGGGAAATTTAGGAAACCCTGACTCGTTGCCTAAGGCCACGTGTCTGTCATCACCAAAGTTGCCTCGGCTCGGGAACTTGGGTACGATTAGGGAAGGTCACTTCGTGAGCACCCCCGCTCGCCCGACCAAAGATCGGCCTCTACTAATCACGCTGTCAAGTTTTGAAAACACTATGCATTCTTAGTCCGGTTATTAGCCTAGATTTACTATGTGATGCGCACAACATACAAGTATAGACCGGGTCGCCTGAATTGGAACAAAACACTTCATGTTTGTTTTTTTGAAAGATGGTTTGCTACCCGCAGGTAGGCTTAAAATGCAGTTTTTGCCACCCTCGGGTGGGCTTAGAAATCATGGTTTTGCAACAATCTAGTGGGCTTAACACTCACAGTGAATGAATTGTTCCAATCTAGATAACCCAACCTTCACCCACAAGCATTCAGGCAGTTATATCACAAAAGCAAATATCCACATGGTAAGCATGCTATTCATGGCAGTCACTCACACGTATGCAAGGATGCTAAAGCATAAAACTTACCGAGTACTCCAAGCCAAAACAGAAGCTAATTAGAAATCATGCATGATCCGAAATATACAGAAATGCCTAATGCAACACATGCAAAAATGCAACTATAGCAGGCTCGGCTATTCTAAACATGGCATATGGAATGCTACAGCTAACAAGTATTCAACTGGGAATTGAAATACAATGCAGTGAGCTATGATGCGCCAAGCCCTATGCATGCAAAACAGATGAATGAATGCAAACATCCTATCATACTGTATGCTAATTGAAACATGCCCTAATCTAACCATCGTAAGCAGGTAAATAAAAGGGAGAAAGACGTGGGGTTGGAAGACATACATCACACGCACGCACACTTATTACAATTGTACCCTCACTCGGAGGGTCCGAAAGAATAATATACAGTCCCAAATAAATAGTACAGTCCGAATAAGTACAAAATCCTAATTAATTAACAAATTAATCTAGGAAAGCAATAAATTGGCATGCAAGCCAGGGACTGCCTCAACTCTGATCCGGATGATGAATGATGCATGTTCGGGTTGCCTTGCGTGGAAATCCACTGCGATGCCCCAATTAGCCTCTGTTTACAGTTTATGCTCGGAATATTGTGCAAAGCTCTGAACGGCTGTTGATTCTGATTTACTGCAATAGAGAGCAGGAAAGGGGCATAGTAATGTATTTTCATATATGTATGCTTGACTACTCTTTAGGGAGTGTAGTCCTCGATCCTCATGCCACCAATCACGCATCTCGATGCATGATGGCCGAGGAGTCGAATTGCACGACTCAATATGAAATGAATGCACATGAAAACACAACAAAACCTAAACTCCATCATGGGTAATCCGGAGTGTCGGCGACTGGGGAATTGGGACACGTTCCGTTACTCGGAGTATGGAATGTACCTCGTTTCCCGTGCTCGAGCTAACTCCTATCCCAAGCACAATGCAATATGCATGACATACATGAATGCAACTAAGATACAACCTAACATGCACAATGCTATGAAATGGAATACACGATGCACGAGGTAACATGGCATACACAATGCGCTAACATACAACCTAGCATACACAATGCGCTAACATACAACCTAGCATACACAATGCTATGAAATGAAACGGCATACACAATGCATAATGGGCTTACACCAACACAAGTGGACCTCAGCCACACTCATGTAGGAGGCCATGAGATGAAAATGAGACACTCGAGATGCGTGCACACATGCACGCAAACCGAGGATTGGCCGTAAGGCATGAATGCCACTCTACCAAAGCATGGAAAGACATGGAATATGGCATACAAACATGAAAATTTCAGCGCTAAAATATGATGCTAAACAGCCCCAAAACACGGCAATATGGCACCCGATGCATGGAATGGTCCCCGAAACTCAAAACTAGGCATACGAAATGACCTATAGCTATACAAAGCATGCATTTTTTGATCATGAAGCATGAAGAAAGAGTCAAGGCAGTCCTAAAACATGAACTTTTCTAGTTTATAGCATGGCCAAAAAGTGCTAGCAAGATGGACTAAAATAGCATGTGATTTTGACTATCAAACATGGTTTACATGGCAAGTATATGAAGCACATAAAATCTCACCATGCCAGCAAAAATCAATGAACTAAACATGCCAAAATATGCTCAAATACACATGGAAAGGCAGCCAACACATACACAAATGAGGGGCTCCTTTGGAAGGGCATACAAGGGGTTATTAAGCACATGCAAGATAGACATGAAGCATGACCGAAAAAAATCTGGAAATCAAATATGGTAGTCCCAAAACTCACCAAATTGACCCTGAAATATGACTTTAAAACATGTAAAGAGGGTTCCCTTTGAAAGGCCAAAATGACCACCAAACAAGTCAAGGTGAGAGTGGGTCACCCCCCTTTGATTTGGAGGCTCAAAATAGCATCAAAGCCACTGGAAATCCATTGGATTCCAGTGGCTAGAAGGTCAAACAAGGCATGCAACAAGGGCTAGGGTGTAAGGCCCAAAACAAGGGACAATCAAGCATTCAAGGAAGTATGTGACCTCAAATAAGAAAATGCCCTTAATAAAACATGAAGATGATGTCAAAACAAGCCTTTTCCAGTTTATAACAAGTCTAAAAAATGAACATAAATAGGGCTAATCTATCATGCAAAAAAAGGCCCTAAAAGAGAGAATAGAGACAAGGGACAGCAGCTGGTCCCAAATGGCAAAGAGCCCTTCAACAAAGTTGAAGAGGGGCTCAAAAAAAGATACTTTACAGTTTACATCAAGCCACGAAAATAAACACAAGTGAGGCTAAACTATCAGGCAAGAAAAAGGCCTAAAAGAGGGATAAAGAGACAAGTGGTAGCTGCTAGCCGCAAATAGAAGAGATCCCTTCAACAATGTTGAAGAGGGGCTCAAAAAAAGATATTTTTCAGTTTATGACCAAGTCCAAAAAAGCTCACAAATATGCCTAAAATACTATGCAAAAATAGGCCTAAAAGAGAGTTAAAGAGGCAAGTGATAGTAGGAGACCTCAAACAGCAAGAGGTCCTTGATCAAACATGAAAAGGGGCTCAAAATATGACTATTTACAGTTTTGGATCAGAGCCCAAAAATGCAAGCAACAAAAGCCAAGAAAGCATGCAAAAATAGGCCTAAAAGAGGGATCAAGAGGCTTACCCTTGTAGCACAAAGTTCTAGTAGCCTTTGGTCCAAGAAATGGTGCTCCTAGCCTCTGGAAAATAGCCTCAAGTTGTTGGAGTGGAGTGTGGAGGTATGGTGCTATGGGTTGTAGTGTAAAATGGTGTAGGTCTTAAGGGGTTTTGAGCTTGGATGAGAGAGAGAGGGAAGTTTTAATGCCAAGGCTCCAATGGATTTTTTCTAACTCTCCAAAATCTAGCTGGAGCTGCTGGTTTTATTGAGGGAGAGAAGGGAAAAATGGGGGGACAAACAAATTCAAATTTCCCTCTCCCCAAAAGGCCAAACCCCGGATATAGGATCTGGGGGAAAACAAATTGCACAGCTGGAACACACTTGGGAGGGCAAGAATGGCCAGCCAGCTCAAAAGGGCCAAAATGGTCATCCGACCAGCTAGGTGGCCTGCCTGCTACATTTTCTGGCTAGCTTGCTACTTTTCAGGACAAAAAAAGGCGCTGCCGGAAAGACAGGTGGCCGGCCAGTGATTGGGAAGTCCAATGGTGGCCGTTCAAATGTCCAAATTGAAGCCCCGGAAGTTATCTTTCCAATAGCACAAATCTTGCATTAAAATTCATCCTGTGGAAAACGTTATGCCAGTTTTGGTGAAGCCGCACAGATTCGGTTCAACCGGAATGATGCCCTACTTCAATCAACCATATCTCCCCCATCCGGAATTGGATTTAGGAGATTCTTGAGTGCAAAATGAAGCCCCGGAAGTATTCTTTCCAACGATGATGGCCTCATATCTTGATTCTAAGTATGCAAATGAATAGGCCCGATTCGGCGAGGGCTGCTCGACTCTCTCTTAACGGTTCATGCCCATTTTCTCCCCCAACTGGATTTCTTCCCTCTTCTCCTCTTTCTTCAACTTCAAACCCCTAAGCAAGGTGTTTTGAAATATTTTTCAAAGATTTCATCTCTCTTTCATTCATTTCCAACTTTGTCCTTGCTCGGTTTACCGAAAAGAGCAACATTTGACAAAATGCGAGCCTCGGAACATCGTGAAAACTTTATTTCAAAAACGTTTTGAAAAAGAGGGTTTTAAGGTCTAAAAATATTTTGATCAAGATTGTTTTGCTCCAAAATGGGATATGAAGTTGAGCTTTGACTCTCTTCTTGCAGAAGAAACTGAACATTTTCCCTGCACACCTTTCTCCACCATGTAAACCATCAGTTGCGTCTAAGTCTTAAGGGCGGTCAAAAATGGGGTGTCTACAGTTGCCCCTCTTTGACAGAACTTGGAAGTCAAGAAGTGACGGGAGTGAATGTCAAAGCCCAGAGACGACCCATTTTTGACAAGGCTAAAGACTTGGACAAACAAACAAAGTACAGACAAATAAATGGTTGCGCCCGCAGGCTGCCTACGTATCCCTTTACAAGGAATCAAACCAGCGTAGTTCAGGGGCAAGATGCAAAATGATATGTAGAAATATTTTGATAATTGGACTTATACGCTACGCGAAGCCGGTTTGAAAATTGAGGATTCATGCAATGCACTGTAATGTAGTGGCTAAGATGCAATGTAATAGCTAAGAGGTAAAGGTACCTTACGGGGGCAATTGGCAATGACTTACCTCGACAATGTCCTACCTCATGCTGATGTAGGAATCTTCCTCTTCTTCTCAGTTGAACCACAGGTACTACTTTTCTCCCTAACTATGGTTGCAACTTTCCCTATTCTCCAACAGGGTGACAGACTAGGTTGATTCGGTATCTAGAATTGAGGTGCATACAGATGCTATCTCAATCAATGGGGCTGCCATACAGATTTCAAGCCGAGGATATACCCCTAGGTATTTAAACCAGACTTTAGTCTCGGAAATCCTGAATCTTTGCGTTCTAGGCAAGAGCCATTTGAACTCTAGTTTCCATCGTCTTAGTTGGTCTCCTAGGAACTCACTACTAACATAGGCAGGTGGCTATACCAGACCATCGAAAGTCGTTCGGGCACGACAAACACCAAAGGAATTGCACCTTTAGAGGATTTAATGTCTCCTAGACCGGAAAGTGCACGAGATAGTGCGAATAAATGCAAGTGCGATGCGCAAAACAGTGCGAATGATGATGCAGGATTTAAGGTCTCCTTAGACCGGAGGATTTAAGGTCTCCTGGACCAGGTGAGTATACAAGACACTGCGAACTAAAGGTGCACAAAACAGTGTGAGTAGGGTGAATGCACAAAACAGTGCGATGCTAAAGGTGAGGTGCGCAAGATAGCGCGATAAAATGCATGCACAATGCAAGTAATGGTCATGGCACAAGATAGCGCGATGCAATACACTAACAAGTGCAAGTGAGGTGCGCAAGATAGTGCGAATGATACAATGCACAAAATAGTGCGATACGCTAAACAGCGCGATCGATTTGAAATGCACAAGATAGTGCGATGTGAGATGCAAAGCACAAAATAGCGCGATGAATGCAATGCACAATGCAAGTAATGTGCACAAAATAGTGCGATACGCAAAATAGCGCGAGTGAAATGTAATGCGCTAACAAGTGCAGGTGGGACGCGCAAGATAGCGCGAATGATACAATGCACAAAATGGTGCGATACGCTAAACAGCGCGATTGATTTGAAATGCACAAGATAGTGCGATGTGATATGCAAAGCACAGGACAGTGCGATTGAGGTGCGCAAAATAGCGCGAATGATAAACTGCATAAAACAGTACGATTGTGGTGCGCAAAATAGCGCGAGTGATAAACTGCACAGAACAGTGCGATGCACAAAATAGCGCGAATGTAAACTGCACAAAATAGTGCGATGGAGGTGCGCCAAATAGCGCGAATGATTAGAAATGCACAAAACAGTGCGATACGCTAAACAACGCGAGTGATTAGAAATGCACAAAACAGTGCGATATGCTAAACAGCGCGAGTGATTTAGAAATGCACAAAACAGTGCGAAACGCTAAACAGCGCGAGTGATTTAGAAATGCACAAAACAGTGCGATATGCTAAACAGCGTGAGTGATTTGAAATGCACAAGACAGTGTGATACGCTAAACAGCGCGATACACTAAATAGCGTGAGTGATTTGAAATGCACAAGATAGTGCGAGTGAGATACAACCACAAGATGCACAAGACAGTGCTAGTGAGATACAAAGTGTAAGTGCACAAGACAGTGCGAGCGAGATAAAATACACAAGAAAGTGCGATAAAATGCATCTTCTATGCAAGTATGGGGGCATTTTTCATGCAAAAGATACGAGCATTTTCTATGCAAGTATGGAAGCACGTTCTATGCAATATTGAAAGCAAGCATATTCTATGCATGAAACAAGCAAAGCATATTCTATGCGGAATCGAAAGCAAGCATATTCTATGCATGAATCATAACGATGCGCGCCACGCATGCAACAATAGTGTATATGAAAGTTCACATTCTATGCAGTAGAGGAGCATCAAATATGTACTCTGGTGCCTTTGATTTGCCTCTTAGAGGGCTTCGCAACACACTCAGCTCAAAAAGGGCACACCCTGTTCATATTGGCGAGAGATAACATCTGTATGTGAAACCCTCGGGTGCTGCTTGGACTGCCATTCTGACTTGAAGCAGGCTTACACTTGGGGTCGAGATACACTCATACTCCAGAGAAACGGCGAGGCCTGAGAAGGTGCACCTGGAATGCAGTCCCGGATTTTGCTAAAGTTAAAACATGATAAGATGCTCCAAATTTTCCTTCTTTTCTTTTGCTTTGCAGTCTGGAACCTAAATAGTTTCAGATAGGTCCTTGTTTTACTATTCTGACATGACCTGGTTGAACCCTGCGGCTTTATGAAAGAACCAATCCTGTTTTGCACAAATGTGGAGAACGACACGGCACTCTGAGCGCAAAATGATTTTTGAAATTGAAATGAGAAAAGGGTTCTCAACCGGGTATTGAGCCTACAACTGACCACAGCCAAAACAACTCAACAATGGAAAACAAAGGTAGAACAACCAAAACACAACTCAACAAAGGAAAAACAAGGTAGAATGACCTAAACACATCTGTTGACACTCAAATGACTCAAAACAAGAATCGAGACAAACAAAAACGCACAAACTCAACACTCAGCCGTGTTACAAAGGAGAAAGACCTCTCGATGCACGAGGAGCCAGTTTCTCCGGGTATTGTTTCCCACCCTTTCTCATTTGTGGTTCTCACATCACTCGGCCCTCAGGCTCTATTTTTCTGAAAAAGCCCTTTTCTCACTTTTTTCTCTCAACGCACATCTCTCTATTCTTCAATCTCTCATTTTTCATCCCTCCCTTGGGTGGTTGATGGATAAACAAGAAATTGCGGGCTCATGCCCCTAGCATTCTGCTAGATCCTTCTTCTTCTGCACGCAGCTAGTGAGTTTCTCCTACAGAGGGGCTGTACTACAACTGGGTGTGTAGCAAATCTGCAGCCGACATCAGTTGACAATGCTCTGTTGGGGAGTTTGGACATGATCAGATCTGTCCAGACGAGGAAGTGGAATATCTTGATCCATTCTAGTTTGTGCTTCGCACTTGGCTCGACACCTCGTTACTCGGAGGGTGTGAGAGCTTTTCGGCCCTTTTGTGGTTAGCTTCAGTAGTGCCCTTTTCCGGCAGGTGTGATGCCCTTCTGGCAAATGCATTGACAACAGGGAAAAGACAGGAAGCCTGACTCAACTGTGCCCCTAGCTCATCATTTTGACCATTTTTTTTTTTTGATTTTCTACTAAAACAATTTTGATCAGCATAAGAGTTTGATTAACATGCTTGTTCAATTTTTGATTTGAAATCATGCAAGTCAGGCTATGAGCACTGAAAATTTTCCTTTTTTGGGTCCAAGAAACGGTCCAGTTTTTGGAAAAGATGGAACAATTTTCAAGAAAATTAGTCAACCTCAGTAAAAATTTTCAAAAACTGTTTTTGCAAACGGCCACTGCTCAATGAGCATGAAACCTACTCCTGAGATGCACAACCTCGGATCCAAAGGAAAACTGCCCCGTGCTTGAAGAGAGCTGCATGGCAACGGAAAGTTGCCCCTTGTTTGAACGGCACCGCGGCGCATTGAATGGCAACGGAAAGTTGTCCCTTGTTTGGATGGCACCGCAGCGCATTGTAGGCAGTCCTCAGAGTGACGAACACAACCAAATCCTCAGATACAAAGAAGACAAAGATGACCAGAACCATTACATGAACACAATCAAATTTGAATTGTTTTACGGCTGGACTTCAGAATGAAGTTGCCTACGTATCCTAAAGATGGGAATCAGGCCTTACGTAGTTCGGGGTTAAGGTACACTCGGTTATTTAACCTCTCCTTTTTATGCTCTAACTTTTGCCAAGGCCCCTGTTGCAGGTTTTCACCCTTGCGAGCTTTGTTTTTCTTCTTTTCAATTCTTTTTTCATCTTTTCTTTGCATTTCTTTTCTTTTTCTTTTTTTTTTTTTTTGTTCTTTTCTTCTTTTCTCTTTCTTTTTTTTTTTTTGTTCTTTTTCTTCTTTTCTTGCTCTAACTTTTGCCTGGGCCGCCCTTCCGGGTTTTCGAACCAGCGAGCCTCTCAAGGGTAAAAGCGTAGCTTTGTCCATGTCAAATAGTTTTGAGATCCTGAAGTCATCTAAATCCAAGAGAATGGCTGCTGTTCGCTGATGATGTAGGAGTCCATCCAATGGGGGGCTGAATTTGCCCCTAGTGTTGTGGATCGAAACTCAGTTTTTCTTCAACAATACTTTCTTCTTCCTCTCTCTGGGATTTGGCATTCTTGCCGACCTTCTTTGATTTGTGGAATGATCCATCTTCGGCTCTTCGAGCACATTTGAAATTCTTTGCCCCTAGTTCCAGGGGTGCTTCTGATCTAGCTTTGCAAGCTTCTTTTGATGACATCTGGTCTTCTTGATCTGACTTTTCTTGCCTCTTGTTCGAGGGCTGCTTCGAATCTGGCCACACAGGCCTCACATTGTAGTTGACCGTTGAACGTTCTGAATTCGAGTTCAAGGTTTTGAAAGCAGAGGGGTCGAGTCTCGAGGCTGAGAGCGATCCTAAGCTGCACAATCTCAAGAGCGATTCTACACAGGTCTTCCCAAGACCGCGCAAAACATTTTTTTTTTGAAATCTTTTAAGAAAGCGGCCAGTCGCTCGCGCTGAAGACAGCGTAGAACCAATCTGGATCAAGCCAGGATCCTTCCCAATACTCACATTAACAAGCATGATCTCGATCATTAAGGGCTTAGCATGCCTCTATTTTTCTCAATTGATCAAATTTTGCAAAACCCGAGGAATTCCTTCCTCTTCGTTTTTTATCACAATGTTTCGAAAAAAGTTTTGGAAAACTTAGGTCAATGTAATGAATTCAAGGCACAGAAAAGACACAGCTTCTAGTCAAATACTGCCATCTCATTTAGAATTTCTGGCACAACTGGCACACGGCAGAAGCAAGCACAATAGCATGAAAAACCACTGCTGTTCATTCAAAAACTGCTGGCACAACTGGCTCCCTGGCAGAAATAGACTCAAAACAAAACGGAAAGACAAACGCAAAACAAAATGGTGACGCTCGAGGTAATACCCCTGGAATCACCCGACTCCTATACAATAGGACTGACTTGATATAACAAGACAGACCCGAAACAAAAAGGTTGACTCAAAACGGACTCAAAACAACAAGACTGACCCAATACCCAAGTCAGAAAGCACAAAAACCAGCATTCACAAATGCTCAAAACAGTGCGTGCCATACGCCATATCCGGAGTAAATCGAGTGCCATCCGCAGGTGGTTCATCCCCCGATCACATAGTCACATTATCCTCCACAGGTTCACTGGTCAAGTGTCGATAGACTTTCTTTGGATCGGGCGCGGATGACCTCGTTGTCAAAGATCTTGTACATCATAGGCGTGAAGCGAAAGCAATCGCCGTGTCATGACCGGTTTGTTGATGGTACGCATGAGACCTAGTATGGTCATGCTTTGGAGGGAGAGGATCAGGTAAAGGCCGTTGATCCAATGGTTTCAGATGTCCTTTCCGGATTAAGACCTCTAGAGCCTTTGACAAAGGCATATAAAGTGGGGTGAAAACCCTCTTGACTCGGGGTGGATATTTGGCCGTCTGTGAGCTACTTCCGGATGCACCGGTGAATGGGGTAGCCTTTTTTGATGTGGTGGTGGTGACCATGCCCACTTCAGAAGATCTTGCAGCTGCATCACCACTGGTGGTCGGATTCAAACTACGGGAAAACGCCCGCCTAGGCTGCTCCTTCTCCTGGTCAATAAGGCCCTGCTTCATGGCATCCTTGATCTGTACTCCCATCTCATGCAAATCTGAAAAGGTAGGGAAGGGGAGCACGATCATTTTTTGCATTAGTTTGGGTTGGAGGTTACGCACAACCATCCGTATTTGATCCTTATCCGTTGGCCTAATGGTCATCATTGAGGCCTTGGCCCTCTAGCGGGCCACAAAGTCAGAGAAGCCCTCTTTCGGCTCTTGCCTGGTCGTCTCAAGATCAAGGGTTGTGATCTCGGTCTGGGTATTGTATAAATATTGTGCGACGAAGGTTTCGGCCATCTCCTCCCAGCTTCGTTTCACTGAATCCTCCAATTTGGCGTACCAGATGGCCGCGATACCCGACAGGGTCCTGCCAAAAAAGGAGAGCTTCTGTAATCTTGTCAAGCCCATCGGGCGCAGAACATCTGAAAACAAACTTAGGTGGACCATGGGATCTCCTGACCCGTCAAAACGGTCGATGTGAGGCATCTTGAACCTGTCCGGCAGTGTCACAGCTGCGTCGACATACCCGTCCTCAATGTCCAGGATGGATTTTACCCCCTCGGATTTCTTGAACAACTTCTCAAGCTTGCATAAATTTCAACGCTGTAGGGTCGACCTCGGACTCAAAGGGTGAGTCCGGTAGATTGGTAGGTGTTTTGGACAACTGGGGTAAGATCGGGGGCGGAGCTGCCCCTGTAGGAATGTCCGTACCTTCCTGGGTATTACGAGCGTCATTGTCCCGGAATTGGAACTCCTGGTGGGGGAGGAGCTTGATGCGAAGCAGATGCTCCATTTTGCAACATAGTAATGAGCTCGGCCTGCTGGGCCATGATTGTAGCCTGCTGCTTGGAAAATTCCGCTTGGCGGACAGCGTCTTGCTGCATGAGTTTCATACTTTCCTGCATCTGACGCATCATTGGCTCCATCTCTGACATATTCTGCTGATCCATCTGACTGACAGGTATATCTATCCCTGTAGTAGAAACTGAGACCTCATTTGTTGTTCCTTTGGTAGGGTGGATAAGAACCTTGATCTGGTAACTCTTGGGCGGTGATCTGTGCCAAGCCTTTTACCCGGCCTTTGGCGAAGGAACACTAATTTGCCCTTGAACTGAATTTCCGACCTGACAAAGTCTATCAACACGAATCCAATGTACTCGGGGGATATGTTGGAGCCTTCTGAAGCTATGGTTCCCAGACTACCTAGCAAAAGAGAACATCTCAGCCCAATTTTGCCAAAACAGATACGAGCAAAACTGAACGACTGTGCTCTCTACTAAATTCTGCCCAAATCTCTGCCCTGCAAACTGATAAACTTGTTGAAAAAATACAACGTGGTCTTTCATAAGTCATCCACATACAAGCCACAAACCAATGGAGCCATTGAGGCTGCAAACAAAAATGTCAAGAGAATTCTGCAAAAGATGATTGAAACCTACAAGGATTAGCCAGAGAAGCTATTGTTTGCACTTTGGGGCTATAGAATGTCAATTCGGACATCTATAGGGGCAACCCCCGATTTTCTTGTCTATGGGATAGAGGCTGTTCTGCCAATGAAAATTGAAGTACCGTCGTTACAAGTTATGGTTGAGTGACAGATAGCGGAGGCAGATTGGCAACAGAGCAAGTTCGAGAAGTTAGTGTTCTTTGATGAGAGAAGATTGAAGGCTTTGTGTCACGTTCAAGGCTACCAACGTCGAATTGCCAGGGCTTTTAACAAGAAAGTTAAGTCCATAAACCTTAAAGAAGGGGACATGGTGTTGAAGGACAATTGGGCTCCCATCCATGACCCTAGGGGCAAGTTTAGATCCAATTGGACTGTTCTTTATATCATCAAGTCAATCTAGTCCGGAGGGGCAGT
Organism: Camellia lanceoleosa; assembly: GCA_025200525.1. Taxonomy (NCBI): domain Eukaryota; kingdom Viridiplantae; phylum Streptophyta; class Magnoliopsida; order Ericales; family Theaceae; genus Camellia; species Camellia lanceoleosa. The sequence goes on from CM045762.1 coordinate 141,782,470, forward strand.
TATTCTCATGGACTTAGATGGCCTGGAGTTTTCACAACTAATCAATATGGACAAAATTTGAAAAATATTACCCTTGAGAGGCTCGCTAGGCCGAAAACTCGAAAGGGTGATCTAGGCGAAAGTTAGAGCATAAAAAATTAGAAATAAAGAAAAACTAAGCTCCCAAGGTTGAAAACCCTAAAGGGCGACTTTGGCAAAAGTTAGAGCGCAAAAGGAAAGAGTTAATACTCGAGTGAACCTTAACCGAACTACATAAGGCCTGATTCCCCTCTTTGGGATATATAGGCAACTTTATTCTGAAGTTCGGTCGTAACCATCTCTAACTCAACTATCCTATTCGTTCATATTTGATCAGGTCATCTTTCTTCATTATTATTTAGTTCGGTTGTGTAATCTTTATATTGGTAGAAGAACCGGTGTGGCTGATGCAGTTATGGGCAGTTATGATCTTCTGATTTGGGACTGTACATCTTGAGAATTGATTATGTGCATGTAAGGTGGTGATCGTTTCCGAAAATTGTTTTGAAAAGTTTTAATAAAAGTTGATTTTGTTCAAAATTTTACCCTTTTACAACTTGGACCATTTTTTGGACCGAAAGGAAAATTCTTAGTACTCACAATTTTAATTTTATTGATTTCAACACAAGTACATTCTCCCTCTTTGATTTAGATCAAAGTTGCTTTTATGTCACTAAAACTTGAAAAGAAAGATCAAAGCAGTAAAACCAGGGGCACAGCTAAGTCAGATAGCTCTCTGTCTTCTGCTCGTTCTTGTGGAAGCCTCCGCAGCTAAAGATGGCCCAACTAGTTTTCCGTCATCAAGCCAAGCTAAACACTCATTAGAAAGGGAGTAACTGAAGCTAGGAGTAGGGGCTAGAAGCTCCCTTGTCCTCTAGGCAGTAAGGTATCGAGGCAAGTGTGATGCACGAATTGGAAATGAAGCTGGGTATTCCACCTCCTCATCTGGACGTGTCTGCTCATGCCCAAACTAGCGTTTGAACCATAAGGGGAAAAAAAACACACAGTGTGTGAGGCCAATTAACTGTATACCCAGTTGCCGAGACATGTTATAGCTCATCCAATCACACCAAGGGCAACGCCAAGTTATGTCAGCTGCAGATTTGCTACACATCCAATCACACCACCACTCCTCTAAAGAGAAATCGATCAGCCGCTGGTGAAAGAGGTAGGCTCGGGCTAAGTACTCAGGGCAAGGGTCCACTACTTGCAGTTTATCCATTAACCATACCTGGGAAGGGATGAAAAATAAGAGAGATTGAAGAATAGTGAGGTGTACGATAAAAGAAAAGTAAGGAAGAGGTTATGAGAGAAAAACAGAGAGTAAATGTTGTGTGATGTGAGAATCATAAATTAGAAGGGTGGAGAATAATACCTAGAGAAGTAATAGACTCCTTGCAATGTGGGTAGTCTCTCATCGATGAAAGGCATCCAAACCCATCAAGGTCTCGACCAGTGCCAGGCCCATGCAACTTTTGCCCTCTTTTAAACATTAGGCCACTTCGATCAACCGGATGCTAGCTCCACCAAAACTAGGGGAAAGCATGAATTGCGCAAGCAGGCATAAACAGAGAGCAAGTTGCCGGTGGCCTCACCAAAGAAGGTCACTCCTATCTACAATAGTGGAAAATCGATGAACTAAGCCAGAGATGTCTAGCTCCCCATCATGTGCCAAGGACCGAGCCTCGTGTAATGTTAGCCCGCACATCTATTCCAAAGCTTGGGCATGGCCAAAACAGGGTTGCAGCATGATTTCTTCATCGTATTGAGATTCCATCAATGCTTGAAATTCTTCTATCGTCGAACACATCTCCTGTGATCTAAAGTGAAACACATGTGTGATCCGGTTCCAACATCGAATAAGAGGGATGGAAAGCAAAGTGAAGTACAGCTCAGAGGAAAAAGGTCGTTTAGGCCAAAAGCACAAAAGTTCACCTTTTTCGAGCCGTCCAAAGTGGCTATCCTATCGCAGAGCCTATTGTTGCACAGTGTCTCTATTTTCAGAGTAAAATACCAAAGACTTGCTATTCTGCTAGAAAAACAACATAGGAGCACCATTTATAGAGGATGAGAAGGAGCAGTGCATGACAGCTGAATAGCACTGACCAACCTCATATTTAGGCCAGGCCATGCCTCAGTGAAGCCCTACTGTGCCTATTTGGGCCCAGCCGAGTCCAAATGGTGGCTTAGATCAGTGTGGTTGCAAAAAAAGATGGCATTTGTCATGGTGTACCGCAGCTGTGTTTTGAGTCTTGCTTTGTTTTTGTACCAAATGTTTTTCAGTATTTTCGAGTTGATTTCATTTTGTTTACCTATTATCGAGTTGTATTTTACATTTTGTCCGATTATGGGTTGCTATTTGACTTAAGAATGAACGCAAGAGCAAATATTCGTTGTTTTAAGTCTTGTGCCCGAAGCTACCATACAAAGGTTATGCCATTCATCACATATTGTGCAAAAAGATCATTCAAAAATTTTTCTTTTATAAACTAGCGGGTCTGACCCGGATCATTGTTTTACAAAGTAGCAAAGCAAAAAGAAAATCCTTCAAAAACAAAAAGGTCTATTTGAAGCTAGTATTTAACTACAAAGCAAAACAAAAACAAAATAGAAAATCATCATCATCATCAGCAACCCATCATCGCTCTCTTCCTCCTCAATCGTGGAGGAGGTGCATCGTTGTTATCACTGGGGCTGCTAGACTACATGTCAATCGCCTCACCCTCCTCCTCAGAAGTAATGCACTCCCTGAAGGATTCCTCGGGAGGTGAGCACTGCCTCACTCTGCCTCTCCCATGGTCAACTCCTCCTCTACCCCTCACTAGGCCCCATCCCCATCTCTTAGCCAGAGGAGGTCTTACAGGTGCAACTAGTGCTAGCTTAAGTTAAAAAGAGAGAGAGAGAGAGAGAGAGAGAGAGAGAGAGAGAGAGAGAGAGAGAGAGAGTGCAGGTATCAGAAGAGGCCAATAAAGTTATGAGCAAGACTGTCATGGCTATAAACTAAGGACAAAAGCATACCTCAACCCCATGGGTGGCCAGATCAGTCTATCTCCTCCGCACCATCAGAAGCAGTCGGTCAATCGTCTGGAGGAGGTCATCAGCATATGCCTTAGGTACTTGCAAAAGGAGCAACATTTGAGAACAATGAACAAAAATAACAGGGAATGGTGAACAGAAATAACAGAGAACAGAAATAGCAGAGGGTAGTACAAACATAAAGCAACACAATGGGTAAAAATAGGAAGAAGTGTGTACCTGCTCAACACCAGGAGCAAGCACCAATCTACGATCCCTCTTCTTAATGTGATCAAGGGGGATTTACTCGATCACCCCATCTGGCCGCATGTATACCACCTCAATCAGAATCACAGGAAACCCAGAATTAGGGGTGGCAGCAGAAGCGCCTCTAATAGCAGTAGTAGCAGCAACCTCTGGAATAACACGGGCCACGCCATGGGTAAAAGGTGCCATCACCTGAGTTTGCAAGAAATGGTGAAGTCACCGGGCTTATAATACCGGTCACCATAATCTCCTAATATTAGGAGGTCGATCTGAGGACTGTCATGAAGCTCATCGACTACCCTCATGCCTAGAGGAGGAATGTCAGGGTTAGCAATGACTCACGTTTGCCGGATGAACCTCTCTCCCAAGTAATATGCCCTGCTGAAGGGGCCCTCAAACTGAATCTGCATAGTGGAGGTATACCATGCAGCAACGTAGGTCGTTCTCATTGCCTGAGAGATACTCGCCCAGAGGTGCCAGTCAATCTGTGGAAGCAAATGTCAGATGTCAAAGATCTAAGCAGTAAAGAAGCAACAGTATGAGACTAACAGTGCAGTATGGAATAGTACAGTATGAGAAGAGTAATGCAGTATGGAATCAGTAGTATGAGAATAACGGCAGTATGGAAACAGTAGTATAGGGATGTAAAGATTAGTATTTTGTTACCTGATCCATAGTAATGGTGTCAAAGAAACGGCAAAAGTAAGGAAAGTCTCGGTCTATGCAGCGGCGTCGCTCAAATCAGGAGTTGTAGTATCAGGAGCGAGGTACTGACAACTCAATTGGCCTCATCGGGACCGGAGCTAGAGAGGTGAAATATGTGTAAACCCAGAGCTACAAGCAGAAAAAGATAGATGAAGTAAATGAGCAGATAAACAGGAAATGCAAAATTGAATAGAATATAAAGCTGAACAGAAAAAATAAATATGAGGTGTACCTCCCAAACTCTCCAGTAGCCGCTGAGTGAATCTGCCTTGCTGCGGGATACGGAGCTCATATAACAGTATAAGATGGCCAGGTCGGCGCCACCCCAATCATACTTTGTCACCTATGATAGGTGCACCAGTGCCCCCAAAAGATATAACCCCACAGTACTTTCCTTGTTCGCAAATAGCGTAGTACCGAGGAGATACATAAGGAAGCCACAGGTGTACTGGGCGACCTCATTTGGAGTAGCGGGCTGAAGGTTGGTGAAGCGCTCCAAGAACCAACTGTACCTCACCATCCCATGGTTGATGGTGTCTGGGATTGCCCCGAGAAGCTGACACTGTGCGACTCGCCATTGTGTCATATCAGGATCATATGGGATCGGGCCGCCAACCCCGACCTGCAGGCTAGTGAGCATCAAGAAGTCATATGGGGTTAGAGTCAGCTCCCCGATTGATGAGAAGTGGAACGAGTCCGTAGTGTCCCACCATCTCTCTACTAGGGCCCCGTATAGTAGCAACTTAACCCTCATCTGTATGAGCCCGAAGGGCCCAAAGCCGACAGCATCAACCAATGTGCAGACCTTTGTGGGAAGCTTCTCATACCAGAGCCAGATATGGATCCATAGCTGCCAATCCTCCTGGCTATCACCTGTAAATAAGGAGTGTATGTAGCATTAATGAGTGGTATGTTATTAACATTCAACATATGTACAAAATGAAGGGAAAGTTGCTTATAGCGAAGGCATCAGCGGACAAGTGCTCCACGAGCTCTCACAGCAGAATGTCCTCATCTATCCCTGGGATGAGGCCCTCAAATCTCAAAATACATCCTGTGGACAGAGCATGTATACGTGGTCGATAGGTGGCCACATCAAATTGCCTATCGTCAAGAGAAGGCAACGCAAGAGTGTCCTTGGCCTCCATATCGACACCTAAGACCGCCCCAATACCAATGGCAAGGTTCGGGAGGGGAACTTCATCGCTGGCCATAGAGAGAAAGTGAAAAAAGTGAAGAAAAAGTAAGGGGATGAGTGAAACTGGGTGAAAATCCCAAAATTCAAATCCTAGGAGAGAGAATGTGAAGAAATCGTGGAAAATCAAAGGGGATGGAAGGAAAATGTGTGCAAATATGAGGGAAACCAAAGGAAAATCCCAAAACTCCACCAAATTCAATTTTGTTAGGTTCAAAGTGTAGAGAAGGAAAAGGGTTTCAAAGAAAAATTGCAAAGGTTGTTGGGTAACTCAAGGGAAGGGGAAATCTAGAGAGAGAAGAAACCTATAGAGAGAGGGGAAGGAATTTTGACCTAAGTTGAGTCAAAAAAATGGAGGTTGGAATGTGTTTTAACAACCGTGTCACGTGGCTTTCCCGATTTTACCCCTGTCGCTATCAAAGCTTGGCCGGCTTTATTGAAGCCCGGCCATGCTTCATCGAGGCTCGGCCGGCTCTCAGTGTGAACTCTGTTTTTTTTTTTTTTTTTTAGTTTACTTTGTTTCTTGTATTATGGAGTTTTAAGCTGAAAGGAAAAAATAATAACAAAAGCAAGCACACAAATATATATATATATAGATATATGGAGAAACGAAGTGAAAAGAGAGGAAGAAAAAAGGAAGTGAAGAAGAAGAGAAAGAAAAATAAAAAAGATCCAAAAAAAAAAGTGAGCGAGGAAAATATAAAAAGAAGAAGGAAAAGAAAGGAGGGGAATTTTTGTTCATTCTGTTTTGTTTTATTATGTGAATGCATAATTTGATTTATTTGGTTCTTAATTTGTTTTGTTTAAACTTATTTGTTTATTTAACTCATCGTTTAAACTCATAATTTGATTTGTTTTGTTTCAAACTTTTAATTTATTTAAACTGTTTTGTTAGTTTATAAATTGTTTTGCCTAAATTGTAATGTCCTGTTATTTCGTAACACACGATATTGTATGTACGGTTCATTCAGAGGAGTTCTAGATAAAATCATTCATGCCACAGTAAACTCATTATCCATTTTACAACCAAATTGGAATGCAGAATGTTATGTTCCAATTAAAACCCAATGTTTTAACACATGGGCAAATTGGCTTTCACTTTACTACATCGCTTTGATTGCTTTGATTTTACGTGTCTTTGTGTAGAATCCGTGTCCACATCTAATTCACATTTTTGCATTGTGGCTTGATATGAATTATCTCTATGGACTGCATTTTTCGAGGCCTTCCTACGAGGAGATAGTTTCGCTTTACCAAATTTTGAAAATTTGTTTGTTCTTTTGTTAATCCACCTTTTATCCTCTCGCGTGCGACACGTGAGGATTGTTTACCTTTGTTAAAAACAACGGGCATGTCCCGGTGTTCACAACACCTTTCCTCCTCTCGCGTGCGACATGTGAGGATTGTTTACCTTGGTTAAAAACAACGGGTGTGTCCCGATGTTCACACCGCCTTTCCTCCTCTAGCGTGCGACGCATGAGGATTGTTGACCTCAGTTAAAAACAATGGGTGTGTCTCAGTGTTCACACCACCTTTCCTCCTCTCGCGTGCAACATGTGAGGATTGTTTACCTCAGTTAACAACAACGGGCGTGTCCCGGTGTTCACACCAACCTTTCCTCTTCTCACGTGCGACGCGTGAGGATTGTTTACCTCGGTTAAAAACGACTGGTGTGTCCTGGTGTTCACACTACCTTTCATCCTCTCGCGTGCAACGCATGAGGATTGTTTACCTCAATTAAAAACAATGGGCGTGTCCCGGTGTTCACACCACCTTTTCTCCTCTCACATGCAACGCATGAGAATTGTTTACCTTAGTTAAAAACAATGGGCGTGTCCCATTATTCAGAATACCTTTCCTCCTCTCACGTGCAACGCGTGAGGATTGTTTACCTCAGTTAAAAACAATGGGCGTGTCCCAGTGTTCACACCATCTCCTCTCACGTGTGACGCGTGAGGATTTTTTACCTTGGTTAAAAATATTGGGTGTGCTCGATGTTCACACCATCCTCCTTCTCCTCTCGCATGAGATGCGTTAGGATTGTTTGCTTTTGTTAAAAACATCAGGTGTGCCCGGTGTTCACACCATCCTCCTCCAATCGCATGAGATGCGTTAGGATCTCGGTTAAAAACCTTGGGTGCACCCGATGGTTACGTCGCCCTTCACCCTTTTTACACGAGGCGTAGTTAGGTCATCCTTTCTACGTGATATGTAGCTTGGTTTATGCTTACTTTGTCCTTTCCACGTGAGACATGTTCATTTATTCACTTATTTTCGTGTGAGACACGGCGGGATTTGTTTTGTTTTGATTTACACTTCCGTTCATCGTTGCATTCTTGTTTAGATTGTAGCGTTGTTTCGTTGCTTGTTATTTGCATTGTTTCATTGCATGATCATAAGTTATTTGCTGCATTTCGTTTTTGCACTTCGCCCTCGAGTTTAATCTTTGCATTTATGTCTTGATTTCTTGCCCAAGCCTTGCGGCCTCGTGAAATGGGTCATCTCTAGGCTTTGACATTCACTCACGTCACTTTATGACTTCGAGCTCTATCAAAGAGGGGCAAATATAGACACCCTATTTTTGACCACTCGCAAGGCTCGAGTGCTTTGCTCGGTACACTCAGTGATGAAAGTGGTGTTGTATATGGTTTGAGGTCTCAACGAACGAGCTATGTTTAAGCTCCGAAACAATCCCAAATATGCCATATTCCCATTGTTTGTATCCCAAAAATCCAATTTTACACATTGTGTCACCCTGTGCTGAATCTGAAACAGAGAGACAAGGGATCACATTGAGGCCCGACCATGCCTCATTGAGAGCCGACCTTGGCTATTGATGGCCGGCCATGCCTTAGTAGTGAGAAACACTATTCTGGGCGGGAGCCTGCCAACTATCCATTTTTGAAGATATTTATGACCGCTTTTGCTCAAACTCTATAGAAAAGAAGTTGTATCTCTATTTTGAGGGTTGAAAATTTTCTAAAAAGCTTATACACCTTCTTGAGAGCTCCTTCTTCTTGTGCAAGCAACCTTTAAGCAAGCTTACCACCTTGAACCTATATCCATACACCATATACACCTTCACACCTTAGCCTTGAAACCTTGGTTGAGCCTTGAGCACCACAATTCAAGCTTGAGAGTGTGTTTGGACTTAGGTTGATTAATAAGCAAAGAGCTTACCTTTCTTGAGAGGTATAAGCTTACTATCTCTTCTCTTGCTTTCATTTTTATCATTTGCTATCAAGTTCTTGTTTTTTTGTATTATTTTGATCCTCTTTCAAGTATCTAAGCTTGGGTTTGGAGAGCTATCAAAGGGTAGAGAGAATTAACACTCTTTCTTACACATTCACCTATAGCTCAAACCCTTGTTTTTACGCCCTTTTATTTGCTTTCCAAACTGATTTTTAGAGTTTAAAAGAAGCTAAAAATCATGCTTTGAGGTTTCAAAAGTGGAGGGATTAGCCACCCTTCCTTATTCTTGCTTACTAGCCTTATTTTTTTTCTTTGTTGTTTAGCTTTTTGGGCTCTTTTTATGTACTTTGAGCCACTGTGTTTTACCTATTAGAGGCTGTTTTAGGGCTATCATAGGTTGTTTAATTGATTCAAGCTTTGATTAGTTCATTTATTGTATCACAAGTCCTTATACATAACTTGTTGCATATTGTTCTAGCTTCTCTTTAATTAATTTCCATGTTAAGAACCTCATTTAAACAAGCAACTTATCATCCATTTATTTCATTTGAGAGTTGTTTTAACCGGTTGATGGTTGTTCAAAACATGAGCTAGAGATCTATGCTTAATGGCTTAATCTCTACGAAGGTTCATCGCCAACGGCATAGCCTCTCTTTCATGTTTAGAATCACTTCATGTTTGACACATTTCTCATTTAGTGGACATAATCATCACCTTAGAATTAATGGACTAAAGAATGGAAACGTCTAAAAAAATTGCTAAAGTGAACCAACCCACATGAAGAAAATGACACTACGCCAAAATTGGGCTTTAGTGGTAGTTTTTTACCGCCGTTAAAGGTTGTAAAACCGCCGTTAAAGCCTTTAACGGCAGTATTAACGGCGGTTTCATTACCACCGTTTATGCGCGTGTCGGAAAAAGTACAACCGTCATAAAAAGGTAAATTACCGTCGTTAAAAGTCAACCAAAAATGGCAGTAATATAAGACCAAAAACGGCGGTTCTTTACCGCCGTAAATAGGTTCAAATTTTTCAAAAAATAATTCTTTTTTCTTGCACTCCCCAAGTCTTGAACCCTCAACCTCTCATCCACCCACACCAACCACTCCACCACAACCACTCTTCATGAAATACATTTCCTAAATAAATATTTAAACATTACTTTTCCTTTATTGTAGATGGTCATGTTCAACCCTAGCCGCACGTGGTCACCACTCACCGGAGCTCCGTCGAAGCTCCGTCGACAAAGACCGCCGTCATTAACGGTGGTAATGAGAGGGCTTTAGCGGCAGTTTCATTACCACCATTTAAAAGTGGCTTTAGCGACGGTTTTTTAACGACGGTTTCATTACCGCCGTTAAAGGGTCATTATCGACGGTTTTGTTAACGGCGGTAACGAAAACCGCCGTTAAAGATACATTAACGGTGGTATTAACAGCGGTTTCGTTACCGTCGTTAATAGTATCTTTAAACGGCGGTAATGAAACCGCCGTTAAATAAACCGCCGTTAATGCCCTGTTTTGGCGTAGTGTGAAGTATATTGCTTGGATTCGACCGAACGTTGTGCAGAGTCTATTGTGCCAAGGGTTGTCTTACATCAATTCATAATGTTTCGATGAGCCTTGAAACACTCCTACCTCCCTTTTTGAGCTTACTCCATGATTGGAGGGAGGGGTGGTTATTCGTTCATTGCATTCATTGATCTTTGTCCAAATTGTGTCTGAAATCATCAAGTAATCAACCTGCTCATTGATGGTTTTGGAAACAACTTCTTTCTTCTCTTGAGGCTTTCCATGATAGAGAAGGGCAGAAAAGACAAACAGAGTTCAAAACTACTCTGTCTGCACTATTTTCACTTCAGAGCACTGTAGACGTCCCCGAACGTCCCGGGAGAGAATCCTGTTTTGTTCATTGGGGCTCACTATAGTTCGGACTCAAATGTCACGGTTTTTAATCTGATCTCGTAAAGTGCAATGCAAGATTGATAAATCACCAAAGAATCCAAGTCCGACAAATCGTTTTGGAAAACTGATTTTTAAGAAAGAAGTACCAAACATGGACTGCTTTGCCAAATACAGAGTCGCCACCTAAATATTTTATTTTGGGGGAATTTAGGAAACCCTGACTCATTGCCTAAGGCCACGTGTCCGTCATCACCAAAGTTGCCTCGGCTCGGGAACTTGGGTACGATTGGGGAAGGTCAGCTATGAGCACCCCCGCTCGCCCGATCAAAGATCAGCCACTACTAAACATGATATCGAGTTTTGAAAACATTGTGTGCTCTTTTTCTGGTTAATTAGCTAAAATTACTAGGTGATGCGCACAACACACGAGTATAGACTAGATCGCCTAATTTGGAACAAAGCATCACATATCCGTTTGTTTGGAAAATGGTTTGAGGTTTGCTACTCGCAAGTAGGCTAAAACAAGTGTTTTGACGAATTATCCCAACTCAAGCAACCCAACCTTTACCCACAGGCACCCAGGCAATTATATCACATAAGCAATTAGCCTCATGGTAAGCATGCTGACATATCAACACTTACACACATGCAAGATGCTAAAGCATAAACACTCACAGTGTACTCCGAGCCAAAACAAAGAACATGTTAGTAATCAAATGTATGATCCAAGTCCATGTTAAAATGGCTAATGCATCGCAAGCAAAATGCAACTGGAATAGGCTCGGCTAATCTAAGAATGGCATGTGAAAATGCGACAACTCGATACACGTATTCAAGTTGGAATTGAAGTACTATGCAATTAGTATGATGCGCCGAGCCCGGTGCATGCAATACAAATGAATGAATGCAAACATGCATAGCATATAGATGCTAATTGAAATATGCCCTAAAGCTAACCATCGTAAGCGATTAAATAAAAGGGATAAAGAAATGGAGGTTGGAAGACATGCATCACACACACGCACGCTTATTACACAATTGCGCCCTCTCGACGGGAGACCGAATGAATAGTACAAATTAACTAACTAAGAAGCTAATTAATTATTACACAACGCTTAACTAATTTAAACAAATTAATTAAGCTGCTAAAGCAGTAAAGCAGCCTCGAGAAGAGGGAGGAATGCATGCACGCTCGGCTTTGCTTGAAATCCATCACCACACTCATGCTGCCTCTGTTTACATTACTCTGTACTTCTGAAAACTTCACAAATCCCAAAGAAGCTCCAGAATCACTCCTTGAGCACTATAGTACGTCACCGACCAAGAGATGAGGCCACCGGCCATGGAAATATAGTCACCGACCAAAAGTGAGGCCATCGGCCAACAATACATAGCCGACCGGCACTGAAGATGGCCGACCGGCCATCTCTTCCTGCAGAATCCTGTTTTGCTGCAACAGAGGACAGACAAGGCATGGCAATGCATTTTCAAAGCAATTCTTGTATAACCACCCTCCTTATCATGTTTGAGACTCACAGGAGTATGGTTCTCGACCCTCGGGCCACCAATCATGCATTTCAATGCATGATGGCCAAAGGTGCCAAATGTGCATTTTGATGTCAAATAAAATGCACACAAATACATAGAAGAGCCCCAACCTCTATCATGATTGATCAAGAGGCAAGGGATGCAAACATGCAAGCAAAACTAATGCAACGTGAACATGTTAATGGCAATACCATGCAAGGCTAATAGTAACAAGCATGCCAAATGCAATGCAACCTAAACAAGCATGCAAACATGCAAGGCATGTGACATTATTCAAGCATGTAACAACATGTGAGGCAAACATGTAACAACATGTTAGGCAACTTAACAAGAGATGCATGCCAAATGCAATACCACTTAAACATGCAACAACATGTTAATAAGCCGAGTATGCAACAACACACAAGGCAAGCATGCAACAACATGCAAAGGATGGACTTATACCAAGATGGACAGCTCTCTAATAGGTCCAAAACAGTGGCCAAAATGATAAGAAATGAGGGACAAAAGCATATTCAAACATGCATGCTAATTGGCCTATCACCTAGGCATAAAGGACAACTCTTAAGCACACTTAAAAGGAAAGAAAAGCATGCAAATGTGACAACAGTGCATGCTCTGAAATGATACTATGAGTGATGCCAAATCACATGAACAAATCAAGCATGCATGATTAAGACTTAAGGCTTAAAACTAGGCAAGTGACTTGAACCAAGGCTACACCAAACAAAGAGCATATGGCAAGTATAACCCAAAACAGTCCTAAATCATGGCAAAGTAAGCCTAAAACATTCAATGACCAAAGCCAAAACAAGCTAAAACAAAGGGGCAAGACATGAGGCATGCAAGACCACAAAAGAGGCATTACACTACACCTAATACAACCAAACATGGCATGATTTAGGCAGCCAAAATCAGAGGTATGACACGTCAAAATGAGCCCAAAAACCCACTTAGATGTCATCCCAAATACCCAAGCATGTTGGCATATGCAATGTCACATTCATGAGGCATAAAACACAAACCCTTTAAAGCATTAAAGGAGCGATAAGTGCAAGTATTCAAGCATACTATATGGGCTGAAATAACATTATAAGTGATGCCAAACCACTGAAATGACCCAAATAGAGCATGCTAATGACTTGAGCACCCAAACCCAACAAGCTAGATTACATGGTAGCTATACAAAACAATGCAAGCATGACCAAGAAGACCAAAATCAGAGCTTAAGCATGCTACAACAAGGCTAAAAGCTTCATGGAGTTGAGCCAAAATCATGTTAAAAACACATGTTACAGCATGATGCATGTTAAGGCCAAATCATGGGATTACAAGACAAGTGTATGAAGCATACAAGGCATGTCTAAACCAAGTCAAAATAGTGCTATATCATGGAAAAACAACCACAAATACCAGCTAAGACATGGTCAACATGAACTTAACAAAGGTGCTCACACATGAGGCAAATATGACAAGTATTGAAGACAACAAGGAGAGAGGGTGGCCCTCTCCTTCTTAGGACCTCAAAAAACCGTCCCCAACACTGAAATCCAGAGGATTTCAGTGGTGAGAAGGCCAATACAAGGTGGTCCCGGAGCTCACAAAGAAGGGCACAAAAAGAGGCCAAACAAGGCCTAAGAGGGGGTAAACAACCCCAAACACCAAAGTGATCTTAAACAACTATTTTAAGCACTTAAAAACTAAACTTTTATCGGCTAAGTTAAGCTTAAAAATAGATTCAAGATAGGCTAAAAGCTTGTGCAAAAATGGGGAACAAAGATGATAGTTTCTCACCCTTGAAGAACCTCTTCAAGAACACCACTCCAGCACCTTCCTTGGATCAAAACCAGCCCAAGAACTCTGAAAACAACTCCTTAGCACCTCAGCAACTAAGGGATAGTGTAACACTAGGTGCTTTAGTGCAAAAATATGAACAAAACACCCTTTAGAACACTATTATACACACAAATCAAAAGAGAGGGAGATATAGAGATAGATAGATATAAAACCTCTAACCCTAAATTTTAGAACCTCTGCGAAGGGAGGAGGGCCTCCCTTTTTATAGGAATTCAATTCATAAGCTTCTTGGAGAAGCTAACACAAGGGAGCAAATCCCGCCATACAAGTGTATGGAGGGGGTGTAATGTGGATGCCAGCTGTGATAGCTGGCATAAAATATCTACCAAAAGCAGATGGAAAGGGGCCGGCTGGAAAATATGGCCGATTGACCAACAAAAATGGCCGGCCGACCAAAACCATTGCCGACCGGCCAATACCTTTGGCCGGTAGCAAGAAAATAGGGCCGGTGGCTTCAAGCCATGGCCGGTGAGGTGTAGGGATGGCCAACAAGCCATTTCCTGCCCTCAGAAGCAAAAACACAAGTGTTTGGTGCATAACCAAGCACAAAGCAAACAAGTCGAGAGGTCTTGAGGCATGGCGCGCGACCGAAACCTCCGAGAACTCAAGACGAACACAAACATGGATGATCACCGACTGTTCAAACAGTGATGTCCAAGTCTTAAGGACGGTCAAAAATGGGGTGTCTACAATTGCCCCTCTTTGACAAAACTCAAAAGTCATAATAATGACGGGAGTGAATGTCAAAGCCAGGAGATGACCCATTTTTGACAAGGCCGAAGACTTAGACACAACATACAAGATAGCAAAAGTATGTGCCCGTAGGCAGGGGCAAGATGCAAGGAACATGCACGATGCCGAACATAACTTATGATCATGCAAAGAAGACCGTAACAAAGCATAACATGCAATAGTTTTAAGCGAGCCAAAAGCCAAACTACATTACGATGCAGAAAGGATGTAAGAGAATTATTTAATTCTCGCTACGTCTCACACGGAGAAGACAATACCTGTGCGGTTCGTCTGGTCGTGCCAGCTTTAAATGAACCGTACATACAATATCGTGCCTGAAAAAAGAAAGAAAACTTAATAGGTACAACATCGTTAGAAAACATGCATAGCAATGCAAGTGAGAAGTGCATGACAACGCAGGTGAAATGTGCATAACAATGCAAGTAATGTGCAAGACAACGCAAGTGGGAGGATGCAAGACAATGCAACTTAAGTGTGACGCATAACAATGCGATTTGAAACAAGCATAACAATGCTAGGTAGGCACAAACACATATAAGTAAAGCATACGCGACAACGCATACAGTGTGTGAAGGTGAAGATAATGATGAACACATGTAAGTAAAGTACACGTGACAATGTGTACAATGTGTGAAATAATAGGAACTTGAACACATATAAGTAAAGCACACGCGACAACGCATACAATGTGTGAAATAAAAGGAACTTGAACACATGTAAGTAAAGTACACGTGACAACGCATACAATGTGTGAAATAAAAGGAACTTGAACACATGTAAGTAAAGCACACGCGACAACGTGTACAATGTGTGTAACAGGAATGAACACATATAAGTAAAACATACGCCGGAACGCATGCAATGTGTAACCTCCTGAAATATGCATGAACACATGTAAGCAAAGCACACGTGGAAACGCATGCAATGTGTAAAGCAAGCAAGGTATGAACACATGTAAGTAAAGCACACGCGGAAACGTGTACAATGTGTAACCACCTGAAGATATATATACACATGTAAGTAAAGCATGCGCAATTAACGCAAGCAATGTGTATAGCAAGAATGAACACATATAAGTAAAGCACACGCGGAAACGCATGCAATGTGTAACCTCCTGAAAAATGCATACACATGTAAGTAAAGCACACGCAGAAATGCATGCAATGTGTAAAGCAAGCAAGGTATGAACACATGTAAGTAAAGCACACGCGGAAACATGTACAATGTGTAACCACCTGAAGATATATATACACATGTAAGTAAAGCATGTGCAATTAACGCAAGTAATGTGTATAGCAGGAATAAACACATATAAGTAAAGCACACGAGGAAACGCATGCAATGTATAACCTCCTGAAAAATGCATACACATGTAAGTAAAGCATGCACAATTAACACAAGCATTGTGTATAGCAGGAACAATGTAAATGAGAAGCACATAACAATGCAAGATGATATGCAATATTACAAAACAATGTAATAATATATAATGTATTGAAATAATGCAAATGATATGCAATGTATTTGAGATGATCAAACCACAAGCAGTACAAAACCTCACAAATATCATAAAGGGATGGAGATGCAAAATCAAACTACGTCTACCACAGAAAAGGTGCCGACACCCTCAAACAACAATCCCTTTAGTGGAATAGGCACGTACACATGCAAAACTATGTGCTTGTAGACGGAACACAAAATACAAGTAATTGGGTGGCATGATCTAAGTGAGGAATGATCTGCTGAGGAAAGATCATGATCCTAAATGATGGATGCAACACACTACAATGCAATGGATGCAATGGATGAATTGAATAAGGCACGCGGTCAAACCATAACTTGCCTAGAAAAGGCATGGACACAAACAAACCACGTTAACATGGAAATAGTGTCGTCACCCTCAACACTAGGCACGTACACATAATAACATAACTATGTTTTAACGTGAAAAGTATGGGCACATACCAGACTAAGCTCAATCATGGAAAGGCGCAAACCATAGATGGATAATGCAGCGAATGCATGCAAACTACAATGCAATATATATTCTATATGCAATAAATGGAGCGGATAAGGCACGCGTCCAAGCCGTATCTTGCCTAGGAAAGGCATGGACACAAACAAACCACGTCTAACACGAAAATGGTGCCGTCAACCTCAATACTAGGCACGTACACATAATAACATAACTATGTTTTAACGTGAAAAGTATGGGCACATACCAGACCAAGCTCAACATGGAAAGACGCAAACCATAGATGGATAACGCAGTGAATGCATGCAAACTACAATGCAATATATATTCTATATGATGAATGGAGATGCACGACAATGCACATTGCGTGATAAGGTGAATGAAAGATGCATGACAATGCTTGTTGTTGAAAGTGCATGACAATGCAGATGAAAGATGCATCACAATGCTCGTTGTTGAAAGTGCATGACAATGCAGATGAAAGATGCATGACAATGCATGTGAACTCAAATGCGTGACAACGCACGTGAACAGTGCATAACAATGCAACCTATGCATGTTTATCATAAGCAAGACACAACGTTGTAATGCAACGCAAGTGAAGCAATTTCCGAATCTCTCAAGAGACAAAAGGATACGAAAAAAAGGATACACCTCGTACGTATCAAGTGCCACGCATAGAAAACACGGCTCGAGGTCAACACGGAGGTCGGTTAAGCTTTAAAAATGCACTTTCTTGCACTGTCTTGAGTAATGAAGGTCCATAAACCACATAACTAACCCAAACAAGGGTGTGGGAGATACACCGGCCACCAGGAGGACGACCGACCATCCACCGGCCACGAAATAAAGATCACCGGCCAAATATTTAGCTAGCCGGGTAACAATTTGGCCGACCGGCCAAAAATGCCTGTGTCAAGGCAGTTTTTTCCTTTGGCCACGGGTCTTTAAATATATGGCCTCAAACCCTATATTTTCACTTCCCACAAACTCGAAAACCTCTCCCCTCTCTTTCTAGGTGATTTTCCAACCCTCGATCCACACTTTTCTCTTGTTTTTGCCACTTTTTCGTCGTTTGATTCGCGAAACCCTCCTCGTTTCGCACATTTTGAACCGAACAAATCTTGGTTTTGGTGTTCCTTTCTCGATTTCCACCATTCGGGGTTTGTTTCCCCCGAGTTTACCTTGATTCTCGTGCCTTTTTCGGACTCTGACCTTTCCACCCATTTTTCACCCTCTCGGGGTTGACCTTAGGGTTGACTTTTCACATTCTTGCCCGGTTTCACATTTTCGGCCATTTTCACATTATTCTTGAGATGGCGGACGACATTCCAGGCGGTAGGGCTCCCCCGGAGTTGGATATGGACCCTGAGGCCGAGCTCCTGCCTCTTCACATCCAGTCGTTCGATCCGGCGACCTACAGGCCGGCGATACAAGTGCTTCCTCCTGACAGCCTCCGTCACTTTAGGAGCTATGAGCGACACGTGCCACTGGAGCTCCTGCTACACGAGCCAGAGTCACATCTGTCCTATGGCACTTCTGAGGTACACTCTTCCCTATTTCTTTTTCTGCAAAGTAGAATACATAACTGCAACAGTCGATTCTGTTCGTTGACTGTTTGGCCTGGATACACTGATATACCATATGATGTAGTTCACTGTGAGCACACCCACACTCGTTATTTGTTTAAACACAATGCACGCACACTGTATATTCATCAATTCTGAGCATATTCAAGTACACGGAGCCACACTGTACTCTCCAAATCTCGGAGGCTTTCATACATGCGCATACACTGTATTTTCTCCGAATTCTAAAGGCATTCCAACATATGCACACACACTGTATTTTCTTCGAATTCTAAAGGCATTCCAACATATGCACACACACTGTATTTTCTCTAAAATTCTGAACGTTTTCACACACAGTGTATTTCTAACATTGCTTCACAATTGCTTGTTTGTTGTTGCTTTTTATCACAGGGAGATTCCTATGCCTTTCGAGGGTATGGGAACGTCGCGGCCCGAGGATGGTATGTGGAGCTGCCCGACGCAGTCCGCTGGATCATTGACCAGGCTGGTTTTGGGCACTTCTGCATGGGGCTCTCGCGCCTCACTGCGAGCAGGCATTTTCTTGCTGCCTTGGTGGAGAGGTGGTGGGATACCACCGACTCCTTCCACCTTTCTGCCACTAGGGAGATGACGATGACTCCCTTTGATTTCTCGATGCTCACTAGCATCGGGGTGGGGGGTGATCCGATCCCCTTTGATACTGATATGGAGGAGTGGGACGCCGCTCAGATGTACCTGCTCGGCACTCGGCCACCTCTTACCCGGCCAGGGTTTGTGAGGTATTCGTGGTTCGAGAACCGCTTTCGGATCCAGGGGCCTACTACCCTGGAGAAGGAGGAAGAGTACGCCCGTGGTTTTATCATGTTTCTGCTAGGGACCACGCTTTTCACCAACCGGGTGAACACCGTCGCCCTCTATCTACTGAGCGCGCTTGTGGACGTGACGCGGATCCGCCTTTATGACTGGGGTGGCGCCGGCTTGGCCACTCTTTATGGTTATGCAGCAGACAGTTACTTGGAGGCTATTGGCAAGGTTATTGGCAAGCCTGGGAGGTACACATTCCCTTCCTGTCTTTTCAATTCTGCCTTTTATTATCTGTACACCATACACACTACGCACACGCAATCTATTTTACATTGACTGTACATTGCACACACTGCACACATTGCACAATACACTGCACACTGTTCTCTAATTTCTGCTTTTATCTGTATACTGCTTTATCTGATAAGCCTGCTCATGTCTGCTCTGTTACGTCCTGTAGTTGTGGGTGTATGACGGATCAGATGAATCGGTAAGCCTTGACTGGTCTTGCCTCAACAAAGGAGAATACTGGCTATTCTGAACTAAGTCTCTGAACCTTAAAAGACAAAACAGACAGCATTTCAGCCCAATTTCATCAGAATTGACATAGGCATAGTTGAATAACTGTACTCTACTACTGATCACTGCCCAAAACTCTGCCAGTAAACTGATACCCTCAGGCAAAACTGATTCTCTCAGGAAAAACTGATTCCCCCCAAAATACTGATGCCCTCAGGCCTGATACCCAGACTTGCAAATTGATACATGCATTCCTGTAGAGGCACAACTCTAAAAGCACATGACAAGCAAATAAGAGCCAAAAACACCCCTATGTTGGGGTAATGTTTCCCTGTCCTATTTTGTCAGGAGCTAGGGTTTCACTACGTACGCAGTGGTTTCAAACAACCTATAATCAGGTGAGCAACCTGTCCTAGTTTGGAATGGTCACTACGGATTCCGAATATGCACTAGGTCGAATGGTCAAAAAGGGTGCCCCAGTAAAAATCGGGGTTTGTGTTCCCATCGAGGCAGAGCCTGTAACCGGTCAACCTTATGGCACGCTTCTCAAAGCGAGCCTCCGACAAACCGTTCAGGAATAGCAGATGGCAAACACGGTATCCTAGGCGCACCAATGCAAATGCAATGCAATGCAAAGAAACACATAAGTGTAATCAAAACAAGATATCATGAGTTCGAGTCAAGTTCTCTAACTCCCAAGCAGAGTCGCCAAATACTGTAGACGTCCCCGAACGTCCTGAGAGGGAATCCCGTTTTGTTCATTGGGGCTCACTACAGTTCGGACTCAAATGTCACGGTTCTTAATCTGATCTCGCAAAGTGCAATACAAGATCGATAAATCACCAAAGAGTCCAAGTTCGGCATATCGTTTTGGAAAACTAATTTTTAAGAAAGAAGTGTCAAACATGGACTGTTTTGCCAAATACAGAGTCGCCACCTAAATATTTTATTTTTGGGGAATATAGAAAACCCTGACTCGTTGCCTAAGGCCACGTGTTCGTCATCACCAAAATTGCCTCGTCTCGGGAACTTAGGTACGATTGGGGAAGGTCAACTATGAGCACCCCCGCTCGCCCGATCAAAGATCGGCCACTACTAAACATGATATCGAGCTTTGAAAACATTGTGTGCTCTTTTTCCAATTAATTAGCAAGAATTACTAGGTGATGCGCACAACACACGAGTATAGACTAGATTGCCTAATTTGGAACAAAGCATCGCATATCCGTTTGTTTGGAAAATGGTTTGAGGTTTGCTACTCGCACATAGGCTAAAACACGGGTTTTGACGAATTATCCCAACTCAAGCAACCCAACCTTCACCCACAGGCACCCAGGCAATTATATCACATAAGTAATTAGCCTTATGGTAAGCATGCTGACATATCAACACTTACACACATGCAAGATGCTAAAGCATAAACACTCACAGTGTACTCCGAGCCAAAACAAAGAACATGTTAGTAATCAAATGTATGATCCAAGTCCATGTTAAAATGGCTAATGCATCGCAAGCAAAATGCAACTAGAATAGGCTCGGCTAGTCTAAGAATGGCATGTGAAAATGCGACAACTCGATACACGTATTCAAGTTGGAATTGAAGTACTATGCAATTAGTATGATGCGCTGAGCCCGGTGCATGCAATACAAATGAATGAATGCAAACATGCCTAGCATATAGATGCTAATTGAAATATGCCCTAAATCTAACCATCGTAAGCGGTTAAATAAAAAGGATAAAGAAATGGAGGTTGGAAGACATGCATCACACACAAGCATGCTTATTACACAATTGCGCCCTCTCGACGGGGGACCGAATGAATAGTACAAATTAACTAACTAACAAGCTAATTAATTATTACACAACGCTTAACTAATTTAAACAAATTAATTAAGCTACTAAAGCAGTAAAGCAGCCTCGGGAAGAGGGAGGAATGCATGCACGCTCGGCTTTGCTTGAAATCCATCACCATACTCATGCTGCCTCTGTTTACATTGCTCTGTACTTCTAAAAACATCACAAATCCCAAAGAAGCTCCAAAATCACTCCTTGAGCACTGTGGTACATCACCGACCAAGAGATGAGGCCACCGGCCAAAGAAATATAGTCACCGACAAAAAGTGAGGCCATCGGCCAACAATACATAGCCGGCCGGCACTGAAGATGGCTGATCGGCCAGCTCTTCCTGCAGAATCCTGTTTTGCTGCAGCAGAGGACAGACAAGGCATGGCAATGCATTTTCAAAGCAATGTTTGCACAACCACCCTCCTTATCATGTTTGAGACTCAAAGGAGTATGGTTCTCGACCCTCGGGCCACCACGCATTTCGATGCATGATGGCCAAAGGTGTCGAATGTGCATTTTGATGTCAAATGAAATGCACACAAATACATAGAAGTGCCCCAACCTCTATCATGATTGATCGAGAGGCAAGGGATGCAAACATGCAAGCAAAACTAATGCAACGTGAACATGTTAATGGCAATACCATGCAAGGCTAATAGTAACAAGCATGCCAAATGCAATGCAACGTAAACAAGCATGCAAACATGCAAGGCATGTGACAACATTCAAGCATGTAACAACATGTGAGGCAAACATGTAACAACATGTTAGGCAACTTAACAAGAGATGCATGCCAAATGCAATACCACTTAAACATGCAACAACATGTTAATAAGCCGAGTATGCAACAACACACAAGGCAAGCATGCAACAACATGCAAAGGATGGACTTACACCAAGATGGACAGCTCTCTAATAGGTTCAAAACAGTGGCCAAAATAATAAGAAATGAGGGACAAAAGCATATTCAAACATGCATGCTAATTGGCCTATCACCTAGGCATAAAGGACAACTCTTAAGCACACTTAAGAGGAAAGAAAAGCATGCAAATGTGACAACAGTACATTCTCTGAAATGATACTATGAGTGATGCCAAATCACATGAACAAATCAAGCATGCATGGTTGAGACTTAAGGCTTAAAACTAGGCAAGTGACTTGAACCAAGGCTACACTAAACAAAGAGCATATGGCAAGTATAACCCAAAACAGTCCTAAATCATGGCAAAGTAAGCCTAAAACATTCAATGACCAAAGCCAAAACAAGCTAAACCAAAGGGGCAAGACATGAGGCATACAAGGCCACAAAAGAGGCATTACACTACACCTAATACAACAAAACATGGCATGATTTAGGCAGCCAAAATTAGAGGTATGACACATCAAAATGAGCCCAAAAACCCACTTAGATGTCATCCCAAATACCCAAGCATGTTGGCATACGCAATATCACATTCATAAGGCATAAAACACAAACCCTTTAAAGCATTACAGGAGCGATAAGTGCAAGTATTCAAGCATACTATATGGGCTAAAATAACATTATAAGTGATGCCAAACCACTGAAATGATCCAAATAGAGCATTCTAATGACTTGAGCACCCGAACCCAACAAGCTAGATTACATGGTAGCTATACAAAACAATGCAAGCATGACCAAGAAGACCAAAATCAGAGCTTAAGTATGCTATAACAAGGCTAAAAGCTTCATGGAGTTGAGCCAAAATCATGTTAAAAACACATGTTACAACATGATGCATGTTAAGGCCAAATCATGGGATTACAAGACAAGTGTATGAAGCATACAAGGCATGTCTAAACCAAGTCAAAATAGTGCTATATCATGGAAAAACAACCACAAATACCAGCTAATACATGGTCAATATGAACTTAACAAAGGTGCTCACACATGAGACAAATATGACAAGTATTGCAGACAATAAGGAGAGGGGGTGGCCCTCTCCTTCTTAGGACCTCAAAACACCATCCCCATCGCTGAAATCCCTTTGGATTTTAGTGGTGAGAAGGCCAATACAGGGTGGTCCCGAAGCTCACAAAGAAGGGCACAAAAAGAGGCCAAACAAAGCCTAAGAGGGGGTAAACAACCCCAAACACCAAAGTGATCTTAAACAACTATTTTAAACACTTAAAAATATAACTTTTATCAGTTATAAGTTAAGCTTGAAAACATATGCAAGATAAGCTAAAGCTTGTGCAAAAATGGGGAACAAAGAGGATAGTTCTCACCCTTGAAGAACCTCTTCAAGAACACCACTCCAGCACCTTCCTTGGACCAAAACTAGCCCAAGAACTTTGAAAACAACTCCTTAGCACCTCAGCAACTAAGGGATAGTGTAACACTAGGTGCTTTAGTGCAAAAATATGAACAAAACACCCTTTAGAACACTATTACACACACAAATCAAAAGAGAGGAAGATATAGAGATAGATAGATATAAACCCTCTAACCCTAAATTTTAGAACCTCTGAGAAGGGAGGAGGGCGTCCCCTTTTATAGGAGTTCAATTCCTAAGTTTCTTGGAGAAGCTAACACAAGGGAGCAAATCCCTCCATACACGTGTATAAAGGGGGTGTAATGTGGATGCCAGTTGTGACAGCTGCCATAAAATATCTGCCAAAAGCAGATGGAAAGGGGTCAGCTAGAAAATATGGCCGATTGACCAACAAAAATGGCCGGCCGACCAAAAACCATTGCCGACTGGCCAATACCGTTGGCCGGTAGCAAGAAAACAGGGCCGGTGGCCTCAAGTCAAGGCCGATGAGGTGTGGGGATGGCCAACAAGCCATTCCCTGCCCTCAGAAGCAAAAACACAAGTGTTTGGTGCATAACCAAGCACAAAGCAAACAAGTCGAGAGGTCTTGAGGCAAGGCGCGCGACCAAAACCTCCAAGAACTCAAGACGAACACGAACATGGATGATCACCGAGTGTTCAAACGGTGATGTCCAAGTCTTAAGGACGGTCAAAAATAGAGTGTCTACAAGCACAAAAACAGGATTTTGCATAAAATTAAGGCACAGTCGACCCTTTTTGGACCCGGCCGGGCTTCATTGTGGCACAACCGACCATCAATGTTTGGTCAGTAGTATGTTTTGCAGAAAACAGAGGGTAGTGGCTGAAGGTGAAACAGAGCAGGCTTAGTGTAACACGTCCGCGGGGGACCTCACGCTACAGTTCGGACTCCCTTTTGTGTCGGTTCTGAATCTTGAACCAAAGAGTCCAAATCCGGCAAATCGTTTGAGAAAACAGATTTTTGAAAAGTAGTGCCAAACATGGACTGCTTTGCCAGATTACAGAGTCGCCACCTAAATATTTTTTAAAATGGGAAATTTAGGAAACCCTGACTCGGTGCCGAAGGCCACATGTCCGTCATCACCAAATGTCTTGGCTCGGGAGCTTGGGTACGATCGGGGAAGGTCAGCTATGAGCACCCCCTTTCGCCCAGTCCGAAGACCGACCTCTACTAACCATGATATCCGTTTTTGAAAACATTACATGCTCTTATTCCAATTATTAGCCTAGAATTACTATGTTATGCGCACGGCAAACAAGTATAGACTAGATTGCCTAATTTGGAAATAATCATTGCATATCCGTTTTGTCTCGAAAAACGTGTTAGTTTTGCTACTCGTAAGTAGGCTAAAATTCGGATTTCAACGAGTTGTTCCAACTCAGGCAATCCAACCTCCACCCACAGGCACTCAAATAGTTTATCATGTAAGCACTTAGCCACATGGCAAGCATACTGTCATGGTAAACATTCACACGCATGCGATATGCTAAAGCCATAAAAACTTACATCGTACTCCGTGCCAAAACAGTAAACTGGTTAGCAAACATGCATGACCTAGTTCATGTTAAGTGGCTAATGCGACACATACAAGAGTGTAATCTAAACAGGCTTGGCTAACCCTAAACATGGCACATGAGATGCAACAACTATCACGTATTCAATTCGGAATTGAAAGTACGATGCGGTTTGCATGATGTGCCGAGCCCGATGTATGTAAACAAATGCATGAATGCACGCATGCATTGCATAAGGTATGCTAGAATAAACATGCCCTAATCTACCGACATAAGCGGGTAAATAAAAGGGAAGAAAGAAATGGGGGTTGGAAGACATACATCCACTCACGCACACTTATTACATTTGCGCCCTTGCTCGGAGGGACCAAAATAATAATACAGTCCCAAAATGAATGAATAAATATTACAAATTCTAATTACTGAATAAATAAATGTGAAATAAAAGGAGGCCACAGCCCCTCGCCTCGGGATGCGCGAATGATGCATGCTCGATGTCCGCCTTGACCGGAAAACCCGTCGCACATCGCCGGGTTCTGCTTTCACCGCCCGCCTCCAAAAATTCCCAAAGTTTCGTACCTCCCAAATGATCTGAAATACCCCACCAGCTGGGGGAAGAGCTCATCGGCTGCTTGTATTGGCCATCGGCTGTTGTGGTGGTTATCGGCACAAACAAAGTGCCGATCGGCACATTATACTGCCGGTCGGCAGGAAGTTCCTGCAGAGGATGCTTGATGAAAGAAGAAAAACAAAGAAGCAAGGCATGGTTTTTGGGCATATGTAAGCATGGTCATGACCTCCTATCATGCTTTGAGACTCAAGGAGGCAAGGCCCTTGGTTCTTGGGCCATCAATTGTGCACTTTGATGCATGATAGCCTAAAGAACCAAAATTGCTATTTTTGATGTAACAATGCATGCAAACAAACAAATGGATTAAGCCCCTATCATGTTAATGTCAAGGGCCCTAACGACATGGGGGATTAAGGTGTGTTTTGTCACTTAAGGTGCAAACACCCCTCAACTCCCACACTTGGTTTGACACCCCAAACCAAGCAATGAAATGCAACTATGCAATCATGCAAACATGCAAGCATGCAAACATACAAACATGGGGACTAAGATGCTAGCAAATTAGGCATGCAAAATGTTAGAATATGGAAAGCGTAGAAGTCATGCAAAGAGGGACCAATTAAGCATAGAACTAGCATACTCTCAAGGCTTCATTGACCAATCATGCAACAACCATGTAATGAGCATGCAATAATGGACTTAAGCCATAGAGGGCAGCCCTCAAACTCCCCTAAAACAGTGGCAAAACATGCCTCAAAACAAGAGCAAGATGCCACACAAGCGTGCAAGCCATAAGGCATAAGGCTAAGGCACAAAGTGGGGCATTGAACCACCACTCAACAAGACCAAACATGGCACATGTTGGGCAACCAAAACAGGTTTTTATCATGCAAAATGGCACCCAAATCCCCTCATGGCACCTCCCAAAATGCATTAAACATGGAAGCATGCACAATGTTCAATCCTAGACATACAAGAGCACACCCTTATGACATGAAATAGGTTACACATGCATGTATACAAGCATGATTTATGGACTGAAAAATGACCCTAGATGATGCCAAATCATGGGATCAAGACAAGTTAAGCATGCTAGGAGCCAAAACATACAAGGCTCACAAGCCTAGAGTACAAGACAAACATGCTAAACATACCAAACATGGCCAAAACAGTGGCTCACAGCCCTTTCACATAGCGAAGAGATGCTAGTATCTTCATGGAATCATGCTAAAACATGTAAGAATCAAGGCCTCAAAACATGGCATACCTTTGAGCATAAAAGAGCATTTTAAAGCAAACATGAGAGGCATGCAAGAGGCCACGGAATCAACCAAAAACAGAGGTTATTCATGACTTAAAACACCCTAAAAAGTTCTGAAATGAAGGCAAATACAAACATTCATTCATGCTATGCTATGAGCCAAGAACAAAGGCCAACAAAGGGCCAAGGGGAGAGGGGTGTCCCTCCCCTATGTGAGGCTTCAAAACACCTCCCTCACCACTGAAAACCCACTGGTTTTCAGTGGTGAGAAGGCCAAAAATACTGAAGTTAGACAATGCTCCAAAAAGAGACACAAAATGACCAAAACAAGGCCTAAAAGAGTGAGGCTTAACTCAAATGCAAAAGTGACCTTAATGAATGTTCTTAAGAAAGTAAAAACAAGATTTTTTTATGTTAAACACAAGTCCAAAAACAGAAAGCAAAAGGGGTAGAAACTAGTTGCAAGAATGGGGAATCTAAAGCAAAAAGTTTACCCTTGAAGATCCAATGAAGAACAGGTGGAGCAGCCCTCCTCTAATGATCAAAACCAGTCCAAGATCACACAAAACAAACCTCCAAGCCTCCCAATCTCGGATTAAGGTGTAGTAGTGTGTGTAATGGTGCAAAAGTAAGGTGAAACCACACTTTTGGTCCAAAACACACACACAAGAGGAGAGAGAAGGAGATATAGATATATATGGATGTATATCGAGAAATATATGTATAAGCTCGTTCTTGCCCTCAAAATCTAACCTTGAGCCAAGAGGAAGAGTTCTCCTCTTATAGGCAAGAAAACTTAGCAACTAAGCAAGCCAGGCTCATCCCTCCATACACGTGTATGGAGGGGGAGCAAAAAGCTTTACAAATGCAAGAAAATATCCGATAAAGCAAGTGTACAAGGTTTCGTAGGCAAGAAGAGTACCATTTTGAAAAAATAAAGGCTGTCGGCACAAAGAGGTGCCCGGCACAATAAAGTGCCGATAGAAGCTTCAGCCAGCCGGTGGTGTGTAGGGATGCCTCATAAGGCACTCCCTCCCATTTCATGGCAAAACACAAGTGTTTCGTGCAAAACCAAACATAACTGGTCGAGTTCGGAGGTCCTGAGGCAGGGCGCGCGCAGCCGAGAACTCCGGGAACTCCAAACGAACACAAACATAGATAATCACCGAGTGTTCCGACGGTGACGTCCAAGTCTTGAGGACGGTCAAAAATGGGGTGTCTACAGCTTGCCCTCTTGACAGAACTCTAAGTCATAAGAATGACGGAGTGAATGTCAAAGCCCGAGACGCACCATTTTGACAAGGCCGAAGACTTAGACAAGCATGCAAAACAAGTAAGATATGCGCCCGAAGGCAGGGACAAAATGCAAGACAATGCACGAAGCCGGGCATAACTTATGATCATGCAAAAGAAGCTGTAATGAAGCACACATGCAACAGTTATAAGCTAGCATACTCCAAACTACACTACAATGCAGAAAGGGTGTGAGAGAATGATGCACTCAAACGCCCCACACGGAGGATACAATACCTCAATGGGTTTCGTCTACGCTTTTCAGACCGCCTCTCAAATGAGTTGCATACAATATCGTGCTCGCAAAGAAAGTAAACTTAACAGTACAATATTGTTAGTGATATGTATATCATGTATATCATGAAAGTGCCTGACAATGAAATCGAGAGGGGTGCCTAACAATGCTATGAAGGTACAGACACATGTAAGTAAAGCATGCAGTCTATGCAAACAATGTGTATAGGTAGTTATAATTGAACACATGTGAGTAAAGCAGTACACGCATGTAAGCAATGTGTATAAAGGAACTTGAACACATATCAGTAAAGCAATGAACGCATACAACGCAATGTGTATAGAGAAAATTGAACACATATTAGTAAAGCAATGCACGCATACAATGCAATGTGTATAGAGGAAATTGAAATTGAACATGGTAAAGCATGATGTTGAAATGCAACGTATTGCAACACAGTATAATCGAAACAATTTCTTTTGAAATTCACAAGATATAAAAGGATACGAGAAGGGACATCCTTCGCATGTTCCGAGCATTGCTCACCAAAAGTCATGGCTTGAAATCAACTCGAAGATCCATTAACATTCCAAAAGTGCACTTCCCCAAGATCGTTTAAGTGACGAAGGTGCGACCTGTGAATCAACCCGACAAGGGCATGAAAGGTACTCGATTGCAAGGGGAGGTTTTCGTATCCAATCCGTATTCTCATACATCGCCGCCTTCGCTTACATTCCTTTTCATTAGTTGTTTAAGACATTGCACCGCCAAGTGTGTTTTATTCTTTGAAATTGCGGGTTTTTACAAAACACATGACGGAGATAAGATGTTTATTTGCTTGAAAAGATGTTGCACTTGTGTGCACCGCATCGCAAGGCATCACATAACAATGTGAATGAAATTGAAACTGTTTTCTTGAAAACAAAGCATCGCGTCGTAATAACCAGGTAGTGAACCGACTTACAACTCGATAAGCAAATTTACAACAACTCGATAAACAAATACGCGCGACTCGGCGGGAACCAAATCACCGGAGAGTGCTGGAAGTGGTGGAATTCCCCAATATTCAGCATAAACAGCTTAGAAAACACAGGGGGGGCCATCGGCCCGACAGAAAGTCCACCGGCACTATTAGTTGGTCGGTCGGCACAAAAATATGGCCGGTCGGCACTATTATTCGGCCGGCCACCAATCTTCAAAGATCGCAGAATGTTGACACGCGGTCCTCCACTCAACCTTATCCTCTACAAAAGATCTTAGCCTCGTGGTCTTCTTCATTTCCACAATCGATTTACTCCAAATGGAGGAATTTCTTGCTCAAAATCTTGCAACTTGATTAACAACTTGGATGGCTCTGAAAAGTCAATTTTCTGCTTTTGGCATAAACGCACTATTCACTTTATGCCGCACTCGCTGCATTTTCTGCTCCTCCATGCCGCCAAGGTTCTCGAACCCAGAACACATGTCTTTAGCTTTAGCGGCAAGAGGTGTGTCCCACTTTCAAGATTTCCAAGCTCTAATGGAATCTGGCGCAATGAGGAAATCCCCGCCCAATTTCGCTTTTGGCCATGCTCAAGCCTTAGGACAAATGTGGGCTCTCAATACCCGATGCTCGTTTTCCGATTTGTGACGGACATTAGATGTTCCGAGCTTGGTCTGCTGCTTTTCCGAGACCGTGATCGTGGCGACCATCATCGCAAGGCTTTTCGCGCACGCTCCTGCCTATGCATGCTATCTCATTTTTGTTCGCCTCCTTCCGGAGGAGCCGGTCCTGCTGATTGAAGTTGCCCAAGGCTTGAAGGAGGGCAAAGCCGCATTGCCATGGTCCTGGCCGAGACACCGCTGGTTTAGACGCCTTTTTATCGCCGAGAGACGATCGATTAGCAGAGAGTCCACTATTACCGCAGTAATGTTTCCCACCCAATCTCACATTTATGTTTGCTCACATCACTGCCCTCGTGCTCGGTTTTTCTCACAAAAGCCCTTTTCACTTTTCCTCTCATCGCATCTCTCTATTCTTTATTCTCTCATTTTTCATCCCTCCCTGTGTGGTTAATGGATAAACCGAAGGTCGAGATTCTGCCCAATGTATTCAAACGTGGCTACTTCTTCAGCAACGCCTAGTTGACGCCTCTTGATGACGGTTGGTGGTTTGAATGGATGCGCTTTGTCCGCTGATCGCATTGCTTGGCGCGGCCCTTGGCTCATTCTCTCAATGATGAGTTATAGCCTGTCCCATCAGCCGGGGGTCCAACTAATTGGCTTGACTCACCGGGTTTTCTACTTCCCATTCCAGATCCTCGCCAGCTTTGGTCATGATCGACTTGCCCACGGAAGGGATAGAGTACCCCAGATTCCTAATCCGAGGCTCACAACGGCCGGTATGTCACAAAGATGGAGGACGAGAGAGCTCCTGGCCCCCGCTCCCACTTTCAGTTGTACTTTGTCTGATGAGTGCTGGGATTGGCTTAACGAAGAGGCACAGGAAGGGCCCACTTTGGCATTAGAGGCCTCTACTAGCTCTGGGAGGGGGCGCAGGGACTTTTGACTTGACCATGCCCTGAGCTTATTGCTTTATTGGTACTTTTAAGTTTTCTTTATGAATGTAATAAAAAGCAACTTCAATTGTATGCAAGAGCAAGAGAACTCTATTTGAAATCAATGAAATTGAAGGTTGTGGTACTGAAAATTCTCCGTTTTGGTCCAGAAATGGTCTTAGTTGTAAAAAGATTTATTTGAACGAAGTCATCTTCATTAAAACTTTTCAAAACCATTTTCGATATGGATCAGAACTGGACACGCCTGAAATTTGTCACTGAGATGCACAACCCCAGATTCCTGTAATTGGAAAATTGCCCCTAGTTTGAATAGTACCGCAGCACTGCATGGCAATGGAAAGTTGCCCCTAGTCTGAATAGCACTGCAGCGGAGATTGCGATGAATGCTAATGGACAAAGATGACCAAGATGATCAAATAGACAAAGTTGATCGGGGAAGAGTTTATGGCTGAACTTCAGGATGAAGCTGCCTACGTATCCCAAAGATGGGAATCAAGCCTTACGTAGTTCAGGCTTGGGTTCACTCGAGTATTTTCACTCTCCTTTTGCGCTCTAACTTTTGCCAAGGCCGCCTTTATGGGTTTTCAACCTTGCGAGCTCAGCTTTTTATATTTTCTAATTTTTCTGTGCTCAATTTTGCCTAGGTCGCCTTTTCGGTTTTCGCCCAGCGAGCCTCTCAATGTAATATTTCTTCAACTTGTCCATGTTGATCGGTTGGGAGAACTCTAGGCCATCTAGGTCCATCGTAACCACAGCCCACCCGACTGGATAGACTTGATGATATAGGGACCCGGCCCAATTAGGGTCTAACTTGCCTTGGGTCGTGGATGGGAGCTCGATTGTCTTTGAGCACCAAATCTCCTTCTTTCAAATTCTAACTTAACTTTCTTGTTGAAAGCCCGGCGATTCTCACACGATAACCTTGGACATGGTATGCTTTTCACCTTCTTTCATCAAAGAGCATGAGTTCCTCGAATCTACTCACGCTAATCTGCCTATTTATCCGACACTCACCAAGATCGCAATGATGGAACCTCAATCTCTATAGGTAGAACGGCTTCCATTCCATAGACCGGTGAATAAGGAGTTGCTCCAGTTGAAGTTCTAATTGAAGTCCGGTAGCCCCACAGAGCGAATGACAACTTGTCTGGCCAGTCCCGATAGGTTTCCACCATCTTCTGCAAAATGTGTTTGATGTTCTTGTTGGCGGCCTCAACTGCTCCGTTGGTCTGCGGCCGATACGTGGACGACTTATGAAAAGCCACATTATACTTCTCCAGCAAATCAATCACCTCTTTCTTGAAGTGAGAACCATTGTCTGAAATGATCTCGTTCGGGACTCCATAACGGCAGATAATGTTGTTCCTGATAAACTTCGCGACATGCGAAGCCTTCAACACTGCATAAGACTGGGCCTCGACCCACTTTGTAAAGTAATCTATCGCTACCAAGATATACTCATGCCCGTTTGACCCCTTCGGAGTTACAGCTCCGATCACATCGATCCCCCAAACTGAAAACGGCCACGGTGATGTCATGTTGTACAGCTTTGACGGCGGGACATTCATGCGGTTTGCGTGAATCTGGCATTTGTGGCATCGCCGAACAAAGTCGATACAATCTTCCTCCATGGTAGACCAGTAGTAGCCTTGTCTGAGGATCTTTCTTGCCAGTATCACGCCATTCATGTGTGCCCCACATTCTCCTCCATGGATGGCCTCCATCAGGCGTTTCGACTCTTCGCTTCCACACACTTTGTGCATTCCTCAGATGACCTCTTTGTACAACTTACCCCGCAGATGATAAACCGAATGTACCATTCTTCCGATTGCCCTCTTGTCTTTGGCGTTTGCCCTCGTGGGTACGTCTCCTTCTCTAAGAAGTTCCATATGTCGTAATACCAAGGGTTGTTATCCTCAGACTTCTTCTATGGCGTAGATTGACTCAGTGGCGGGTGCAAATTTCGTCAATAATGACCGGACGATCCGAACTCCGGATGGGATGTCTATCATAGAAGATAGAGTTGCTAGCGAATCAAGAACTGTTGTTCTCTCTCACTAGGTGAGTGAAATTTAGCTTTTCAAACCGAGGAATTAACAAATCCAAGGTCCGTGGTAAGTTATCATCTTTTCCTTTTACTTTCCAGTCTCCTTTCGCTTGAGAGACAACTAGGTTCGAATCCCCAATGACATCCAATCGCCTTGCCCCTAGTTCTAGGGCGCTTCTAAACGCAATACAAGCCTCATACTCCTCATTGTTCGAGACTTTGAACCGAGCTTGAATGCTAAAGGATACGGACTCGCCAGCGCTATCAAGAACACCCTATTCCATACCGTCGATTTGACGCCTCCACAAAGTACATCATCCAAGTCTCATTTTCGATGTGCAAAATAGCTTCATCTCGAATAGGTACTCAACCGCTTCATCCCTTCAACCGGTGGTCGGCAAGGAACTCGCCACCGCTTCTCCTTTTACTTGACTTTGCGTGTCACACACTTGAGGTCAAATTCGAGAGCAACAAAGAACCAACGAGCTAGCCTACCGTGAATCGCCGGTTTCTAAAAGATATTTGATGGGATCAAGTCGTGAAACCAACATTACAGGTGGGCTAACAGTAGGGCCGCAGCCTTCCGGTAGCCCATACCAAGGCCAAACAAGCTTTCTAGCGAGTATAGCGGGTCTCAGAATCCAAAGATCTTCTTGCTCGATAGTAGATGGCCCTTTCCACTTTATCTTCCGACTCTTGCGCGAGCATGCGTTCATTGTGGTTTCAACATCGACAGTGCAAGATCAACGGTTTTCCGGCTTTGGTGGTGACAACACGGTGGATTCTCAGAGATACTCTTTAACTGCTCAAATGCGGCTTGGCATCGGCCGTCCCATTGGAACTTCGCTCCTTTCTTCAAGAGACCAAAAAGTGGTTCACAAGTCAAGGTTAGTTTTGAGATGAACCGCCTTATGAATTGCACTTTACCCAGAAAGCCTCCCCCCTCCTTTTCCGCCCTTGGTGGTGGCATTTCTAAGATGGCCTTGATTTTAGAAGGGTCGACTTCGATGCCCCTTTGTGTAATCGAAATCCCAAAGATTTTTCCCCCAGAACACCTAACGACATTTTGAGGATTCAACAGCTTAAATTCCCGATCCTTTGAAAAACTTTTGCAAGGCGGTGTAGTGGCCCTCTCTTTCTTTGGACTTGACAATCATGTCGCCCACATACACCTCAACCTCTTTATGGATCATGTCATGTAATATTGTGGTTGCAAATTGATACGTAGCTCAGCGTTCTTTAGCCCAAATGGCATCACTCAGAGCAATATGTACCCACGGGTGGTAAAAGCGCCTTTCTCCGTCTTCGGGTGCCATTACTATCCGATTATAGCCCGAAGCCATCCATGAACGAGCAAAGCATGCCCTCAGAAAATCTACCAACTCGTCGATATGCGGCAAGGGAAAGTCATCCTTCGGACTGGCTCTGTTCAAATCCCTGAAGTCCACACATACCCAGATTCTACCATCCTTTTTCGGCATTGGAACAATGTTGGCCAACCAAGTCGGGTATTCGGATACCAACAGGAAGCCTGCATCAATCTGCTTGGTGACCTCTTCCTTGATTTTAATGGCCCAATCGGGGCGGATCCTTCTGAGTTTCGCTTGATGTGTCGGGCCTCGGTCGAGAGGATCCGGTCAGACAATCTCGGGATCGATTCTGCATGTCTTCGTAGGACCACGCGAAAACATCTTTGAAATCTTTTAATAAAGCGACTAAGCCGCGTTCCTCCGAAGACAACGTGGACCCGATCCGACCACCGCGGGTCCTTCTCAAGACTAACATTCACTAGAGTGACTTCATCAATTAAGGGTTTAACAAACCTCTCTTGCTCTTGTTCAATTAGTCGTTGCAAAACCGAGGAATTTCGTCCTCGCTGCTTTCATCAAAATTTTGAAAGTCCTGATTTAAGCAATAAACCAAAGGCACGTAAAAGTACTCGGAAACCACACCACCTCATTCTCATTATGTACTTCGAACCGTCCAATTCTCTCATACAACAGACTCAAAGAGAAAGAAAAGACGACCGACAGATCAGGCATCCGGTTATCACCCTCAGAATACCGGACTCAGACTAGACGAGCCGAACTCGATTCCGACTCACAAAACTCGGTGGAATCAGATTCCGGCCACTACCGACCGGTCGCTTGACAAAAATCCTCCTCGACCGCCAGTGAGGGAGGGTGCGATGGATGCATCCAAAATAGCTGATGGTAGGCCCGCAGCCGTTTCATCTCCGATCATGGACACCGAAGAGTCGTCCCCCAAGCACAACTGGTTGATCAAAGGATCTGAAAGTGGACATGCCAGTGCTACCCCCATTTCAAACTCTGTGTCCGCAGACTCCAATTCTTTGCTATATTCAGCCTCAACTGTCGGGTTTGTCTGCTCTTCAGCAACATCATCCCCAGATAACTGCAAGTCGAAGAAAATTTCAAATCCCGGCATGCGTTTCTTTTCTTTATTCAGCCATGGCTCCGGAAAACCACGTATGGAAGTCTTCCTCCCGATTTAAACGTCTGTTCAAGGTATTACCGGATGGGCCGGTGCATCAATACAAAAGGTTTCCCCATCTGTTTTGCTTTGGCCCTTCCTGCCATCTCTCTTCCTTTTCTTACCCAATCTCCCTTAGTGGGCAGATAACCCAAGCCGAAGGTATGAGGATTGTCGCACTTCGCCAACGCCGCAATGCCCTTACGGCCGCTTCTTCCCTAATCCCATCCCGGATGTATTGAGTTTGTTCATGAGGTACACTGCTTGGGCACTAACATATATCCCTTCATTAGCGGCCATGACATTCTGTACGACCTGAGCCTCAGCCAAGGTAAACCCTGATATGAATACGTCCTCTATGCCATGCTCGATCTCCAGAACAGGCGTGGATACCTCGGGTGGTGGGTGGATCGACAAATTCCCGAAGACGATGGCTACTCCCTTTCCGTAGGGGTATTTCACCATTTGATGCAAAGTGGATGACACTGCCTTCACCTGATGCAGCCACGGCCGCCCCAAAAGCAAATTGAAAGTCGCGGGAACTTCTAGGACGTGGAAATCTATCGCGTGCCGTCCCGGCCCAACCTTTGTCTGCACTTTAACTGTTCCCATTAATTCTCTACTTGTATTGTCGTATGCCCGGATAACTTGAGCTGTTGGTATGAAATCTGCAGTTTTTAAGCCAATTGCATACGCTGTCCTTGCTAGGCAGACGTTGATGGCAGACCCGGTATCGACGAGTACCACCGGTATCCATTTATCTCTACATTCCACGGAGATGTAGAGGGGTTTATTGTGATTTGCGCCCTCAGGCGAAAGTTCTTTATCCGAAAAGGTCAACGTCGGGGAACCTCCTCCGGAAGACCCATCAACTAGTCGCTTCCTGGCGTAATCTCTATGGAGAGTTTGGCTTTATCCATGGCTGTCAAAACGGCCTGCCTGTGCACTCGTGAGGCAATGAGCAGTCCCCAAATAGAGATATCTGCTTGTATCTTTTTCAGCTGTTTGAGTACGGCTTCCTCTTCGAGCTGCTTCCTTTTGCTTCTCACCTCTGTCCTTCCGAGGCCTCTGGTTGATCCAAGTGTGGGGTTTGAAATACCGCCCACTCGTCATGTGGTCAACCTCCAAGGTACCAGGTGTTATCGGGTTGGTTATCCCCCCAATCTTCATCCGTATGGGCAAGACATAGGTCCTCGTCTTCCCACCACATTCCCGCCGATGCACACCGTCCTACCGGTATGATCGTTTCGTGCTCGCAGACTTCCATCCACATGCCCGCAGATTCTCGCCTCACAGCATATAGCGCTTCCACTCCCACACACGTGCCTTTGCCTTTTCTCGATCCTCTCTAATCCTCGAAACTTGCTTGTTCGACACAACTAATTGTTCAATCCTTTCCAGACTCAAAATGTTCCAATCCCGGCGAAAATTTTAACACCGGCGCCCTAATATACTGCTTCGACCTTCCTTCCGCCGATATTCTCATTCTCACGAGCTCGTTTCGCTTGAAATTCTCCTACCACATCGGGTCGTCGTCCAACCACCCTAGCTTCTACTAAATCCTCATAATTGAACCACGAATCGCCGGCCCTTCCGGTGTTGGTCGTTGTAAAATTGGAGATTGGCTAGGTCTTCCCACGTTGTTACATCATCGATTCCTCGTCCCGCACTATCCTCGATCATGCACAATTCTCCCTGCTGGCGCTCCATCCGGCCTATCTTGGCTTATCAACGAGATGTAGTCACTCTGATCAGTATGTCTTCCCATCAGAACTCCCAGATTCCGCAGACTCGATTCAACAACCCTTTTCTCCTTCGGGTCTCTTTCTCTCTGTTTCTCGGTCACCACTGATGGCTTAGGTTGGGCTACGGAGATGTCCATCATGCACAAGTCAGTGCACTCGGGGAGGAACACCTCTGGTTTAGGCAAGTGGGTGGGTGTGATATAGACACTAGGGTCATAAGACACGGCCCCAGTATGGATGAAGTTAAGTCTTTTAGGTGGTGGAGCTTGGTTATGTGCAGGGAGGGGATTCATAGTAACATTGGGCTTCTCGGGAGGCAAAATCACCCCATTATCGATAAGGCCTTGAATTTCATGGCGTAACCGATAGCACTGGTCGGTGTCGTGACCGTGCTGTTGATGAAATGCACAATATTTGGTCGGGTTATGGGTAGGAGGGAGTTTTTCTGGTAGGGGTCGCGGCTCCAGGGGCCTCAGGTGCCCTTTCTTGATCAACACCCCCAGAGCTTTGGATAGGGGCATATAGAGTGGAGCGAAAGTTCTGGAGTTTTTGGGTGGGTATTTGGTTATTTGTGGGTTACTTCTGGACGCACCGGAGAATGGCGAAGCTGCCGCATTTCTTTGTGGGGGGTTAGCGGTGACCATGCTCACTTCGGAGGCTCTCGTGGCAGATGTACCACTCGGGCCTGCATTAGTGTTGCGGTTGAAGGTCCTTCGGGGTTGCTCCCGATCATTATCAATCCAAATTTTGTTTCAAGGCATCTTCAATCTGCACCCCATTTCATGTAGGTCGAAAAAGGGGAATGGGACTACTATCATCTTTGCATCAATTTCGCCAGATTGCGACAATCATCCGAATCTGTCTTTGTCCGTAGGCCTCAAGGTCATCATCGAAGCCTTGGCCCTCCATCCGTTACAACTCAAAACTCTCCATAAGATCTTGTCTGATTCTCTCGATATCACGGGTAGAGAGCTCAATCTGTGTGTTGTCTGAATACTGCCCGATGAAGGCCTCACTCATTTCGTCCCATATTCTCTTAACGTCATGATCAAGCTCAGCATACCATGCAGACGCCACACCTGACAGGGTCCGACCAAATAGAGACAACTTCAGGAGCCAGCTGAGGCCCAATGGCCTTAGAACATCCGAAAAATCTTAAGTGTACCATGGGGTCCCTGCACCCATCGAATCGATCAATATGAGGCATTTTGAATCTGCTGGCAAATACACAAATTGCTGCTGTAACCATCTTCAATATCGGGATAGTCTTGACCCCTTGGGATCTCTTGAATAACTTTTCAAGCTTGCTTAATTTGAGTGCGGTGGGATCACCTCGAACTCAAAGGAGAGTCCGTAGATTGGTGGGTGTTTTGATAGGCGAGGTTGAATTTGGGGTAGGGTTGGAGGTGGGGGTGGTCCTGGGTAGCTCAGACGTCAACATTGGCCGCCTCCGACGTTGGGAACTCCTGGTGGGGAAGGAGCTTGATGGGAAGCAGATGCTTCGGTTTGTCGCTCCACCGCGATGGTCTCTGCCGTTTCTTCACAATCGGGCTCGTTGTTCGCGAATCTGCTGACAGACGGCATCCTGCTGCATTGCTTTCATGCTCTCTTGAAGGTGGCGCACCATCTCCTCCAAACTAGCCATACTATCCTGCTCGTTGGATTATGGTATATATTCCTCTCTGTTGGTGACACAAAACCCGATCTCTATCGAGCACAGGGGTAGACAAAGCCCTCGAATCGATCGTTGTCTTGATGTCCTTCGCTTTCTCGACCTCCGCTTAGTAACCGGGGTAGTGAGTAGTACACCGTTGTCCGCTCATCGATCCTCGATCGAAGGAGTCGACGGCCTCTGACCCAGGGTGCTTGGGGAATATCTATCGGGTCGGTAGCAATCGTGCTCAACTACCTAATAAAAAGATAAATAAAGGGTATAAATAAGCAGAAAATTGGACAGCATAACGGCATAAAACAAATAAACACACAACACACGGTTGGGATTTATAATATATAGCCAAAACACGTACACTGCTTTCAAATATCGTCATCGTTTCAATCTCGCTTCCCCAAAGTCTCAATCGGATACCCACAGAGAACTGATTCTCAACAATCATTGTTGGTGCCCTCAGTTCGATGCCTAATCTTGCAAACCGATACACGATTTCAGAGAGACACACTCCAAAACACATAGCATGTAAAGAGAGCCAATACACCCCTATGTTGGGGTAGGGTTTCGCCCTATTTTGTCAGAGCTAGGGTTTCACCACGCACGCAATGTTTCAAACAATCTAAAATCGGGTAAGCAACCTGTCCTAGTTTGGAATGGTCGCTATGGATCGGAATATGCACTAGGTCGAATGGTCGAAAAGGGTGCCCCGGTAAAACCGGGGTTTGTGTTCCCATACTGGCAGAGCCCGCAACCGGTCAGCCTTATGGACATGCCTTGACAAGACAAGCCTCCAAGAAACCGCCAGAATAGCAGATGGCCAACACGGTGTCCTAGGCGCACTAATGCACATGCAATGCGAAGAAACACATAAGTGTAGTCAAAATAGGATATCACGAGGTCGAGTCAAGCTCTCTAATGTCCCCAAAGAGTCGCCAGAAATCAGAATACGTCCATGGGGACCTCGCGCTACGCCAGACTTTTGTGTCGGTTCAATCTTGAACCAAAGAGTCCAACCGCAAATCGTTTGAGAAAACAGATTTTGAAAAGTAGTGCCAAACATGGATCGCTTTGCAGACATGAGTCGCCACCTAAATATTTTTAAAATGGGAAATTTAGGAAACCCCGACTCGGTCTTAGAAGGTCACATGTCCGTCATCACCAAATGTCTTGGCTCGAGCTTGGGTACGATCGGGAAGGTCATTTATGAGCACCCTTTCGCCGTCCAAGACCGCCTCTACTAACCATGATATCCGCTTTTGAAAACATTACATGCTCTTATTCCAATTATTAGCCTAGAATTACTATGTTATGCGCACGGCAAACAAGTATAGACTAGATTGCCTAATTTGGAAATAATCATTGCATATCCGTTTTGTCTCGAAAAACGTGTTAGTTTTGCTACTCGTAAGTAGGCTAAAATTGATTTCAACGAGTTGTTCCAACTCAGCAATCCAACCTCCACCCACAAAGTATTCAAACAGTTTATCATGTAAGCACTTAGCCACATGGCAAGCATACCGTCATGGTAAACATTCACACGCATGCGATATGCTAAAGCCATAAAACTTACATCGACTGTACAAAACAAGAACTGTTAGCAAACATGCATGACCTAGTTCATGTTAAGTGGCTAATGCGACACATACAAGAGTGTAATCTAAACAGGCTTGGCTAACCCTAAACATGGCACATGAGATGCAACAACTATCACGTATTCAATTCGGAATTGAAAGTACGATGCGGTTTGCATGATGTGCCGAGCCCGATGTATGTAAACAAATGCATGAATGCACGCATGCATTGCATAAGGTATGCTAGAATAAACATGCCCTAATCTACCGACATAAGCGGGTAAATAAAAGGGAAGAAAGAAATGGGGGTTGGAAGACATACATCCACTCACGCACACTTATTACATTTGCGCCCTTGCTCGGAGGGACCAAAATAATAATACCAAAATAATAATACAGTCCCAAAATGAATGAATAAATATTACAAATTCTAATTACTGAATAAATAAATGTGAAATAAAAGGAGGCCACAGCCCCTCGCCTCGGGATGCGCGAATGATGCATGCTCGATGTCCGCCTTGCCCGGAAAACCCGTACCGTGCCACTGCTGGTTCTGTTTTCACTGCCCTGCCTCTCCAAAAATTCCCAAAGTTTCAGAATACCTCCCAAATGATCTGAAATACCCCACCGGCTGGGGGAAGAGCTCATCGGCTGCTTGTATTGGCCATCGGCTGTTGTGGTGGTTATCGGCACAAACAAAGTGCCGATCGGCACATTATACTGCCGGTCGGCAGAAAGTTCCTGCAGAGGACAGTTTGACAGCAGCAGCAAAAACAGCAGTGCAAGGCATGGTTTTTGGGCATATGTAAGCATGGTCATGACCTCCTATCATGCTTTGAGACTCAAGGAGGCAAGGCCCTTGGTTCTTGGGCCATCAATTGTGCACTTTGATGCATGATAGCCTAAAGAACCAAAAATTGCTATTTTTGATGTAACAATGCATGCAAACAAACAAATGGATTAAGCCCCTATCATGTTAATGTCAAGGGCCCTAACGACATGGGGGATTGAGGTGTGTTTTGTCACTTAAGGTACAAACACCCCTCAACTCCCACACTTGGTTTGACACCCCAAACCAAGCAATGAAATGCAACTATGCAATCATGCAAACATGCAAGCATGCAAACATACAAACATGGGGACTAAGATGCTAGCAAATTAGGCATGCAAAATGTTAGAATATGGAAAGCGTAGAAGTCATGCAAAGAGGGACCAATTAAGCATAGAACTAGCATACTCTCAAGGCTTCATTGACCAATCATGCAACAACCATGTAATGAGCATGCAATAATGGACTTAAGCCATAGAGGGCAGCCCTCAAACTCCCTAAAACAAAGGGCAAAACATGCCTCAAAACAAGAGCAAGATGCCACACAAGCGTGCAAGCCATAAGGCATAAGGCTAAGGCACAAAGTGGGGCATTGAACCACCACTCAACAAGACCAAACATGGCACATGTTGGGCAACCAAAACAGGTTTTTATCATGCAAAATGGCACCCAAATCCCCTCATGGCACCTCCCAAAATGCATTAAACATGGAAGCATGCACAATGTTCAATCCTAGACATACAAGAGCACACCCTTATGACATGAAATAGGTTACACATGCATGTATACAAGCATGATTTATGGACTGAAAAATGACCCTAGATGGTGCCAAATCATGGGATCAAGACAAGTTAAGCATGCTAGGAGCCAAAACATACAAGGCTCACAAGCCTAGAGTACAAGACAAACATGCTAAACATACCAAACATGGCCAAAACAGTGGCTCACAGCCCTTTCACATAGCGAAGAGATGCTAGTATCTTCATGGAATCATGCTAAAACATGTAAGAATCAAGGCCTCAAAACATGGCATACCTTTGAGCATAAAAGAGCATTTTAAAGCAAACATGAGAGGCATGCAAGAGGCCACGGAATCAACCAAAAACAGAGGTTATTCATGACTTAAAACACCCTAAAAAGTTCTGAAATGAAGGCAAATACAAACATTCATTCATGCTATGCTATGAGCCAAGAACAAAGGCTAACAAAGGGCCAAGGGGAGAGGGGTGTCCCTCCCCTATGTGAGGCTTCAAAA
Organism: Camellia lanceoleosa; assembly: GCA_025200525.1. Lineage (NCBI taxonomy): Eukaryota > Viridiplantae > Streptophyta > Magnoliopsida > Ericales > Theaceae > Camellia > Camellia lanceoleosa. The sequence continues at coordinate 141,824,992 of CM045762.1, forward strand.
TACCTCCCTCACCACTGGAAACCCACTGGTTTTCAGTGGTGAGAAGGCCAAAAATACTGAAGTTAGACAATGCTCCAAAAAGAGACACAAAAGGACCAAAACAAGGCCTAAAAGAGTGAGGCTTAACTCAAATGCAAAAGTGACCTTAATGAATGTTCTTAAGCAAGTAAAAACAAGATTTTTTTATGTTAAACACAAGTCCAAAAACAGAAAGCAAAAGGGGTAGAAACTAGTTGCAAGAATGGGGAATCTAAAGCAAAAAGTTTACCCTTGAAGATCCAATGAAGAACAGGTGGAGCAGCCCTCCTCTAATGATCAAAACCAGTCCAAGATCACACAAAACAAACCTCCAAGCCTCCCAATCTCGGATTAAGGTGTAGTAGTGTGTGTAATGGTGCAAAAGTAAGGTGAAACCACACTTTTTGGTCCAAAAACACACACACAAGAGGAGAGAGAAGGAGATATAGATATATATGGATGTATATCAGAGAAATATATGTATAAGCTCTGGTTCTTGCCCTCAAAATCTAACCTTGAGCCAAGAGGAAGAGTTCTCCTCTTATAGGCAAGGAAAACTTAGCAACTAAGCAAGCCAAGGGCTCATCCCTCCATACACGTGTATGGAGGGGAGCAAAAAGCTTTACAGCTGCAAGAAAATATCTGATAAAGCAAGTGTACAGTGCTCGGCCGGCAAAGAGTACCATTTTGAAAAAAAGAGTGCCGGTCGGCACAATAAAGTGCCGATAGAAGCTTCAGCCAGCCGGTGGCCTCTAGCCCCAGCCGGTGGTGTGTAGGGATGCCTCATAAGGCACTCCCTCCCATTTCATGGCAAAACACAAGTGTTTGGTGCAAAACCAAACATAACTGGTCGAGTTCGGAGGTCCTGAGGCAGGGCGCGCGCAGCCGAGAACTCCGGGAACTCCAAACGAACACAAACATAAATAATCACCGAGTGTTCCGACGGTGACGTCCAAGTCTTGAGGACGGTCAAAAATGGGGTGTCTACACTTAGGTAGACAAAGCAGTTCTTGAATGCTGTGCATGCAACCCTTGTGCATCCTTACTTACATCAATGTTGTAAATTAATGCTCCAAGTATTGATGTAATTAATTATTGTTGTTGTACTTAATTAATATATTGTTGTAGCTATTGTTTATTTTTTGTAGTCATTGTCTATTGGTAATTGTTATAGCTAGTTAAGTCAAATAGCTAATTCATTTCTTTAGTATTCATTAGAATTTGTAATAAATAGATAATTATCCTAGCTTATTCATTCATTCGGTTTTGTAATAGTTAGTTTAATTCGGACTCTCGGACATTGATTAGCACCCTCTTGTACGAGGGCTAACATGTAATAAGTTGTATGTCTTTCAACCCTGTGTCTTTCTCCCTTTTACTTACTTGCTTACAACGGTTAGTATAGAATATCATTTTTTAAATTAGCATTCTTATGATTCGCATCCATTGTCTCGCATGCATCCAAGGTTGGGCTTATCATACTAATCCAATGTCAATTCGAATTCATTGCTTGAATACGTGCTTCATCACACGTCTTGAATGGAATCATGTGCCATGTTCATAGCTGAGCCTATTAAAAATATATAACGTGTGCGTTGCATTTAGTTATATTGCATTAGTTAGAAACATGCATGTTTTCTAATTATTTTTCTTTGTTTTGGCTCAGAGTACTAGGTGAGCAATTTTGAGTTTTAGTATCTTGCATCGAATGCTTATGTTGCCATACCAAGCATATTTCCATGAGGCTAAATGCTTAAATGATATACCTATTTGGATGCCTATGGATGGAGGCTCATTTCCAAAATTGGGACAAATTGATTAATGTACAAACTCACATTTTCAAGTGACGAGTATCAAAAAAATAATTTTCAAATAAACATGAAATCAAAGTGTTCTAATCTTTGCAAATTAGTATATACTTATGTGCGTCACATAGTAACGTTAGCCTAATAATTGGAACAAGAGCATATAATGTACATAAAGATCACATCATGATTAGTAAAGGTCGATCTTTGATCGGGCGAGTGGAGTGCTCAATTCATGACCTTCCCCTCTCGTACCTAAGTTCCCGAGCCGAGACACTTTGATGATGACGAACTAATGGCCTTTGACATGAGTCTCAGGTTTCCTAAATTTCTCAAAAATATTTAGGCGGCGACTCTGTAATCTGGCAAAGCAGTCCATTTTTGGCATTTGATTCAAACATCGATTTTCCAAAAGAATTGTCAAATTTGGACTCTTTTGTGTTTTCACTATTTCATATTGCACTTGTGAAATTAGATTCAGAACCACAACAGTCCGAACTGTAGGGCTAGTCGTATCCGAAAGGAGCACAAAAAGCGAGCTACAATAACTTACTCGAATTTATGTTAACTTACGCATTTTTGTAAAATCATTTGTGTGATTTCGTGAAAACTTATGGAATTTTGTGTTGTTCAAAAATTTCACGAGACAACTTATGAAAAATTTGTGTTAACTTACGTATTTTTGTGAGAACACTTACATGAGTTTGTGAAAACTTACTCGTTTTTGTGTTGTTCAAACTTTGATAAGATAACTTACTCGAATTTGTGCTACATGAGTTCTTGAAAACTCATAGGATTTTGTGTTTTTCATGTTTTTTTTTTTTTTAAAGGCAACTTACAGAAAGTTTGTGTTTAACTTATGCATTTTTGTGAGAGCACTTACGTCAGTTCATGAAAACTTACACGCTTTTGTGTTGTTCAAACTTTGATGAGACAACTTCCTCGAATTTGTGTTAACTTACGCGATTTTTTGAGATCACTTACGTGAGTTGTTGAAAATTTATGGGATATTGAGATGACTTACAAGAAATTTGCGTTTAACATACGCATTTTTGTGAAAGCACTTACGTGATTTCTTGAAACCTTACTCGATTTTGTATTGTTTAAGACTTTGATGAGATAACTTACTCAAATTTGTGTTAACTTACATGTTTTTGTGAGATCATTTACGTGATTTCATGAAAACTTACGAAATTTTATGTGACAACTTACGAAAAATTTGTGTTAACTTATGCTTTTTTGTGAGAAAATTTACGTGAGTTCATGAAAATTTATGCATTTTTGTGTTGTTCAAATTTTAAAGAGACAATTTACTTGAATTTGTGTTAACTTACGGGGTGTTTTTAGATCACTTAGGTAAGTTCTTCAAAACTTATGAGATTTTGTGTTATTCAAAAAAAAAAAAATTGAGACAACTTACGAGAAATTTGTGTTTAATTTATGGATTTTTGTAATAGTACTTACGTGAATTCATAAAAACTTACATGTTTTTAACTTGTTCAAATTTTGATGAGATAACTTACTCAAATTTGTGTTAACTTACACGGTTTTTTGAGATTATTTACGTGAATTCTTGAAAACTTACGGGATTTTGTGTTGTTCAAAATTTTGTGAGATCACTTACTCGAATATGTGTTACTTACGTATTTTTATGAGATCACTTACGTGATTTCGTGAAAACTTAATTTTGTAATCCTCAAAACTTTTATGAGATGACTTACGAAAATTTGTGTTAACTTACATATTTTTGTGAGATCACTTACATGAGTTTGTGATAACTTACTTCATTTTGTGTTGTTCAAAATTTTTGAGACAACTTACACGAATTTGTGTTACTTATGTATTTTTGTGAGATCACTTACGTGAATTTGTGAATACTTTTGTGATTTTGTATTGTTCAAAACTTTTATAAGATGTCTTACAGAAAATTTGTGTTAACTTACGCATTTTTGTGAGATGACTTACGTGAGTTTGTGAAAACTTACTTGAATTTGTGTTGTTCAAAATTTTATGACATGACTTATTCAAATTTTACTTATGCATTTTTGTGAGATCACTTACGTGAAGTTATGAAAACTTACATGATTTTATATTGTTCAAAACTTTTATTGAGATAACTTGCTCAAGTTTGTGTAAGTTACGCATTTTTATGAAAATACTTACGTGTATATAATATAATGTATTATTTTAATATGATTTACTTGTAAGTTGACCTACTTAACAGTTCAACTATGTATTAAAAAAAAACAAAATTACATAAATAAAACCAAAAAAATACATAACAAAATAGATATGCATTTCATACCATATGCAAGCCATACTAATATATTGCTATTAAAAAGACAAACACAAAATGTATCCAGTACCTAATATTTAAAACCACGACGAGAACTTTCAATTACAAGAAGCCACCAACACGTATAGTGAAATAAAAATTAAAGGAGTAGTGTGGAATCATAGGCAAGGCAAAACAAAAATGACAAAGTATAGTGAAATAAAAAATATAAGGCCCCTTGAAAATGAAAATCATGAGAGAAAGATCAATAATAGAATCTCAACAAAAATATACCTCCACAGCATTCAAACACACACACATCAATATATTAAAAACAAATAATAATAATTGTAACACGTCCGCGAGGGACCTCGCGCTACAGTTCGGACTCCCTTTTTGTGTCTGTTCTAAATCTGAACCAAAGAGTTCAAATCCGGCAAATTGTTTGAGAAAACAGATTTTTGAAAAGTAGTGCCAAACATGGACTGCTTTGCCAGATTACAGAGTCGCCACCTAAATATTTTTTAATTGGGAAATTTAGGAAACCCTGACTTGGTGCCAAAGGCCACGTGTCCGTCATCACCAAAGTGGTCTTGGCTCGGGAGCTTGGGTACGATCGGGGAAGGTCAGCTATGAGCACCCCCTTTCGCCAAAGGCCAAAGGCCACGTGTCCGTCATCACCAAAGTGGTCTTGGCTCGGGAGCTTGGGTACGATCGGGGAAGGTCAGCTATGAGCACCCCCTTTCGCCCGGTCCGAAGACCGGCCTCTACTAACCGTGATATCCGTTTTTGAAAACATTACATGCTCTTATTCCAATTATTAGCCTAGAATTACTATGTGATGCGCACAACACAAAAGTATAGACTAGATTGCCTAATTTGGAAATAAACATCGCATATCCGTTTTGTCTCGAAAAACGTGTTGTTTTCTTTTGCTACTCGCAAATAGGCTAAAACGCGGATTTCAATGAATTGTTCCGACTCAAGCAATCCAACCTCCACCCACAGGCATTCAAACAGTTTATCTCACATAAGCATTTAGCCGCATGGTAAGCATACTGTCATGGCAACATTCACACGCATGCGATATGCTAAAGCGAAAAACACTTACATCGTACTCCGCGCTAAAACAGTAAACTAGTTAGCAAACATGCATGACCTAGTTCATGTTAAGTGACTAATGCATCACACACAGAAATGTAATCTAGAGTAGGCTCGGCTAACCCTAAACATGGTATGTGAAATGTTTCACGTAGCATGTATCCAATTCGGAAATCGAAAGTACGATGCAGTTTGTATGATGTACCGAGCCCGGTGCATGTAAACAAATGCATGTATGCACGCATGCATTGCATAAGGTATGCTAAAAAAATAAGTATGCCCTAATCTACCACTGTAAGCAGGTAAATAAAAGGGATAGAAAGAAGTGGGGATTGGAAGACATGCACCCACTCACACACACTTATTACATTTTTGCACTCGCTCGGAGGGACCAAAATAATAATACAGACCGAATGAATAATTAACTATCCTAGCTAATTAATTAAATATTACAAATCAACTAAATTAATTAAATAAATTAATTAAACTAATTAAACAGTAAATCGCCTCGGGATGAGGGCCAAAGCAAGGCCCGGATCGTTTCTGAATCGCACCGCCGCAAGTGTGCCTCTGCTTCTCTCGCTCCTCTTGAAAATTCCTAAAATCCCAGAGTGCCTCTCGAGACAGGGGAGTACCACCGGGTAGAACACCACCGGTGAAGTAAGAGGCCACCGCACTGAATTGTTCCATCGGTTGGGAAAATCGCCGGTCGGCACTAAAAAGTGCCGGCCGGCACAAAATGTTGCAGATCCTCGCAACTCACAAAGAAGCAGAGGGAAACAACATGCAAGGCAATGCAATTCAAGCCATTTATGCACCACACACACTCCCTATCATGTTATTGACTCAAGGGGGCATGTGCCTCGGTTCCCGGACCACCAATCGCGCATTTTCATGCATGACGGCCCTAAGAACCAAGAATGCAACTTTACTATAAAATACATGCAAACCAAATAATCAAACAAGGGTGCCAAACCTCCATCAAACTCACTTCAAGGGGCTTGGCATGCAAGTCAATATGATGAAGCCCTAAGCATGGCAAACTAGTGTGCAATATGGACAATGCAAGGTGTTCATGCAAGCATACAAACAAGCATATGAAGCAAGCATGCAAACCAATGGAATAATGGATTTAGACATGAGTTAGGCAACTCAAATGGGCCCCAAAATCAGTGGTCAAAGCGCCTAGAAATGGAAACTAAACAAACTCACACGCATGCAAGTGTTAAGGTCCAAACCCAAGGCATACAAAAGCAACTCTCATGCACACTTAAGAGGCACAAACATGGGCTAGTAGCATGCATGAAAAGCTCTGAAATCCATGTCAAACATGATGCCAAATCATGAGATAAAGCATGCCAAATAAAGCATGCAAATGGTCTTAGGCTAAGGCAAGCCAATAGGGCATTGAACCACACTTAGCACAAACACATATGGCATGCATCAAACAACCAAAAATAGGTTTTTAGCATGTCAAATTAGGCCCAAAGGACCACTTAGATGGCATCTAAGGGACATGGAACCTAAGGCATGCAATAAGGCCTAAACATGGAGCATATAATACAAGCTTAAGAAGTCACAAAGGAGCATGCAAGGTAAGCATACAAGCACACCAAATGGACTGAAATAGCATGCTAGGTGATTCCAAACCATCAAAACAATGCAAACGACGCATGCTACACATGCACACACTTAAGGCCAACAAGCCAAATGCAAAGGGGCTATATTAAACATGCTAAGATTGACCAAAATACTTATGGACAGACCTAAAACATGGAAATATAAGCACAAAATCTTCACAAATGCAAGCCTAAAACATGTTAGAGACTAAGGCATACTACCTAGGCATGTTAGAGCATAAAAGGACATTACAAGGCAACTATACTAAGCATGCATAGGAGACCAAAACCAACTTGAAAACATGTTATATCATGGCAATATAAGCATGAAAAACAACCAAGGCATGCTCAACACACACTCAAACATGGTGTTCCTTTGGAAGCCAAAACTTGCCTTTTTCAAGGACATCAAGGAGAGGGGGTGGCCCTCCCCTTTTTGAGACTTCAAGGCATACTCTTCACCACTGAAATCCCTCAAGATTTTAGTGGTGAAGAGATCCCATCACCAAAATCTCGGATCTCTCACAAAATAGCACAAAAAGTGACCTTTTCAAGGCCTAAGGGTGGTCAAACCTACCCAAACCACTAAACACTCTTAATATACAACAAAGAGGGTTAAAAATCAGAACTTTTTTGTGCCAAACACTAAGCTCAAAAACTGTTTTAAAGCAAGTAAAAACAAGGTACAAGAATGGGGTAAAAAGGGAGTTAAGTTCTTACCCTTGTAGCCTTCTTCAACAAAGATGGTGTGATGGCTTCTTTGAGCTTCAATCCAACCAAAAACACCAAGAACCAACCCTTAGAACCTCAGTTGCTTAGAGAAGGTGAAACACTAGGTGCTTGTGTGCAATAGTGTGAACTAAAGCACCTAGTGTACAAAATGAGAGGGAAGAAGAGAGATACAATAGATACAAAGCTCAAACCCTAAACCAGAGGTTCTCCTATGTCTAACTCTCTCAAAATTTCCAACTCTTGCCAACCTTTTGACCAAGAGAAGGGTTCCTTCTCTTATAGGCACCAAAGCTTACAAGCTAAGGAAACCAAGAGCTCATCCCTCCATACAAGGGGAAACCGAATGCATACAGCTGTGATAAAATATCTCATAAAGCAGCTGTAAAGTAGTCGGCAGGGCAAAATGGTAATTTTGCCAAAATGAGTGCCGATCGGCACAAAGAGTGCCGACCGCACAATATAGTGCCGGTGGCAAAACCACCCGGTGGCCTCTAGCCACAGCCGGTGGTATGTGGGGATGCCTCAGAAGGCATTCCCTGCCCCTCCAAGGAAAAGCACAAGTGTTTGGTGCAAAACCAGACACAGAACGGTCAAGTTCGGAGGTCCTGAGGCAAGACACGTAGCCGAGACCTCCGGGAACTCAAGACGAACAAAAACATGGATAATCCCCGAGTGTTCAGGCGGGGACGCCCAGGTCTTGAGGACGGTCAAAATGGGGTGTCTACAGCTTGCCCTCTTTGACAGAACTCGAAAGTCATAACAATGACGGAGTGAATGTCAAAGCCCAGACGACCCATTTTTGACAAGGTCAAGACTTGGACAAACATACAAAGCGCAAATGGTTGAACTCGCAAGCGCCACGATCCCTTTAGGAATCAAACCAACAGAGTTCAAGCACGCATACAAGCCGCAGATAAGGTATATGCGCCCAAGCGGGGCAAAATGCAAGACAATGCAATGAGCCGAGCATAACTTATGATCATGCAAAGGAAGCTGTAATGAAGCACGCATACAACAGTTATAAGCTAGCATACGCCAATCTACACTACAATGCAGAAAGGATGTAAGAGAATTATGCAATTCTGAAAACGTCTCACGCAGAGGATACAATACCTGTGCGGCTCGTCCGGTTGCACCGGCCTCAAATGAACCGTACATACAATATCGTGCCTATAAAGAAAGCAAACTTAATAGGTACAATATTGTTAGCAATATGCATGGCAATGCGAAATGCAAAATGATATGCAATATATACAAAATGATGTATGAATAATGCAAATGATAATGCAATGCAATCGAAACTATGCAAACTACATGCAAAGCAATTGAATCATGATTCAATCATGAGCGGTTCGAAACCACACATATGTCAAGTAGATTGATGGAAGTAACAAGTCCGTCTCCCATAGAACGATGTCTGATCTATGAGTACTTCGCACGGACACAAGAACAAGTATTGGGTGGAATGACATAAGTGGGGAAACGACCCGCTGGAGAGAGAATAGTGATCCTAAAGCTGGATGCAACAATTATACTACAATGTAATATATGATTATGGCGCGCGGGCCAAACCGTATCTCGCCTAGGAAAGGCATGCACGCATACAAGCCACGTCTAACACAGAAAATGTGCCGCAACCTCAAACCAAGTTCATCAAGGAATAGGCGCGATGCACATGGGCCATGCTTTGACGTGAAAAGTAAGGGCACATACCAGACCAAGCTCAACAAGGAAAGGCGCAAGCCATAGATGGAAGATGATGCAGTGGATGCATGCAACTAAAATGCAATGGAAATGGATATTTACAAAAGATGCATGACATATGCACTATACTACAAGGATGATGCATGACATATGCATGTTTTATTTTTTTCGAAATGCATGACAATGTACTATAATGCAATGGTGATGCATGAAATGCATGTGTTTTTGTTGTTTTGAATGTTTTGAAATGCATGACATATGCAATAGTATTTAATGATGCATGATAAATGTAATATGATGCAATGGCTGCGATTGCAGCTTTCCCTATTCTCCCAACGAGGCAACATACTAGGTCGGTTCAGTATCCAGAATTGAGGCGTAAACACGCCGCCTCAACCTATGGGGCTTCCATACAGATTTCAAGCCGAGGGTACACCCCCTGGGTATTTAAACCAGACTTTAGTCTCGGAAATTCCGAACCTTTGCGTTCTAGGCATAAGCCGTTTAAACTCTAGTTTTCACCGCCCCAGTTGGTCTTCTAGGAACTCACCGCAAACACAGGCGGGTGGCTTTACCAGACCACCGAAAGTCGTTCGGGCACGACAAACACTGAAGGAATTGGACCTTCAGAGGATTTAAGGTCTCCTAGACCGTGCGTGTTTAAGGTCTCGCCAGACCAGCAAGGGGGCAATGCACAATGCACGATAGGGCAAATGAGACACGCGTGCCTCATAAGGATGGAAAATGGAGTGCAATGAGGTACGCGAGCCTCAAATGATGGAAAATGAAGTGCAAATGGGGTGCGCACACGGCGCGATGCAATGTATGCCAAATGCAATGAGGTGTGCACTCTAATGCACTGAAGGTTTTACACCTCCCGAGGATTTAAGGTCTCCTAGACCGTGCGTGTTTAACGTCCCGCCGGACCCGTACGTGTTTAAGGTCTCACCAGACCGCGCTCAAACTCTGAGGTGCGCGAAATAGCGCGATGGAATGCTATGCTAGTAAAGATGCAAAGGGTGAACACACTCCAACCACGCTGGACTCGTGAGTGGAGGAAGAACAAAGAAAATCAATCGGGAGCGCGTTCCACGCAACCTAAAGTAAATTCCAAACACGCTGAAATCGTGTGAGGAAGGGGACACTCAAAACCACGCTGAAATCGTGAGAGGAGGTCCAAAAACAACCCCATCCAACAAGCGTCTAACGCAACTCGATAAATTCCAAACACGCCGAATCACAGAAGGAACCGGACACTCAAACCACGCCAAATCGTGAGAGGAGGTCCAACAAACGCCAAAGGCGTCTACAACGCAACTTGGGATAAATTCCAAACACGCCGAAATCAAGAAGGAACAGACACTCAAACCACGCTGAAATCGTGAGAGGAGGTCCAAAACAACCCATCCAAAGGCGCTTACAACGCAACTCGATAAATTCCAAACACGCCAAATCGCATAGGAACAGACACTCAAACCACGCCAAATCGTGAGAGGAGGTCCAACAAACCGCCAGGCGTCTACAACGCAACTTGGAATAAATTCCAAACACGCCGAAATCGCAGAAGGAACAGACACTCAAACCACGCTGAAATCGTGAGAGGAGGTCCAACAAACTATCAAAGGCGTGCCGCAAGAATCTCGAGAAAGTCCTCGAGGACAACAATCCCAAACGCTTAGTGTAAAAGGATAAACAATAGAAGATAACTCAAGATGCAAATAAATGCAAGTAAGGTGTGCATGACAATACCAAAGGGAAGAGTGCATAACAATGCGGGTGGAAGGGTGCATAACAATGAAGCAGTGCTTGATCTTGCGCTTGAGGTAGAGGCACACTCATACTTGAGCATTGGCAAGGCCCTCAAGAGGTACATCCGAGTACAATCACGAATTTTTGAAGGTGAAACACACTGTGTGCTTCGATTTTCCTCTTTTCTTTTACTTTGCGGTCCAAATCTACATAGCTTCAGATAGGTCCTTGTTTTACAAATTCACACTTGACCAAAGTTGAACCTCAGCGTTTTTAAAGAACAAAATTTTGTTTTGCACAAATGTGGGAATGGCAAAGACTCTGAGCACAAAATGATTTTATTTTTGAATTGAGAGTGGAAATAAGTTTTCAATCGGGTATTGAGCCTCTGTTGAACACAAAGACACCACGACTCAACAACGGAAAACAAAAAAAAGGTAAACAACCTAAACACATCTATTGACACTCAAACGACTCAAAACAAGAATCGATGTACAAAACAAAACACAAGACTCAAATGTGCACAGGAGCCTGTTTCACCGGTATTATTTCCCACCCTTTCTCATTTGTGATTCTCACATCACTCGCCCCTCAAGCTCTGTTTTTCTGAAAAAGACCTTTTCCTCACTTTTCTCTCAACGCACGCCTCTCTATTCTTCAATCTCTCATTTTTCATTCCTCCCTGTTGGTTGGTGGATAAACAAGAAGTTGCTTTTTGCCCCTAGCATTCTGATAGATTCTCTTTCTTCTGCGCACAACAGTGAACTTCCCCCACAGAGGGGTTATGCCACAACTGGGTGTGTAGCAAATCTACAGCTGACATCGGTTGATGATGCCCTGCTGGGGAGTTTGGACGTGGTTAGATCTGTCCAGATAAGGAAGTGGAACATCTCGCCCCATTCCAATTCATGCTTCGCACATGGCTTGATACCTCCGCTTGAGGACGAGAGAGCTTTCACTCTTTGTTGTTGACTTCAGTGCCCTCTTCGCGGTGGAGTGCCCTTCTTGGCAAGTATGTTGATGATGGGGAAAAGACAGAACACCTGACTCAACTGTGCCCCTAGTTCATCATTTTGACCATTTTTTTTGGTTTTAAAACAATTTTGACCAACATGAAAGTTAAATTAACATGCTTATTCAACTTTTGATTTTAAAATCATGCAAGTCAGGCTATGAGCACTGAAAATTTTCCTTTTTGGGTCCAAGAAATGGTCCAGTTTTTGGAAAAGATGGAACAATTTTCGAGAAAATTAGTCAACCTCAGTAAAAATTCTCAAAAACTATTTTTTGCAAACGGCCAATGCTCAACAAGCACGGAACCTACTCTTGAGATGCGCAACCTCGGATCCATAAGCAATGGAAAATTGCCCCTTGTCTGAAGGACACTGCATGGCAACGGAAAGTTGCCCCTTGTTTGAAGTGACACTGCGACGTTTTGAATGGCAACGGAAAGTTGCCCCTTGTTTGGATAGCATCGCAGCGTACTTGTAGTCAGTCCTCAGAGCGACGAATACAACTAGACTCTCGGATACAGAGGAGACAAAGATGACCAGAACCATCGCATGGACACAATCGAATTTGAAGTGTTTGTGGCTGGACTTCAGAATGAAGTTGCCTACGTATCCCAAACATGGGAATCAAGCCTTACGTAGTTCGGGGTTAAGGTACACTCGGGTATTTAACCTCTCCTTTTTATGCTCTAATTTTTGCCAAGGCGCTATTGCAGTTTTCGACCTTTGCGAGCTTTGTTCTTCTTTCTTTTCTTTTTTTTTTTATTTTTTTCATTCCGCTTTTTTCTTTCTTTTTCTTTTTTTCTCTTTTTCTCTCTTTTCTTTTCATATTTTTCTCTTTTCTTTTCATATTTTTCTCTTTTTCTTTTTTTCTTTTTGCATTTTTCGTATATATTTTTTTGGTCTCGCTCTAACTTTTGCCTGGGTCGCCCTTTCGGGTTTTCGGCCCAGCGAGCCTCTCAAAGGGTAAAAGTAGCCAGTCCATGCCAAATGGTTCTGAGATTGAAGCCCTCTGTATCTACGAGAATGGCTATTGTATTGATTTGCAGAAGGATCCACCTTTGGCTCTTCAAGCACATCGGACATTTTTTGCCCCTAGTTCAAGGGGTGCTTCTGATCTAGCTTTGCAAGCTTCTTCTGATGAGGTCTGACCTTCTTGATCTGACTTTGGTGCCTCTCGTTCGAGGGCTGCTTTAAATCTGGCCACACAGGCCTCGCATTGTGGTCGACCGTTGAACATTCTGAATGCACGTTCAAGGTGTGAAAGCAAAAGGGGGGGAAGTCTCGAGACTGAGAGCGATCCTAAGCTGCACAATCTCAAGAGCGATTCCACACATGTCTTCGCAGAACCGCGCAAAACATTTTTTGAAAGTTTTTAAGAAAACGACCAATCACTCGTGCTGAAGACAATGTGGGACCAATCTGGATCAAGCCAGGATCCTTCCCAGTACTCACACTAACAAGCATGATTTCAATCATTAAGGGCTTAGCACGCCTCTCTTTCTTTCAAATTGATCAAATTTTGCAAATCCCGAGGAATTCCTTCCTCTTCGTTTTCACCACAGTGTTCAAAAAGCTTTTGGAAAACTTAGGTCGATGCAATGAATTCAAGGCACAGAAAAGGCAGGGTTCCCAGTCAAATACTGCTATCTCATTCAGAATTTCTAGTACAACTGGCACACGGCCGAAGCAAACACGAGTGTGAAAATCACTGCTGTTTCATTTCAAGATCTCATGGCACAATGCTCCTCGCGTAAAACAGACTCAAAACAAAACAAAAAGACAAACGCAAAACAAAATGGGTGATGTCCGAGGTAACATCCCCGGAATCACCTGACTCTAACAAAACAGAACTGACTCGATACAACGAGACAGACTCAACAGGGTTGACTCGATACAACGAGGCAGACTCAACAGGGGTGACTCGATATAATGAGACAGACTCAATAGGGATGACTCGATACAACGAGACAGACTCGACAGGACTGACTCGATACAACAAGACAGACTCAACATGGCTGACTCGATACAACAAGGCGCATTTAATACCCAAGTCGAAGGTAGGATAAACAAAGATTCACAAATGCTCAAAATAGTGCGTGCCATCCATCACATCCAAGTAAATCGAGTAATCGACAAAGAAGTGGTTCATCCCCTGATCACATAACAACACAGGTCTAGAGTACCCGGGGTATATCAGACTCTTCTGAAGCTATGGTTCCAAGACTACGTAGCAAAAGAGAAAATATGTAGCACCTCAGCCTGATTTCACCAGAACAGATACGGACAAAGCTGAATGAGTGTGCTCTCTACTGAATTCTGCCCAAAATTCTACTCCAAATCTGAATCTGATACCCGCAGATATAACTGATTCTCAAAATATCGATATCGGTGCTCAGAGGCGGATACCCGCCTTGCAACCGTATACGCATTCTCAGAGAGATATACTCTAAAAGCACATAGCAGGTAAAAGAGAGCCAATACACCCCTATGTTGGGGTAGGGTTTCCCTGTCCTATTTTGTCAGGAGCTAGGGTTTCACTACGCACGCAGCGGTTTCAAACAACCTAATATCGGGTGAGCAACCTGTCCTAGTTTGGAATGGTCACTACGGATTTCGATATGCACTAGGTCGAATGGTCGAAAAGGGTGCCCCGGTAAAACCGGGGTTTGTGTTCCCATACTGGCAGAGCCCGCAACCGGTCAGCCTTATGGTCATGCCTTGACAAGACAAGCCTCCAGCAAACCGTTCAGGAATAGCAGATGGCCAACACGGTGTCCTAGGCGCACCAATGCACATGCAAATGCAAAGAAACACATAAGTGTAGTCAAAACAGGATATCACGAGTTCGAGTCAAGCTCTCTAAAATCTCAAAGAAGTCGCCAGAAATCAGAATACGCCCACGAGGACCTCGCTTCTGATTCGGACTTTTTGTGTCGGTTCTAAATCAACCAAAGAGTCCAACGGCAAATCATTTGAGAAAATGATTTTTGAAAAGTAGTGCCAAACATGGATCGCTTTGCGGACATGAGTCGCCACCTAAATATATTTAATTGGGAAATTTAGGAAACCCTGACTCGGTGCCAAAGGCCACGTGTCCGTCATCACCAAAGTGGTCTTGGCTCGGGAGGTTGGGTTCGATCGGGGAAGGGCAGCTATGAGCACCCCCTTTCGCCCCTTGCGAAGACCGGCCTCTACTAACCGTGATATCCGTTTTTGAAAACATTACATGCTCTTATTCCAATTATTAGCCTAGAATTACTATGTGATGCGCACAACACAAAAGTATAGACTAGATTGCCTAATTTGGAAATAAACATCGCATATCCGTTTTGTCTTGAAAAACGTGTTGTTTTCTTTTGCTACTCGCAAATAGGCTAAAACGCGGATTTCAATGAATTGTTCCGACTCAGGCAATCCAACCTCCACCCACAGGCATTCAAACAGTTTATCTCACATAAGCATTTAGCCGCATGGTAAGCATACTGTCATGGCAACATTCACACGCATGCGATATGCTAAAGCGAAAAACACTTACATCGTACTCCGCGCTAAAACAGTAAACTAGTTAGCAAACATGCATGACCTAGTTCATGTTAAGTGACTAATGCATCACACACAGAGATGTAATCTAGAGTAGGCTCGGCTAACCCTAAACATGGTATGTGAAATGTTTCACGTAGCATGTATCCAATTCGGAAATCGAAAGTACGATGCAGTTTGTATGATGTACCGAGCCCGGTGCATGTAAACAAATGCATGTATGCACGCATACATTGCATAAGGTATGCTAAAAAAATAAGTATGCCCTAATCTACCACTGTAAGCAGGTAAATAAAAGGGATAGAAAGAAGTGGGGATTGGAAGACATGCACCCACTCACACACACTTATTATATTTTTGCCCTCGCTCGGAGGGACCAAAATAATAATGCAGACCGAATGAATAATTAACTATCCTAGCTAATTAATTAAATATTACAAATCAACTAAATTAATTAAATAAATTAATTAAACTAATTAAACAGTAAATCGCCTCGGGATGAGGGCCAAAAGCGCCTCGGATCAATTTCAAGACTTGTCGTGCAAGTGTGCCTCGCTTCTCTGCTCTCCTCTTCGAAAATTCCTAAAATCCCAGAGTGCCTCTCGGGGCATGGGAGTACCACCCAGTAGAACACCACCGGCCGAAGTAAGAGGCCACCCAAGACCGAATTGTTCCATCGGTGGGAAAATCTCACGGTCGGCACTAAACAGTGCCGGTCGGCACAAAATGTCTGCAAAACCTGCAACTCACAGCAGCAGAGGGAAACAACATGCAAGGCAATGCAATTCAAGCCATTTATGCACCAAACACACTCCCTATCATGTTATTGACTCAAGGGGGCATGTGCCTCGGTTCCCGGACCACCAATCGCCCATTTTCATGCATGACGGCCCTAAGAACCAAGAATGCAACTTTACTATAAAATACATGCAAACCAAATAATCAAACAAGGGTGCCAAACCTCCATCAAACTCACTTCAAGGGGCTTGGCATGCAAGTCAATATGATGAAGCCCTAAGCATGGCAAACTAGTATGCAATATGGACAATGCAAGGTGTTCATGCAAGCATACAAACAAGCATATGAAGCAAGCATGCAAACCAATGGAATAATGGATTTAGACATGAGTTAGGCAACTCAAATGGGCCCCAAAATCAGTGGTCAAAGCGCCTAGAAATGGAAACTAAACAAACTCACACGCATGCAAGTGTTAAGGTCCAAACCCAAGGCATACAAAAGCAACTCTCATGCACACTTAAGAGGCACAAACATGGGCTAGTAGCATGCATGAAAAGCTCTGAAATCCATGTCAAACATGATGCCAAATCATGAGATAAAGCATGCCGAATAAAGCATGCAAATGGTCTTAGGCTAAGGCAAGCCAATAGGGCATTGAACCACACTTAGCACAAACACATATGGCATGCATCAAACAACCAAAAACAGGTTTTTAGCATGTCAAATTAGGCCCAAAGGACCACTTAGATGGCATCTAAGGGACATGGAACCTAAGGCATGCAATAAGGCCTAAACATGGAGCATATAATACAAGCTTAAGAAGTCACGAAGGAGCATGCAAGGTAAGCATACAAGCATACCAAATGGACTGAAATAGCATGCTAGGTGATTCCAAACCATCAAAACAATGCAAACGACGCATGCTACACATGCACACACTTAAGGCCAACAAGCCAAATGCAAAGGGGCTATATTAAACATGCTAAGATTGACCAAAATACTTATGGACAGACCTAAAACATGGAAATATAAGCACAAAATCTTCACAAATGCAAGCCTAAAACATGTTAGAGACTAAGGCATACTACCTAGGCATGTTAGAGCATAAAAGGACATTACAAGGCAACTATACTAAGCATGCATAGGAGACCAAAACCAACTTGAAAACATGTTATATCATGGCAATATAAGCATGAAAAACAACCAAGGCATGCTCAACACACACTCAAACATGGTGTTCCTTTGGAAGCCAAAACTTGCCTTTTTCAAGGACATCAAGAAGAGGGGGTGGCCCTCCCCTTTTTGAGACTTCAAGGCATACTCTTCACCACTGAAATCCCTCAAGATTTCAGTGGTGAAGAGATCCCATCACCAAAATCTCGGATCTCTCACAAAATAGCACAAAAAGTGACCTTTTCAAGGCCTAAGGGTGGTCAAACCTACCCAAACCACTAAACACTCTTAATATACAACAAAGAGGGTTAAAAATCAGAACTTTTTTGTGCCAAACACTAAGCTCAAAAACTGTTTTAAAGCAAGTAAAAACAAGGTACAAGAATGGGGTAAAAAGGGAGTTGTTCTTACCCTTGTAGCCTTCTTCAACAAAGATGGTGTGATGGCTTCTTTGAGCTTCAATCCAACCAAAAACACCAAGAACCAACCCTTAGAACCTCAGTTGCTTAGAGAAGGTGAAACACTAGGTGCTTGTGTGCAATAGTGTGAACTAAAGCACCTAGTGTACAAAATGAGAGGGAAGAAGAGAGATACAATAGATACAAAGCTCAAACCCTAAACCAGAGGTTCTCCTATGTCTAACTCTCTCAAAATTTCCAACTCTTGCCAACCTTTTGACCAAGAGAAGGGTTCCTTCTCTTATAGGCACCAAAGCTTACAAGCTAAGGAAACCAAGAGCTCATCCCTCCATACAAGGGGAAACCGAATGCATACAGCTGTGATAAAATATCTCATAAAGCAGCTGTAAAGTAGTCGGCAGGGCAAAATGGTAATTTTGCCAAAATGAGTGACGACCGGCACAAGAGTGCCGACTGCACAATATAGTGCTTGGCAAACCAGCCAGCCGGTGGCCTCTAGCCACAGCCGGTGGTATGTGGGGATGCCTCAGAAGGCATTCCCTGCCCCTCCAAGGCAAAGCACAAGTGTTTGGTGCAAAACCAGACACAGAACGGTCAAGTTCGGAGGTCCTGAGGCAAGACACGTAGCCGAGACCTCCGGGAACTCAAGACGAACACAAACATGGATAATCACCGAGTGTTCAAGCGGTGACGTCCAAGTCTTGAGGACGGTCAAAAATGGGGTGTCTACAAATAATAATAATACGGACAAATTATACTAGAAATCCTACATTTTTATGTCATTTAGATTTCTATAATTTTAATTAACTCAATTTTAATATTTAATTTTAAATTTTGCATCAATTTGATTGAATTGATAACACCATTATAATTTTTGATAGCAAATTTCACTGAATTGATTGAGGTTGAGTCACTAAATTGATAAAGTTTACAATTTTACTCCTAAAGTATGGTACATGTCATTCATGTACGCCCAATTGCTGGGATGGTTGGTGTGGAGAGGCAGGGTGAAAACCACAAATTACTTGCAAAGGCTCTAATTAGCAGCACGAACAATATTTGTCCCCTCTGTAAGGCAAAAGTTGAATCCATAAACCATATTTTTCTAGTGTGCATTGGCATCTAGAACACGTGGGCTGCTACAATGGTATGTTAGGAAAATGTCTCTTCCTAACTAGGATTGGTGAGATACGAAATAACAAACAAGAAAGATAAAATGAATCAAACAAATCACACAATCAAGAACACAAGGATTTACGAGGGTCACCCCCAGAATAGGGCTATATCCATGGCTGTTGCAATTTTCACTATGATTAAAAAGCAAGACAACTCTCTTAACCTAAAAGAGACGCCCCATTCATCTATTTATAAGTATAAAATTATGGCAACGCAGAAGCAATAGGGAAATTACTAAAGTACCCCTCTGGACCCCCCTCCCCTTGGAGGGAGGCCCCTCTAAACCTCCCATTGGACCTGGGGTTGAGAGAAAAGTACTTATTAGGGTCCACGACCTAACAATCTCACACTTGGAAACTGATAACACAAGCTCTCCATCATCTTTATCACATAGAGAAACACCACAACAATTCGATCTTCCATCATTTACCTTGAACACAACTTTAGTTTGTCAATGGTGACTATCGTGATCAACATATCTATAGGATTCTTATTGCCGCAAATCTTCTCAAGAGACAAGACTTCATCATCTACAAGCGAACGAATGAAATGGTATCGCAACTAAATGTGTTTTGTCTTAGAATGAAAAATTGGATTCTCTGCAAGATGAATTGTACTCTAACCATCACTATGCAAAATACTCTCTCTGGCTTCTTACCCAACTCTTCTAGGAAATTCTGCAACAAGTCATCTCCTTTCCAGCTTCAGTAATAGCAACCACCTCATCTTCTGTTGTAGAAAGGGCCACAATTTTCTACAATTGTGAAATCCAACTCACTATTGTACCACTCAATGTGTAAATATAACTAGTAGTACTCTTGCTGATATCCACATCACCAGCTAAGTCTGCATCAACATAACTATGTAACCCGATGTTGATTTGTCTGAAACAAAGTGCCATGTCTATAGTACCACTCAAGTATCTAAGGATCCACTTCACTGCCTCCCAATGTTACTTGCCTAGATTACTCATGTACCTACTAACCACTCCCACAGCATGTGTAATGCCTGGCCTAGTACAAACCATAACATACATTATGTTACCGATAGCTAAAGCATATGGAACTCGTTCCATGTAAACTTGTTTTTCTTCAGTTTTCATTGACTGCTCTTTGGTAACTCTAAAGTGGCTAGCCAATGGAGTGCTCACTGATTTTGTGCCATCCATGCTAAACCACTTGAGCACGTTCTTGACACACTTAGCCTATGACAACTTCAAAGTACCATTAGTCTTGTCCCTGTGAATCCTCATACCAAAGATTTTGTTTGTAGCTCTAAGATCTTTCATCTCAAATTGGTTAGACAAAAGTTCCATCAATCTTTTTATCTGTTCAATGCTAGATCTTGCGATAAGCATATCATCAATATATAAGAGCAAAATAATATAACTTTTGTCGAACCTCTTAAAATAACAATAATGATTTGCTTGGCATCTTGTAAAATTGTTGCTACGCATAAGCCCATCAAACTTCTTGGGACCTGCTTTAAACCATATAAGCTTTTTTGAAGCTTGCATACAAACTACTCTTTGCCACGTACCAAGAAGCCTTGTGGTTGCTTCATATAAATTTCCTTCTCCAAATCCCTATGGAGAAGAGCCGTTTTCACATCCATCTGCTCAAGATGCAAATCTTCAGCAGCCACAATTCCCAGCACTAATCTGATAGTAGTCAACTTCACAACTAGAGAGAAAATTTCAGTGTAGTCAACTCATTCCTTTTGCTGAAACCCCTTTGCAACCAATATATGTACAAAATATATTATATACAGAATATATATAAAATAGGGTGCTTGGGCCAAAAGTCTAATTTTGGATTTTCTTTACCCAAAGATGCACAGTGTAAAACACTTTGTCCGTAACGGCATGCTTAGACAAAATGACCAAAATCTCTATGCATGTATTGTTGCATCAGTTTGGTTGACCCCATCTCTCCCATTTTATTTCCTCTCTCTCTCTCTCTCTCTCTCTCTCTACATCGATGCCATCAACCTTACTACTAACGCCATCACCGTACCACCATCTTTTTTCCCCTCATATGTCAACAGTGTTGTCGTCATCTTTTCCTTACGAATCTGAGAGAATAGCATGATCAGATCTAAGGAAGTCAACTCATCTACATCATTCTCTACCATAGCGACGGTGTACCCCTTGGAGGCTGTTGCATCGAGTTGGATTTTGTTGTCATCCTCACTACCCTAATCTTCATCGTCGGTTTCATTGTCGTAGCTTGCTATACCTGGCTCCGATACAGCACATCCTCCTCTTCCGTCGTCCCCTCAAACAAAAACCTAAAGTAGAAAATCCTTTAGTCAATTTCTCTGATCTTGTATTCTTCAATTCCTCTCATAAAACCCTAATTTCTTTTGCTATCTCTCTCTCTCTCTCTCTTTCTCTCTCTCTCTCTCTCTCACTACAAAAAGTTAAGGTTTTAGAGACCAAAATTTAGAGACAAAATTATTTTTTAGGGACCAAATATTTTTGTCGCGAAAAGTGTCATCATTATATTTGTAGCAACAAAAATTAGACATTAGTGATGAATTATTATCCTTTTGGGGCCAAATTTTTTGCCTCAAAAAATAAATCATTTTGAGACCAAATTATTTTGTCCCTAAAAGTCTATTTATTAGTGACATTTTCAAAATTTTATCGCTAAAAGCCTTGTTTTTGACTTTTTGGGACGATCTTTTAGCGACTATCCTCATAACAATAGAAATTGGTCCCTAAATATCTTTGCAACAAAATTTTCACTTTTAGAGACAAAAACATTTGGTCTCTAAAACTCTTATATGTTTTAGTGTCTCTTTACGTATATGTGTTGAAATGTTGATAAAATGATGAAGCAAGAGATCAAATACTCCAATCGACAGATCTACTCCCCTGTAAGTCTCTAATCTAATTTGACCTGTGAGAGCAACTCAATTTTTTTTTGGTTAGGGTTTGCGTAAATACTTTTTTTTGTTAAGGCTTTCTCAGATCTGAATTGTTTTTATTATGATTTGTTATTGTTGTTGTTGATGGTGATGATGAATGTTGTTGTTGATGATGAAATAGATTTGTAATACCTCTCTCTCTCTCTCTCTCTGTATAAATGAAAATTTGAATAGATAAATTTTTTGAAAAAAGAAAAACCTGGACAGATAAAAAATTGAACAATAAAAAAAATTAAACATATAAAATATTTGAACAGATAGATTTAAACAAATAAGTAAAAAATTGAACAGATAAAAAAGATTAGACAGATATTTGAACAGATAAGAAATTTCAGCAAATAGATATTCCAACAGATAGATACAAATTTGACAGATAGTCAAAAAAATTAAACAGATAAAAAAAATAAACAAATAGTCAAAAAAAATTAAACAGATAAAAAATTTGAATAGATAGTTTAAAAAAAATAAACAGATTGATTAAGGGATAAAATTAAAAACAAAATTTCCTTTAAAAAAAATATTTCATAAATGGTGGATCTGTCACCAACAAAAAATATCCACTGAACCTAATGTCATAAACAATTGTTAGGCTGAATTTATCATTAATTTTCTCTATAATATATTTTAACAGGCTTCTTGTCGACTTTTCCTTCTCTCTCCCCTCTATCTTGCCAACTCCAAATAAAATGAGATATTGACTTTGTTTGGAATGTTCGCTATTTTAATTGGCTATTTAGTTTTTTAGCTATTTTGACCTGACTAGAAAGTTGTTTTTGGGAAGTCGATTGGTTTTTTTTTTTTTTTATAATTGATTTAAAGATTTGGAGGGGAAAAAAATGATTATGGGTTGAATGTGACATTTTATCTTATTGATTATTTTAGTTTATTTTGTCTTTTAGTGAGTTATTTTAATCCAACCATCTTTTCAAACAGAACTGTCTTGTATTTCTTGTTGCTTAATTGTCCAATGTGTGTGGTTTGTGAATCCTTTTGTCAAATATAAGAAGGAAAGGGTGATTTTGTAAAATGATTATTTCCATCTTGTCAAAAAGTCTGATAAGAGACGTCAGTATAATTTTAAAATTTTTAGAGACGGTATCTGTAATTTCAAAAAATTTTAAGTAAGATCATTCAATTTGTTTGGCTTCAATTTTCTAAATTCAATTTTTTTTAAATTGAGTTTTTTTATTTTTTGAGTTTTTTTCTTTTAGTAAATATTTTTAAAAATTTAAAGCATTTTTTTTTACTCTTTTAGATGCGTCTTACTTAGGTGTATCTAAAAAGTAAAATATTTGTGAAAAAATATTTCAAAAAATCAATAAATATACAAAAATATGAAAAATATACTAAATTTTCATTTTTTTTTTTTTGTATTTTTGGTATTTAATGAATTTTTTAAAGATTTTTTTCACGAAAATTATATTTTTTAAGTGTATTTATGTTAGGTGTGTTTAAAAATTAAAAAAATACTTACAATATTTACAAAAATTCAATAAAAACAAAAAAATAATTTTTTTAAAAATATATTTTTAAAAAATCCAAGCCAAGCAAAGTAATTATAGTTTACGTTTTTTTATTAGTTGAAAAATAGAGAAATCACGTTTAAACTGATTTTGCAGATAACCTCAACCAAGTGTGGGAAAGATTTTTTCAAGAACGCCTTATCATCTCGGATTCTCTGTCCCTACTAGCCTCTATTTATTTATTTTTTTATTCTATATTTTTTTTGCGTCACTAGTTTGATGAAAACTCGTGCATCATGCATAGCAATAATTGCAAGAATAGTGATAGAGATCTCCTCCAATTACCACTCTCACCACCTCACACACATATTGCGGCTGGTGACTGGAGAAAAAAAAAAAAAAAAAAAAAAAAAAAAAAAAAAAATCAACTAATGAGAGAAAGAGGGGGTGAAAGGGGGTGGAAAAAAAAAGGGGTCTGAGATATTTTTGTTATTGTAAAATGATTAATTCCATCTTGCCAAAAGTCTGATAAGAGACGCCAGTATAATTTTAAAAATTTTAGAGGTGTCTTTTATTTCAAGAAATTTTAAAAAAGATTATTTAGTGTGTTTGGTTTTAATTTTTTAAATTTAGTTTTTAAAAATTAAATTTTTTATTTCTAGTATTTTTTTGTTTTTAGTAAATATTTTTACAATTTTCAGCATTTTTTTTATTTTTTAGATGCACCTTACTTAGATATATATAAAAAATAAAATATCTGTAAAAAAATATTTCAAAAAATTAATAAATACACAAAATATGAAAAATATATTAAATTTTCGTATTTTTTGTAATTTTTGTATTTAGTGAATTTTTTAAAAATTAAAATATTAAAAAATTACTTAAAATATTAAAAAAATCAATAAAAACAAAAAAAAAATATGAAAAACAAAAAAATAAGATATTTTAGAAAATCCAAGCGAAGCAAAGTGATTATAGTTTACATTTTTTAGTAGTTGAAAAATAGAGAAATCACATTTAAACTGATTTTGCAGACAACCTCAACCAAGTGTTAATGAATGGTTGGTGAGAAAGATTATTTCAAAAACGCCTTATCATCTCGGATTCCCGGTCCCTACTAGTCTCTATTTATTTATTTATTTATTTTATATTTTTTTGCGACACTAGTTTGATGCGTCATGCATAGCAATAATTGTAAGGAAAATTAAAATAAATTATACACAAGGTCATTTTTTAATTTATTTTTAAGACTTAATAATTGATTATTAAAAAATATATATAAAAAAGGGAAAATTATTTTGTATATTCTAGCAGACTATTATATTATTAAAGCCTCATTTGTCTGTCAACTCACATCATTCTCTTCACTTTTTATACATCTTTTTGAAAAAATTAAAAAAATATTAAAATAATTTATTTTCAAATGAGATCTAAATTTGAAAAATAAATTTAATTTTTACTCTGAAAGAAAACACTTTTTAAAGAAATTTTTGTGTGAAAATAACCCATCAAGTTGACATGCTTATTTGGTACATTTCACCAATTATAATTCAACACTTAGAAGTGATTTGGAAAATTAGTTAAAAGTTAGTTTTTTTAACTTTTTTTTTTTTCAGATGGCCCCTTAATCCTCATGTCAGATATATATATGTATATATATTTTTTATTTTTTTAAATCATATTACTTTTCATATATTTTTTATAACAAAATTAAAAAATATGCTTTTCAAACAATCCCAACTTTTTCTCTCTTACCTACGAAAGTGCTTTTTCTACCTGACCTTTTTTTCTTTTATTTTCCAAGAAACCCATTTTTCACTTCATTTCTTGTCCTTTTCTTGTATTGCTCTTTCTCTCTTGCACAAAATCATTTGTCTTTTCTCTCATCTCAATTAAAATCCTCAACTAAAATTCAATGGAAGTAATTTGATCTCTTTTGCACCTCCCTTCAATCTGATTTCTACCAAGTTGTTCTCTCTAGCACTACAGGAAAACAGAGCAAAAAAGACGGAAGAATTAGCGACGGTGCGCTTCCCGTCTCAAAAAATGGTTTTTTGCGACGGTAACTTTACCCGTCGCAAATAATAGCCTTTAGCGACGGCACTTTCCCGTCGGTAATAAATCTACGCGGAGGGGGTCGGAACTGCGGAAGTATTAGCGACGATAAAAAAAACCGTCACAAAAAACACCTTTTTTTGAGAAACAATGGCTCATTTGCGACGGAAATTTTCCGTCGCAAAAACATATTAATCAAACGGCGCCGTTTTACGAACTACTGACTACTATTTGCGACGGTCTACAACATACCGTCGCAAAAAGTAAAAATAAAAAAAGGCCCGCTCTTCTTTTTCCTGTTGCCGCTCGATCCTAAATTCCAATCCCTAACTTCATCCCCAAATCCCTAACTTCATCCCCCAAATTTCTCAAAGCAGACTCTGTAGTGGTGCTCGACGACGGCGAGCCGGTAAGCAGTGATGCTTGTGGCGGCAGCAAGGTAGTGGTGCTCCGGCGATGACTCTCTCTCTCTCTCTCTCTGCGTATGCTCTCTCTCTCTCTCTCTCTCTCTCTCTCTCTCTCTCTCTTTCGGTCTCTGTATATATATATATATATAGATGAATGTCTATATATATATAAATCTGTATATATATATGCAATTTGGGGATATCTGTATAAATTTGTCCATATATATAAAAATCTGTTTATCTGAAATCTGTCTATATATATATAAATCGGTCTATATATATATATATATATAAATCAGTTAATCTTACTCTGAAATCTGTTTATTGTATTTAAATCTTAATTTTTTTTTTATAAATCTGTTTATTGTATTTAAAATAATCTTAAATAACTTAATCTTAATGCATCTATCACTTATAAATCTATCTATATATATATAAATCTGTCTATATATATATATATAAATCAGTTAATCTTAATCTGAAATCTGTTTATTGTATTTAAATCTTAATTTTTTTTTATAAATCTGTTTATTGTATTTAAAATAATCTTAAATAACTTAATCTTAATGCATCCACTACAGGAAAACAGACTTAAAAACACGGAGGAATTAGCGACGGTGCGCCTCCCGTCGCAAAAAACCTTTTTTTTGCGACGGTAACTTTACCCGTCGCAAAATAATAGCATTTAGCGACGGTGCGTCCCCGTCGGTAATAAAACCACGCGGAGGGTCGGAAATGCGGAAGTATTAGCGACGGTAAAAAAACCGTCGCAGAAAACTCCCTTTTTGAGACGGCAGTGGATCATTTGCGACGGAAATTCGCCGTCGCAAAAATATGTTATTCAAACGGCGCCGTTTTACGATTAAATGACTACTATTTGCGACGGGCTACACATACCGTCGCAAAAAGTAAAATAAAAACCACGCCCGCCCTTCTTTTTCCTGTTGGCGCTCGACCTTCATCCCCAAATCCCTAACTTCGTCCCCCCAATTTCTCAAACGGGCTACGGGTAGTGGTGCTCCGGCGACGGCGAGCAAGCAGCGGTGGTGCGGCGGCGACGGCGACAGGTATTGGTGCTCCCTCCGGGGACGACTCTCTCTCTCTCTCTATCTCTCTCGATCTCTGTATATATATATACATGAATGTCTATATATATATAAATCTGTATTTATGAATGTCTATATATATATGAATGTCTATATATATATGAATGTGTATATATAAATCTGTCCATATGTATATATAAATTTATACATATTTTGATCCCCGAATGAATCGATCCAATAAACAAAATATCAAATTATCAAAGTATAAAATTAATACATGCAGGAATTCATAATTGTGCGTTGGAATTTTCTTAGCAATAGTAAAAAGATATCATTAAACTTTTGTGGTTAAGGGTGATGTTCAGGTTGAGAAGGGTTTGTGTCATTTCAGCTTCCTGTTTCAATTTATTTTGTTTTTTTCAAATCAGCTTTTTGGTCAGTTATTATAATTTTTAAACTTCGATTATAGTGTTGAAAAATTGAGGTAATTATTAAAAAATTTGGAATTTTGACCCTTATAATAATATAAATTTTTAACTTTACTAATTTAAATTCAAATATTTTAATTTTAAATTTTTTTTGTTGAATAAAACCAACAAAAAAGAATTTTTTTTTATTGAGTTCGTTGGTTGATATACTTTTGTTGGTCAATTTTACTAAGTGGTTTAAGCTGATAAAATTAAAATTTTATTTTGTATTATGATCAATTTTTTTTAAAAAAAAATTATAATCAATTACGGTCAAATTGTAATTTAATTTTTTTATTTATAATTATTTCAAAAAATTCCTCCACTGATGACATGTACAAGGTTGAATTAATGGTTTAATAAGCAGTCTTGAATCTTGATAGAGCAACGTACAATTAAAAGATAATTATAATTCAGTGTAATAAATCAAAACTAATTACACAAATGAGGTTTGCAATTCTCCCTGTGGAAGAAACCCAGCACAAGAAGAGTTATATCCCCACCCCTGTAATTATTTTTTTGATTTTGTAATGAAAATCATGTTAACAAGAGTTACTTCTATTGTTTTATAATGAAACCTCTGTTTTTCTGTATTGCGAATTCTTTGTGCTATTCTTTGTGCTATTCGTTAAAGTATATATAAATTATACTTTGATAATTTGATAATTTGATATTTTGTTTATTTGAAATATGTATGTGTCTTAGACAATATATTTGCAAAATATGTATGTGTCTTAGACAATATAAATTGAAAACCAATCAAAATATTAGGGTTTATTTTTATTTTCACTTATTTATTCTGTTTATTAGGTTTTTTTTTTTTTTTTGACGTTTAATATGACAATTTATTTATTTGCGGAGAGGAATGCTATCATTTACTTGGTTTGCGTAGGTATTATATTTAGAGTTACTTTGGTGAGATATTTTTGTGGATGTGTACAGATGATGGATAAGAGTTGGATTGATTTGCCAAATACGATGTCGAGTGAATACATTAATGGGATTGATGAATTCCTTGTGTTTGCCTACACCAATAGGGTTGAAGGTTTGATGATCAGTTGTCCGTGTAGGAAGTGTGAGAATCGATACTATTTTGTACGAGATGGTGTACGGGAGCATCTGATTTTGAATGGTTTTTTTAAAAAATACAAACATTGGATTAATCATGGGGAATCTTACATATCTCTGCATGGTAATCGAGAGAATGAAACATTAGCTAATTTAGACATTGGAGATGATATGATTGGAATGATACAAGGGGCTATGGGAAATCCACATGCCGGTACAAGTGTTGAGGGTGATGAACCACAGGGGCCTGATCCCCATGCATCTGAACCCCAGCTCGGTCCAAATGCAGAGACTGCAAAGTATTTCAAACTTCTTCAAGATGCACAAAGTGAATTGTATCCGGGTTGTCAGAAGTTCACATCTTTGTCATTCATTGTTCGACTTCTACATTTGAAGGTGCTTAATCAATGGACAGACAAGTCTGTTGACATGTTGCTTGAGTTATTGAATGAGGCGTTCCCGTTGGGTGTGAAACTCCCGGACTCATATTATAAAGCTCAAAAGGTCACAACAGATTTGGGCTTCACGTATGAGACGTGGGATGCATGTCCCAACAGTTGCATGTTGTTTCGAAACGAGGACGCCAATCTTGATAAATGTGTCATATGCAATTCTAGATGGAAATCAAATGGTGATGGTGGTTCAAATGGTCCTAACACAGTGGCAAACAAATAGTCGCAAAAGCAGATGAGGTATTTTCCTTTAAAGTCAAGGTTGTAGAGGTTGTTTATGTCATCCAAGGCGACCAAGTTAATGAGATGGCATGCAGAGGAACGAATCGATGATGGTGTCTTCAGCATCCTGCGACTTCTTGCATGGAAAGATTTTGACCGTCGGAATATTGACTTTAGTAATGATTGCCAAGTGTAAGGCTTGGCTTAGCATCGATGGTTTTAACCCATTCGACGATGAACATAGTTCATAGCACTTGGCTTTGTTGTGCTCATTCCATACAACTTGCCGCCATGGATGTGCATGAAGCAACCATTTCTAATTTTATCCGTGCTTATTGACGGCCCGAAAGGACCTGGTGACAAGATTGATGTGTATATGCAACCGTTGATTGAGGAGTTGAAAGAACTATGGAATGAGCGTGTGTCAACATTTGATGCATCAACAAATCAAATGTTTCAAATGCATGTAGCTTTACTGTGGACAATTAGTGATTTTCCTGCATACGCAAACTTGTCAGGATGGAGCACTAAAGGAGAATATGCATGTCCTTGTTGCAATAAGGAAACTACATCGTGTTGGTTGAAGCATAGTAGGAAACAATCATACTTGGGTCATCGCAGATTTTTACCTACTGGCCATAAATTCTGGAAGGATAAAGTATCATTTGATGGTAGGCGGGAAGTCAGACTCAAACCAAAATTGTTGTCTGGAACTGAGATGTTGCTACAATTAGAATCTGAGGGTATTTTAACCCAATACAATACGGATGACCTGAAGGAGAGGCATAGGAGACAGGTAGAGAAGGAGAAAGCTGGACATCGCACCCATAGTTGGAAGAAGAAGAGTATCTTTTATGAATTGCCATATTGGGAGCACAATCTAATAAGACACAACCTCGATGTGATGCATATAGAGAAGAATGTTTGTGACAATGTGTTGTGGACAATATTAGGGGTTGCAGGAAAATCGAAGGATGGTGTTAATGCTCGGCGTGATTTACAAGATATGAATATTAGAAAACCCCTACATTTGCAGTTAAGAGGGTCGAATAAAGCCTATTTACCACCAGCACAATTCACGATGACCAAGGATGAGAAAGATTTGTTCTTGAAAGTGTTGAAGGAAGTAAGAGTTCCCGACGGGTATTCATCCAATATATCACGTCGTGTGCGCTTACATGATAGAAGCATTGGGGGTCTTAAGAGCCACGATAGTCATATTCTGATGCAACAACTTATTCCATTGGCTATTCGCAGATCGTCAAGAATGTAATTGAACCCTTGATTGAATTGAGCAATTTCTTTAGACAATTGTGTTCGAAAGTGAATCGTCGACGGATTTGCAATATATTAAAGATCGTATCAGTAACACTTTGTCATCTAGAGAAAATATTTCCTCCGAGTTTTTTTGATATAATGGAGCACTTGCCTATACATCTAGCTGATGAAGCGTTATTGGGTGGAGCGATTCAGTTTCGATGGATGTATCCAATTGAGAGGTATCTTCTTACTTTGAAGCAATA
Source organism: Camellia lanceoleosa (assembly GCA_025200525.1). Lineage (NCBI taxonomy): Eukaryota > Viridiplantae > Streptophyta > Magnoliopsida > Ericales > Theaceae > Camellia > Camellia lanceoleosa. The sequence goes on from CM045762.1 coordinate 141,855,688, forward strand.
CGTGCGTAATAGAGCTCGTCCTGAAGGATCAATTGCTAAAGGATATCTTATGGAAGAATGCATGAATTTTTGTGCACAATATCTCAGTGATGTGGAAACCAAATCTAGTCGACCCGTGAGGAACTATAGTGGTGCTGATAATTTGGGTCATGCTACTGGTGAAAACACAAGCTTTTATCTTGATAATACTTCTTGGGTACAAGCTCATCGGTACATCTTATGCAATACAAGCGCGGTTCAACCATTCATAAAGTAGGTTAAGTCACTCACTCAATATTTTATTATGTTTTATTGAATTTTCAACTAAATTTTTTGTATGGCTAAAATTTCAATCTACACAGCAAACACCTTGAAGTACTTAAGCTCAAAATGCCTCGTGTCGACGATCATCAACTTCGGCGTGAACATTTTGAAACTTTTCACATTTGGTTCAAGGAACATGTATGTATTTAACTCTATACATTCTAGTTCCTTAAATCGATCTACATTTTAAATTTTACATTTTCGTGTTAAATAGGTCCAAACTTTGCGAAGGACTACTGATGTCATACTTTCTGAAGAGATTATTCTATTGGCAAATGGTCCTCATAACCTGGCAAGGAGGTTCAACGGGTATATACTGAATGGGTTTCGGTATCGAGTAAAGGCCATGGATGATCGTCGAGCCACACAAAATTGTGGTGTAGCTTTGAAGGCAGATACCATAAGTTATGCTAGTCGAAAAGACAAGAATCCTCGTCTGGGTCTGCGTGTACTATTATGGACAATTGATGATATTGTTGAGATTCGATATTCCAATGAGAAGAAACATGTGTTGTTTAAGTCTGATTGGATTGACAACATTCACGGAAAGAAAGAAGATGTCTTCAATTTCACGTTGGTGAACTTCAATCATTTGTTGTACCGAGATGATCGAATTACCAATGAACCTTTCATCTTGGCGTCCCAAGCAGAGCAAGTTTGGTATGTTGCAGACCCGTTACAACTAGACTGGCAAGTCGTGGTGAAGATGTCTCAAAGAGGTTTATTTGATATGAGTTCGACTGATCCACAAATCGAGCCATACATGAGCCAACAATTGGAAGAAAATATAATGCTTCGTGATGAAGAAGTTGGTTGGGTGAGGGAAGCCGCAGAAGGGGAAACAGTTGATGTTCAAATAGGCTGATATGATGGCCCTTAAGTATGAAAATTAAGGCCAAGGTTGTAGTTAATCATCAATTTCTTAATTGTATTAGTTCAATTCATGTCATATTATAGTTGATGACAAACCATTGTCTATGTTTCTAATGTCAATTAATGTTATATTGCTTGCAGATTAGTATGGGAAGGAAGAGGAAGCCTGATCATTCCCAGCGCATGATGTCTGATGTGCTACATAACAGGACATCAGTAGCACCACCATCAAAGGAGGCATCACATCGGCCAGCATCGGAGGGCCCATTAGTGCCACCACCATCTAAGGGGCCATTACCGCCGTATCGGCCACCATCAGTGGCACCACAGCAGCTACCATGTACTCAGCCTCTACGCCTACCATCGGTGCGTCCACCATCAGTGGCACCACAGCAGCTATCATCATCAGCTTATGAGCCATCCGCAGGTATATAAATTTGCTTTGATTTGCATGAAAATTATTTACACATACATTTATTTATGCTCATTATATATAACTTGTTTATTCTCATTGTATTTTGCAGACCCTACGACTTCTTCACAGCCCACATCAGGTTTATTTGATATGATTTGTATTCACATTATTTAAATTTGCATTTGTTTGTTACCATTGCATATTGTTTATTATTATTGTATATCGCAGGTCATGTTAGTTCTTCATCAACCTCGACTAGGCGTGGTAGAGGATGTGCCAAGGGCATTAAAGAGTGGGGTATTGGTAAAAAGCTGGACATACAATTTGATGGAAATTCGTCCAATAGGGGATAACGGCCAAGTTAACTACTCAACTTGGCATTATTGTGCGGAATGGTAACATTGTTCCTCTTACTTTTCTTGACTGGAACAGTGTGCCTGATGATATTGTTGATGCTATCTGGAAGGATGTGAAGGTAAAAGTATAGTTTTGTCCACAAATTCGAATTCCAAATTTGTGTTATACTTAGCCTTAAACTTTGTGTTTTATAGGACAATTTGAATATATGTCCAGAGGAGTACAAGCCAATCTGCATGAAAAACTGCAACAGCATATGGAAGGATCACAAGAACAAGCTTAAGGCTAAGTATTTCAAGCCTAGAAGCTCTGATCCTAATCTGAAGGATGATGTTCCTATGAACGTTGTGCCAAGCCAGTGGGAACAACTTGTGGAGTATTGGCGTACTTCCAATGCTGAGGTATACAATTACGTTATATTTATGATATGTAAACATACAAATCATATTTACATACTTACATTTGTTGAACTTGTTATAGACAATTGCAAGTAGGAACGCTAAAAATCGGCGAGCTCACGGCATAGCTCATACCACGTATGCGTACTAATTTCTCTCGAGATCGGCATGAGGTTTACATTTTATTGTTTTTTTTTTGTATATAAATAAACATTGTATATTTGCAAATTATTTGGATTCTAATTTTCATATTTCTAAAAAAAAATTAGATGACCAGTAAGGGGGAGTCTACTGATAAGATGAATGTTTGGCTTATGACACGTAGAGTAGATGACCCAGAGGTTATCCGGACCTTGGTAGTTTCCAAACACCTTTGATTGTATTTAAAGTTTATTTTTGTGTGTCAACCATCTTAATTTGGTGTATACTTGTATGTCTTATTCAATACAGATGAGTTTAATCGTCAACTCTCTATGCTACCTGAGGATGGTCGGACTTTGGAGGCTAGGAATGCCATTTTCCATGAGTTGATAGGTCATGACACACATGGATATTGTCGCACATACGGGAGAATCGTGCCTCGGAGAGTGGTGTATAAAGATGGTGCTGGGCCATCACAGTCAACACCCCAGCCATCGACTATTGAGCAGATCACGCAGCAGGTTCGTGCTGAGCTAAGGGAGGAGCTTCGAGCAGAGTTCTCTTCACATTTGGAGCAGATGAGAGCTGAGATGATGGCCCTTGTGTCAGAGGGGGCGAGTGTCGATCCCAATGCATGTGTTCCATATAAACATCACAATTGTTTGATAGTTCAATTTTCACTCAAGATTATGTATGAAATTCGAATATGATTAACACATTATACACAGACTAACATAGGTTCCTGATGCATCGAGTGGCCATCGGCCATTTAGGGAATCTGCAGAAGACGAGAATCCATATACACCACCACCAGAAGATCAGGTATAAAATGTATCTTTGCATTCTAAGCTAAAATGTATCTTTGCATTCTTTACATTCAAAGTTAAGAGACTTGTGGGAGAAACTTTAATTCGAGGAGTTTAGCACGAAACTTGGCACACACGATCTCCTAGGCACGAGAGACTTGTGGGAGAAGACGGGGCTCGAATCGGGTTCCCGGTTTGGGAGTTAGAGCCGGATTTCACTTTAGGCAAACTACTTCCTTAAGAAACTTGAATTCGAGGCGTTAACGCCCCAAAATCACCAAACGGCGTCGGTTAAGCACGAAACTTGGCACACACAATCTCCTAGGCACAAGAGACTTGTGGGAGAAGACGGGGCTCGAATCGGGTTCCCGGTTTGGGAGTTAGAGCCGGATTTCACTTTAGGCAAACTACTTCCTTAAGAAACTTGAATTCGAGGCGTTAACGCCCCAAAATCACCAAACGGCGTCGGTTAAGCACGAAACTTGGCACCCACGACCTCCTAGGCACGAGAGACTTGTGGGAGAAGACGGGGCTCGAATCGGGTTCCCGGTTTGGGAGTTAGAGCCGGATTTCACTTTAGGCAAACTACTTCCTTAAGAAACTTGAATTCGAGGCGTTAACGCCCCAAAATCACCAAACGGCGTCGGTTAAGCACGAAACTTGGCACACACGACCTCCTAGGCACGAGAGACTTGTGGGAGAAGACGGGGCTCGAATCGGGTTCCCGGTTTGGGAGTTAGAGCCGGATTTCACTTTAGGCAAACTACTTCCTTAAGAAACTTGAATTCGGGGCGTTAACGCCCCAAAATCACTGCAAAGCGTCGGTTAAGCCTAAACTTGGCACACACGACCTCCTAGGCACGAGAGACTTGTGGGAGAAGACGGGGCTCGAATCGGGTTCCCGGTTTGGGAGTTAGAGCCGGATTTCACTTTAGGCAAACTACTTCCTTAAGAAACTTGAATTCGAGGCGTTAACGCCCCAAAATCACCAAACGGCGTCGGTTAAGCACGAAACTTGGCACACACGACCTCCTAGGCACGAGAGACTTGTGAGAGAAGACGGGGCTCGAATCGGGTTCGGTTTGGGAGTTAGAGCCGATTTCACTTTAGGCAAACTACTTCCTTAAGAAACTTGAATTGAGGCGTTAACGCCCAAAATCACCAAACGGCGCTTGTTACACGACACTTGGCACACACGACCGCCTAGGCACGAGAGACTTGTGGGAGAAGACAGGGCTCGAATCGGGTTCCCGGTTTGGGAGTTAGAGCCGGATTTCACTTTAGGCAAACTACTTCCTTAAGAAACTTGAATTCGAGGCGTTAACGCCCCAAAATCACCAAACGGCGTCGGTTAAGCACGAAACTTGGCACACACGACCTCCTAGGCACGAGAGACTTGTGGGAGAAGACGGGGCTCGAATCGGGTTCCCGGTTTGGGAGTTAGAGCCGGATTTCACTTTAGGCAAACTACTTCCTTAAGAAACTTGAATTCGAGGCGTTAACGCCCCAAAATCACCAAACAGCGTCGGTTAAGCCTGAAACTTGGCACACACGACCTCCTAGGCACGAGACTTGTGGCGAAGACGGGCTCGAATCGGGTTCCCGGTTTGGGAGTTAGAGCCGGATTTCACTTTAGGCAAACTACTTCCTTAAGAAACTTGAATTCGAGGCGTTAACGCCCCAAAATCACCAAACGCCGTCGGTTAAGCACGAAACTTGGCACACACGACCTCCTAGGCACGAGAGACTTGTGGGAGAAGACGGGCTCGAATCGGGTTCTCGGTTTGGGAGTTAGAGCCGGATTTCACTTTAGGCAAACTACTTCCTTAAGAAACTTGAATTCGAGGCGTTAACGCCCCAAAATCACCAAACGGCGTCGGTTAAGCACGAAACTTGGCACACACGACCTCCTAGGCACGAGAGACTTGTGGGAGAAGACGGGCCTCGAATCGGGTTCCCGGTTTGGGAGTTAGAGCCGGATTTCACTTTAGGCAAACTACTTCCTTAAGAAACTTGAATTCGAGGCGTTAACGCCCCAAAATCACCAAACGGCGTCGGTTAAGCACGAAACTTGGCACACACAACCTCCTAGGCACGAGAGACTTGTGGGAGAAGACGGGCCTCGAATCGGGTTCCCGGTTTGGGAGTTAGAGCCGGATTTCACTTTAGGCAAACTACTTCCTTAAGAAACTTGAATTCGAGGCGTTAACGCCCCAAAATCACCAAACGGCGTCGGTTAAACACGAAACTTGGCACACACGACCTCCTAGGCACGAGAGACTTGTGGGAGAAGACGGGCCTCGACTCGGGTTCCCGGTTTGGGAGTTAGAGCCGGATTTCACTTTACGCAAACTACTTCCTTAAGAAACTTGAATTCGAGGCGTTAACGCCCCAAAATCACCAAACGGCGTCGGTTAAGCACGAAACTTGGCACACACGACCTCCTTGGCACGAGAGACTTGTGGGAGAAGACGGGCCTCGAATCGGGTTCCCGGTTTGGGAGTTAGAGCCGGATTTCACTTTAGGCAAACTACTTCCTTAAGAAACTTGAATTCGAGGCGTTAACGCCCCAAAATCACCAAACGGCGCTTTAGCACGAAACTTGGCACACACGACCTCCTAGGCACGAGTGACTTGTGGGAGAAGACGGGCTCGAATCGGGTTCCGGTTTGGGAGTTAGAGCCGGATTTCACTTTAGGCAAACTACTTCCTTAAGAAACTTGAATCAGAGGCGTTAACATCCCAAAAACACCAAACGGCGACGGATTAGCCCGAAACCTGGCACACACGACCACCTAGGCACGAGAGACTTGTGGGAGAAGACGGCTCGAATCGGGTTCCCTTTGGGAGTTAGAGCCGATTTCACTTTAGGCAAACTACTTTTTAAGAAACTTGAATTGAGGCGTTAACTCCCAAAATCACCAAGGCGTCGGTTTAGCACTAAACTTGGCACACACACTCCTAGGCACGAGAGACTTGTGGGAGAAGACGGCTCGAATCGGGTTCGGTTTGGGAGTTAGAGCCGATTTCACTTTAGGCAAACTACTTCCTTAAGAAACTTGAATTGAGGCGTTAACGCCCAAAATCACCAAACGGCGTCGGTTAAGCACGAAACTTGGCACACACGACCTCCTAGGCACGGGACACTTGTGGGTGAAGTCGGGGCTCGAATCGGGTTCCCGCTTTGGGAGGTAGAGCGGAGTTCACTTTTGGCAAACTACTTTTTAAGAAACTTGAATTGAGGCGTTAACGCCCCAAAATCACCAAACTGCTGGTTTAGCACGAAACTTGGCACACACGACCTCCTAGGCACGAGAGACTTGTGGGAGAAGACGGGGCTCGAATCGGGTTCCCGGTTTGGGAGTTAGAGCCGGATTTCACTTTAGGCAAACTACTTCCTTAAGAAACTTGAATTCGAGGCGTTAACGCCCCAAAATCACCAAACGGCGTCGGTTAAGCACGAAACTTGGCACACACGACCTCCTAGGCACGAGAGACTTGTGGGAGAAGACGGGGCTCGAATCGGGTTCCCGGTTTGGGAGTTAGAGCCGTATTTCGGTCCAGTCAAAATTATTTACTAAACTATCTTTCTAATTATATAGTAATCAAATTTTTTTTAATATTTTTCTGTAATTAAAATATTAACACCATTATATGGTTTTAAATTATTTTTATCTTGTTTTTTTCAGATATTTCCTGAGTAGCAGTTGGCTTCTTCTAGAATGCGGGTGTATAAAGATTATGACGAATTTTTGTTTTTGTAACCCACGAACGAATCAAGACGAAACTTTTGGTTTTGGTTTTGATTTTGATTTATGTTATTTAAATTTGTGAACAACATTATGTATGTATTATGCGACGTTATGTAGTGGCATAATTTTTATTGTTATGAATTTTTATTTATGTGTTGTTATGAATGGAACAATTCTATTAATTTTTATTATTTGTGAACTTTTGTTTATTTATGGATTTATATTATTCTGTAATTTTTGGATTTTTTTATAATTATTTTTAATTTTATACAGGTTATTTTAATTTTTTTAATAATTTCTCAGCAGGGTTTTTTTTTTTTTTTTTTTTTTTTTTTTGAGACGGCGTAAGAACCCGTCATAAAAAGAGTAATAGGCTTTGCGACGGGACCAATACACATAAAAGTCGCGGAAATTGTAATTGACAGAAAGCTTTAGCGACGGTAGACGCTTCGCCGCCAGAGTTATAAGTTGCCAGTTTTAGCGACGTAATTCGCCGTCTCAAACGCACCTTTAGCGACGGAATTCTCGCCGTCGCTTAAACCGATATATTCTTCCATTTTTGGCGACGGAAAAAGTGGCGTCGCAAAAAAGGCACCCTTCCGTCGCAGAAACTAATCGCGACGGCACTTACCGTCGCTAAAGCTCTTTTGCAACCCCTTTTGTCGCGACCCTCCCTTCCCGTAAAAAAGTTAAATTACCGCCGCAAAGGTATTAGCGGACGGGATCATTCTTGACGGCCGCCTACCGTCGCAAAAAACACTTTTTCTGGTAGTGATCAATCACTTATATTGTATTTAAAATCATAATTTTATGAGTGATTCGTAAAAAAAGGGGATAGAATTTCTTTTTTTTGTGTTTTTGATATCATACACATGCAATGGTTCGATTACAAATTTAAATTGCAAATGTTTAAATAAGTCATAAAAATATTTAAGAGAAAATTAAAAAAATACAAAAAAAAAAAAAAAAGGATTTTAACCCTTATAATAAAATAAATCTTAAATTTTTAATTTAATTAATTTAAACCTTAAATAGGAATTTTAGACATTTCGTTAATTTTTTAAACCTTAAATAGGATTTAATTAATTTAAACCTTAAATAGGATTTAATTAATTTTTTATTACTTTTTTTCAATCTAAAAAAAACAGGAGTTAATCCTAAATAGGAATTTTAGACATTTCGTTTAGTTTAATAACTAGCTTTTATTTTTATTTTTTTTGTCGGGTTTAGTTGACGAAAATAGGTAAATGGTATAAATTGAAAACCAATCAAAATATTAAGGTTTATTTTTATTTTCACTTATTTATTCCGTTTATTAAGTTTTTTTTTTTTTTTTTGTATTTGTTGACGTTTAATATGACAATTTATTTATTTGCGGAGAGGAATGCTATCATTTACTTGGTTTGCGTAGGTATTATATTTAGAGTTACTTTGGTGAGATATTTTTGTGGATGTGTACAGATGATGGATAAGAGTTGGATTGATTTGCCAAATACGATGTCGAGTGAATACATTAATGGGATTGATGAATTCATTGTGTTTGCCTACACCAATAGGGTTGAAGGTTCGATGATCAATTGTTCGTGTAGGAAGTGTGAGAATCGATACTATTTTGTACGAGATGGTGTACGGGAGCATCTGATTTTGAATGGTTTTTTTAAAAAATACAAACATTGGATTAATCATGGGGAATCTTACATATCTCTGCATGGTAATCGAGAGAATGAAACATTAGCTAATTTAGACATTGGAGATGATATGATTGGAATGATACAAGAGGCTATGGGAAATCCACATGCCGGTACAAGTGTTGAGGGTGATGAACCACAGGGGCCTGATCCCTATGCATCTGAACCCCAGCTCGGTCCAAATGCAGAGACTGCAAAGTATTTCAAACTTCTTCAAGATGCACAAAGTGAATTGTATCCGGATTGTCAGAAGTTCACATCTTTGTCATTCATTGTTCGACTTCTACATTTGAAGGTGCTTAATCAATGGACAGACAAGTCTGTTGACATGTTGCTTGAGTTATTGAATGAGGCGTTCCCGTTGGGTGTGAAACTCCCGGACTCATATTATAAAGCTCAAAAGGTCACAATAGATTTGGGCTTCACGTATGAGACGTGGGATGCATGTCCTAACAGTTGCATGTTGTTTCGAAACGAGGACGCCAATCTTGATAAATGTGTCATATGCATTAGTTCTAGATGGAAATCAAATGGTGATGGTGGTTCAAATGGTCCTAACATAGGTGGCAAACAAATAGCTGCAAAACAGATGAGGTATTTTCCTTTAAAGTCAAGGTTGCAGAGGTTGTTTATGTCATCCAAGACGGCCAAGTTAATGAGATGGCATGCAGAGGAACGAACTGATGATGGTGTCTTCAGGCATCCTGCTGACTCCCTTGCATGGAAAGATTTTGACCGTCGGAATATTGACTTTAGTAATGATTGCCGAAGTGTAAGGCTTGGCTTAGCATCTGATGGTTTTAACCCATTCAGGACGATGAACATAGTTCATAGCACTTGGCCTGTTGTGCTCGTTCCATACAACTTGCCGCCATGGATGTGCATGAAGCAACCATTTCTAATTTTAGCCGTGCTTATTGACGGCCCGAAAGGACCTGGTGACAAGATTGATGTGTATATGCAACCGTTGATTGAGGAGTTGAAAGAACTATGGAATGAGGGTGTGTCAACATTTGATGCATCAACAAATCAAATGTTTCAAATGCATGCAGCTTTACTGTGGACAATTAGTGATTTTCCTGCATACGCAAACTTGTCAGGATGGAGCACTAAAGGCGAATATGTATGTCCTTGTTGCAATAAGGAAACTACATCGTGTTGGTTGAAGCATAGTAGGAAGCAATCATACTTGGGTCATTGCAGATTTTTACCTACTGGCCATAAATTCCGGAAGGATAAAGTATCATTTGATGGTAGTCGGGAAGTCAGACTCAAACCAAAATTGTTGTCTGGAACTGAGATGTTGCTACAATTAGAATCTGAGGGTATTTTAACCCAGTACAAAAGGGATGACCTTAAGGAGAGGCATAGGAGACAGGTAGAGAATGAGAAAGCTGGACATCGCACCGATAGTTGGAAGAAAAAGAGTATCTTTTATGAATTGCCATATTGGGAGCACAATCTAATAAGACACAACCTCGATGTGATGCATATAGAGAAGAATGTTTGTGACAATGTGTTGTGGACAATATTAGGGGTTGCAGGAAAATCGAAGGATGGTGTTAATGCTCGGCGTGATTTACAAGATATGAATATTAGAAAACCCCTACATTTGCAGTTAAGAGGGTCGAATAAAGCCTATTTACCACCAGCACAATTCACGATGACCAAGGATGAGAAAGATTTGTTCTTGAAAGTGTTGAAGGAAGTAAGAGTTCTCGACGGTATTCATCCAATATATCACGCCGTAGCGCTTACATGATAGAAGCATTGGGGGTCTTAAGAGCCACGATAGTCATATTCTGATGCAACAACTTATTCCATTGGCTATTCGCAGATCGTTACCGAAGAATGTAATTGAACCCTTGATTGAATTGAGCAATTTCTTTAGACAATTGTGTTCGAAAGTGAATCGTGCGACGGATTTGCAATATATTAAAGATCGTATCGCTGTAACACTTTGTCATCTAGAGAAAATATTTCCTCCGAGTTTTTTTGATATAATGGAGCACTTGCCTATACATCTAGCTGATGAAGCCTTATTGGGTGGAGCGATTCAGTTTCGATGGATGTATCCAATTGAGAGGTATCTTCTTACTTTGAAGCAATACGTGCGTAATAGAGCTCGTCCTGAAGGATCAATTGCTAAAGGATATCTTATAGAAGAATGCATGAATTTTTGTGCACAATATCTCAATGATGTGGAAACCAAATCTAGTCGACCTGTGAGGAACTACAGTGGTGATGATAATTAGGGTCATGCTATTGGTGAAAACACAAGCTTTTATCTTGATAATACTTCTTGGGTACAAGCTCATCGGTACATCTTATTCAATACAAGCGCGGTTCAACCATTCATAAAATAGGTTAAGTCACTCACTCAATATTTTATTATGTTTTCTTGAATTTTCAACTAAATTTTTTGTATTGCTAAAATTTCAATCTACACAGCAAACACCTTGAAGTACTTAAGCTCAAAATGCCTCGTGTCGACGATCATCAAATTCGGCGTGAACATTTTGAAACTTTTCACATTTGGTTCAAGGAACATATATGTATTTAGCTCTATAGATTCTAGTTACTTAAGTCGATCTACATTTTAAATTTTACATTTTCGTGTTAAATAGGTCCAAACTTTGCGAAGGACCACTGATGTCATATTTTCTGAAGAGATTATTCTATTGGCAAATGGTCCTCATAACCTGGCAAGGAGGTTCAACGGGTATATACTGAATGGGTTTCGGTATCGAGTAAAGGCCATGGATGATCGTCGAGCCACACAAAATTGTGGTGTAGCTTTGAAGGAAGATACCATAAGTTATGCTAGTCGAAAAGACAAGAATCCTCGTCTGGGGTCTGTGTACTATTATGGACAATTGATAGATATTGTTGAGATTCGATATTCCAATGAGATGAAACCTGTGTTGTTTAAGTGTGACTGGATTGACAACATTCACGGAAAGAAAGAAGATGTCTTCAATTTCACGTTGGTGAACTTCAAACATTTGTTGTACCGACATGTATCTTTGTATTCTAAGCTAAAATGTATCTTTGCATTCTTTACATTCTAAGTTAAGAGATTTGTGGGACAAGACGGGGCTCGAATCGGGTTTCCGGTTTGGGAGTTAGAGCCGGATTTCACTTTAGGCAAATTAGTTCCTTAAGAAACTTGAATTCGGAGAGTTAAGGTCCCAAAATCACCAAACGACGTCGGTTGAGCACGAAATTTGGCACACACGACCTCCTAGGCATGAGAGACTTGTGGGAGAAGACGGGGCTCGAATTGGGTTCCCGGTTTGGGAGTTAGAGCCGGATTTAACTTTAGGCAAATTAGTTCCTTCAGAAACTTGAATTCGAGGAGTTAAGGCCCCAAATTCACCAAATCGCGTCGGTTGAGCACGAAACTTGGCACACACGACCTCCTAGGTACGAGAGACTTGTGGGAGAAGACGGGGCTCGAATCGGGTTCCTGGTTTGGGAGTTAGAGCCGGATTTCACTTTAGGCAAATTAGTTCCTTAAGGAACTTGAATTCGGAGAGTTAAGGCCCCAAAATCATCAAACCGCGTCGGTTGAGCACGAAACCTGGCACACACGACCTCCTAGGAACGAGAGACTTGTGGGAGAAGACGGGGCTCGAATCGGGTTCCCGGTTTGGGAGTTAGAGCCGGATTTCACTTTAGGCAAATTAGTTCCTTAAGAAACTTGAATTGGAGGAGTTAAGGCCCCAAAATCACCAAACCGTGTCGGTTGAGCACGAAACTTGGCACACACGACCTCCTAGGCACGAGAGACTTGTGGGAGAAGACGGGGCTCGAATTGGGTTCCCGGTTTAGGAGTTAGAGCCGGATTTAACTTTTGGCAAATTAGTTCCTTAAGAAACTTGAATTCGAGGAGTTAAGGCCCCAAATTCACCAAACCGCGTCGGTTGAGCACGAAACTTGGCACACACGACCTCCTAGGCACGAGAGACTTGTGGGAGAAGACGGGGCTTGAATCGGGTTCCCGGTTTGGGAGTTAGAGCCGAATTTCACTTTAGGCAAATTAGTTCCTTGAGGAACTTGAATTGGAGAAGTTAAGGCCCCAAAATCACCAAACCGCGTCGGTTGAGCACAAAACTTGGCACACACGACCTCCTAGGAACGAGAGACTTGTGGGAGAAGACGGGGCTTGAATCGGGTTCCCGGTTTGGGAGTTAGAGCCGGATTTCACTTTAGGCAAATTAGTTCCTTAAGGAACTTGAATTAGAGGAGTTAAGGCCCCAAAATCGCCAAACCGCGTCGGTTGAGCACGAAACTTGGCACACACGACCTCCTAGGCACGAGAGACTTGTGGGAGAAGACGGGGCTCGAATTGGGTTCCCGGTTTGGGAGTTAGAGCCAGATTTAACTTTAGGCAAATTAGTTCCTTAAGGAACTTGAATTGGAGGAGTTAAGGCCCCAAAATCACCAAACCGCGTCGGTTGAGCACGAAACTTGGCACACACGACCTCCTAGGCACGAGAGACTTGTAGGAGAAGACGGGGCTCGAATCGGGTTCCCGGTTTGGGAGTTAGAGCCGGATTTGACTTTAGGCAAATTAGTTCCTTAAGAAACTTGAATTCGAGGAGTTAAGGCCCCAAAATCACCAAACCGCGTCGGTTGAGCACGAAACTTGACACACACGACCTCCTAGGCACGAGAGACTTGTGGGAGAAGACGGGGCTCGAATTGGGTTCGCGGTTTGGGAGCTAGAGCCGGATTTCACTTTAGGCAAATTAGTTCCTTAAGAAACTTGAATTCGGAGAGTTAAGGTCCCAAAATCACCAAACGACGTCAGTTGAGCACGAAATTTGGCACACACGACCTCCTAGGCACGAGAGACTTGTGGGAGAAGACGGGCTCAATTGGGTTCAGTTTGGGAGGTAGAGCCGGATTTCACTTTAGGCAAATTAGTTCCTTAAGAAACTTGAATTCGGAGAGTTAAGGTCCCAAAATCACCAAACGACGTCGGTTGAGCACGAAATTTGGCACACACGACCTCCTAGGCACGAGAGACTTGTGGGAGAAGACGGGGCTCGAATTGGGTTCCCGGTTTGGGAGTTAGAGCCGAATTTAACTTTAGGCAAATTAGTTCCTTAAGAAACTTGAATTCGAGGAGTTAAGTCCCCAAATTCACCAAACCGCGTCGGTTGAGCACGAAACTTGGCACACACGACCTCCTAGGCACGAGAGACTTGTAAGAGAAGACGGGGCTTGAGTTGGGTTCCCGGTTTGGGAGTTAGAGTCGGATTTCGGTCTAGTCAAAATTATTTACTAACTATCTTTCTAATTATATACTAGTCAATTTTTTTTATATTTTTCTGTAATTAAAATGTTAACACCATTATATGGTTATTAATTATTTTTATCTTGTTTTTTTCAGATATTTCCTGAGTAGCAGTTTGCTTCTTGTGGAATGCGGGCGTATAAAGATTATGTCCAACTTTTGTTTTTGTAACCCACGCAAGAATCAAGACGAAAACTTTTGGTTTTTATTTTTATTTTGATTTTGATTTATGTTATTTAAATTTGTGAACAACATTATGTATGTATTATGCGACATTATGTAATGGCATAATTTTTATTGTTTTAAATTTTTATTTATGTAATATTATGAATGGAACAACATTATGAATTTTCATTATTTGTCAACTTTTGTTTATGTATGTATTTATATTATTATGTAATTTTTGGATTTTTTTGTAATTATTTTTCATTTAATACAGGTTTTTTTAAATTTTTTAATAATTTCGAAACAGGTTTTTTCTTTTGTTTATTTTGAGGCGGCATAACAGTACCGCAAAAACATATTAGAGGCTTTTTGACGCACCGTCTTGTCGCAAAAGCTTTCAAACACCAGAAACATACCTTTAGTGACGGCTCATCACGCCGTCGCTAATAGTTATTTGCCGTAGCACACTTTTAGCGACTGCGCTCACCCGTCTCAAAAAACCAATTTTAGCGACGGAAAAACTTTACCGTCATAAAAACTTAGATTTTTTTCACTTTTTGGCGACGAAACTACCGTCGCAAAAGGAACCTCCGTCGCAAAAACCATTGGCGACGGCACGTACCGTCGCTAAAGACCTTTTGCAACCCCCTTTGTCGCGACCCCCTCCTGCCGTCACAAAAAATCAATTTACCGTCGCAAAAGGTATTAGCGACGGCGTGCGGAGCATTTGCGACAGCGTTTTGCCGTCGCAAAAAACTGTTTTTTCTGTAGTGTAGTAAACTCAGGCCTGTTTGAGAAGTTAGTTATTTTAATTGGTTATTTAATTTTTTAACTATTTTAACTTAATTTAAAAAATTATGTTTAAAAAATTGGTTATTTTTTTTATAGTTGATTTAATAATTATGTAAGAACAAATAAAATAATTATATGTTGGATGTAACATTTTATCATATTGACTACTTTTACTTATTTTATCTTTTAATGAATTATTTTAACCCGACCATCTTTCCAAATACCCCTCAATTTCTTTTTTTTTTTTTTTTGGTCATGAACATAATATTTTCTGAGTTGATATTCGTGTACAATATGGTTCCTTTATTGAGAAGATCAACCTGGTGTGAATACAATGAGTTTTGAGTGTCGAGACTGTAATTAGCTTTGATTCTTCTTCTTGGTGATTATATTTTTTATTTTGCAATATAAAACTTCAAATTAAGTTAATAAATTTTTTAATTATATAGTATGTAGAATATATTTATTTTGAGATAGTTGTTAAAAAACGAAAGGATGCATCACACTGACATTCTTGGATATTTTTGTTTAATACAGATTCACTTTGTACATTTGAAAAATTATATTTTCTTCCATGTCAAATTAAAATGATATATTTATTCTTTAACTTTTATACATATAAAATAATAAAATAATATAGATATTTTGTTCATATTATTTCAAGAAAAATAGCAATCATTTTTTTTTTATTTAACTCATACAAAAAATTAATTTTTTCGTATTTTTTTTATTTTTACTGAATTTTTTTAATATTTTAAACATTTTTTTTTTATTTTTTAGATACATATAATCTTGACATAATTAAGAAAAATAATATTTTGTGATATAATTGTGGAAATAAAAATGAAAAATTATATTTATATATAAAAATTTATACAAAAAAAAATCATAAAAATATTGTGATAATGATATTGTTATAAAGATAAATTATGTTTATAAATGTTTTGTTATCCCAAATTAATAACTTATGCACTGTTTAGTCCTAAAAATTTTCTTATAGACTGAAAGGTCCCATTACAATGTTAATAACATCAGATACAATGTTAATAACATCAGAGTCATGTTACAAACATTGGATTTCAAACATCTAATGTTCATCAAATTTCAATAATGTTTGAAAATATAGAATGAAAAACATCTAATGTTTATCAGATTTCAATAAATTTTGAAATTATAGAATGAAACATCAGATCATTTACATCATTTACATCATGTTGATGTAAAAATGGGACTAAATGGAGCATAAGAAAATTTTTAGGACTAAATGGTTCAACGTTTCAAAAACTAGGACTTATGGGTAAATTTTCCTTGTTTTTAAAGCGAAAGATTACCAATAAATTAAATCGTTGTGTTTGAAAATTCTATATAAAATTTATGTTTATATATCATTACTTAATAAAAATATGTTCAAGTAAAATTTAATGATAAAAATTTGTTAAATATAGTCATTATGCTAGGAAGAAGAAATAGTAGAAAAAAGGATTAGGTCGTTATTTAAAAAATGTTAAGGCATGACATCAGCAATTAGGAGAACAATTTATGATGAAATTACAAACCTCAACAAACAATTATAATTTTTCAAATGTAAAGGGAAGTTTGTATTAAATAAAAATCTCAAGAGGTGTTAGTATAATTTACCCAAAAGGAAAAAATAAATGAAGAAAAAAATTGAAATATATTAGATAAAAAAAAAATAAGGGCAAACCCAAAAAAAAATTTTAAAAAAAAATGAATGAAAAACACGATTTACACTTCAGGATAATTTTTTCTCTGAAAAATAAAGAAGGAAGAAAGCACTACTGTGAACAGTTCATCAAAATCATATTGTTCAAGCAAATTTCTAATCATTTCATAAGATCAAAATCTTCAATGGTTCTTTTTCTTCTTAGCCTTTTCAATGGTTCTACTTCAAGTTGGATGTCAACTAGGAGTTACCATTTTCTGCAATTGTTCCGTCGTTGGCCGCCGGCCTTCGGTGGGTGTCCGCCCTTGATGGTCGTACGAATACATTGCTTGGTTTCATTGTTGATTTGAGTTAAATTCAAATTTTATTTTGGAGAGAGATATGAGAGAGGAATCTAATGTGGAGAGAAAAAGTGATTTTTTGCTCAGAAAGAAAATCTGCGTTATGTTTGGAAGTGAAGAGATAGAAAATGACTAACAGTACTTAAGTCTGCTACTAGTATATAGCAGGCATGAACACTAAGGATTGTTTGAGAAAATCTAAATAGAGTTGTTTAAGAGATTTAAATAAATATATTTTTTAATTTTTTATAAAAAAATATATAAAAAATAGAGAGATAATGTGATTCAAATAAATATATTTATTTAGCGATATTTTGAGAAGTTAGTTGAAAGCTAATCTATTTTGGATCAAATCATCTCTCACATTCTTTTTTTTTTTTTTTTTTTTTTTTTGTTGATCAAATCTCTCACATTCTTTAAATGTTTTTTTTTTTAAAAAAAAGAAAAAAAAAAGAAAAAAAAGAGTAATTTTTAACTATCTTTTAACTTAAAAGTCAAAAAATTATTCAAAAAACTAAAAAGCCTATAATTTATACTAAAAAGTTTAAAAAAAATCTTTTTTCTCTATTTTTTACACATTTTTTATAAAAAAAACCAAAAAATTATTTTAAACATATTAATTTTTTTATCTCATATTTTAACTAAAAATTAAAAAAAAATATTAAAATAATATGTTCCCGAACAACATCTAATAGTGGGCAAAAAGTACCAAATAAGCATGTGTACCCTGTCTCTCTCCCTGTCTGCACACAAAAATTCATCCACTTTTTTCGCTCTATAAAAAGGTGAGAGGTCTTTCTCTCCTCGTGCAATTACAACAATCCACTTTGCATTTGGGAAAGCCGAATATAGTAGAAAAGCAAGAAACTTTGCGTTTGGGAAAAGCCGAATATAGTCGAAAAGCAAGAAGCGTGCAGTTTCTAACAAGTAAGTTGTTTGAGTTTCTAAATACTGCTATTTTTGTTTTACTTTTTTAAAAATATGTAGAGAAGTTACGAAAAAAAACTTCAGGATATAATTATTGTAACAAAATAAAATTTTAGATTTTAGTTTTATCAATGTAAATCTTTTGATTTGTTATATAAAATTAGTATTTTAATAATTAAACTTAATATAAATATATATAAAATTTAAAAATATTTTTTTCGCTTATTTTAGTAACTAAAATACTATTAGGTGAAATTAGTAAGAAAAACAAAACCTAATAGTTAACTCTAAGTAATAATTTAATCTTAAAATTTTATAGTTATCAATTTAAATTTAAATTTAAATTTTTTTATCATTACACCCACCATTTTAAGAAAATTTTAATTTTAATTTTATGCTTAAATCAAATCATCACCAGTAATCTGTCTGTACCACTTCCTCTCTTGGATTCTCCACCAATAGCACACCTCTACGACACCCCAAATCAAGCAAATCCACCACCGAAGTCCCTCTCCTCCTTCCCCTTCTAGAAGATTCAGCACCTCCGATGTTTTCCATTCCCCTTACCTCATGTCAATTCTGCTGGCCCTTTTGCCTCCCTTTGCATCCTCAATTCCATTAAATTAAGTGAAATATAATTATATTTTATTCATATTTTATTTATTTATTTATTTATTTTTTTAAATTGTCATTTGGCAAAAATGTTTTTCGTTAGTCTTCGTTTGAGAAGAGATAAAATAGTTTGAATTTTTAATTTTTTTACTATTTTAGCATGACTTTTTTAGCTTCGTTTAGTTTTTATTTTTGACTTTTTTGACTTTTGTAAAAGCAAAAGTGTAATGATTATAGTTTGGATGTGACATTTTATTTTATTGACTTATGTAGCCAATTTTTTCTTTTATGCTTTTTTAGCCAAAAATTCATCGCCAAACATAGCTTTAGTTTTTTGGAGTTAGAACTTTTTTAATTTAGAACTAAAAAATTCGTTTAACAATTTTTTTTGACTTTTTGACTTTTAAGAGAGAGAAAATTAAAATAATTATGATTTGGATGTGATATTTTGTCTTATTAATTTATCTTTTGTATTTTTTTAGACTTGTTTTGAAAAATATGTTAAAAGTCAATTTTTTAAATTTTTTAAAAAATACAAAAAAAAATAAAAAATAATATAATTCAAAAAGAGTTAAAAAATACAACCAAAAAAAAAATTTGACTTTTAATCCCAACCTGCCAAACGAAACTCAAATCTCAAATCCCAATTTATCCACTTGAAAATTTTGTGTGTACAGATAAGATACCATGTTGATACCTATGTGTGGTATCAATAGCCAAACCACGACTCAACAACACATCCCTTAGAGCATCTCCAACGGTTAACCTTTTTTTTCATCAAATCTGATGTGAAAAAGGGTGATTTCCTCAATTTGGTACGTCGCGCTCCAACGGTGTTGCATCAAATTTGTTGCATCCAATTTGCGCGGGCAACCGGTTGGTTGACCGGCCGGTCAACCGGTAAAGGCCAAATTTTTTTTTTTTTCTTTTTTTTACCGGTATGAACCCTTTGTTCTGAACTTTTTGAACTTCTGGGTGGTCGACCGGGTGGTCAACCGGCCGGTCGACCGGGTGGTCGACCACCTAGGCAAAAAAATTTTTTTTTTTTTTTTTTTTTGACTGGTTTGAACCGAAAAGTGAACCTTTTGAACTTTTTTCCGGGGCGACCGGTTGGTCAACCGGTTCGTAATTCTCAACGGTCAGGAACAGTGTTTTGCTGAAATGCTTCGTGTGTTCTCATTTTGATACCAGATTTGCTGAATTCCCGATTTGGTATCGATTTGATGAAACCGTTGGAGTTCAAAAAATTGGGAAAAATTGGGTTTCTCATCAAATTTTGAATTTGATGCTGGATTTGATTCTCCGTTGGAGATGGTCTTAAATGGTGATATAGATTTCCTACGTTAAAAAAAAAAAAAACTAATCAGAACTAACGGGAAAAAAACGCGGGCTCCGATTAGTTTAGTTTTTGAAAAAAAAAAAAAATTTAAATTTTGAGTTTATTTTAAAAGATAAGTTATTGAGAAAAATTTGAAAATTAAAAATTTATTTAGTTGTGGGTTTTAAAAATAATTTTGAGATAATTTATAAATTTTTTTCTTGGTAATTGAATAAATGTGTGTGATAGAAAATTTAATTGCTTGATGTATTGACCTTATTTGTCATAACCTAAAACAGTCAAAAAGTTACTATCCTATTTAAGTCACATCATCTTATTTAAATCACATCACCTCTCTATACATTACTTTAAACCCAACTTATACCTAATCTATATTTCTTAAAAAGTAAAAAAAAAAAACACTTATTTAAATCATTCCAAATGAGAGAGTAGAGGGGAGAAAGGAGAGAGAAAAAATGATTAATTAATCTATTAATAAAATTTAATAAATTATAATATATTTTTTAATTTTTTATTCAAATGTTAATTTAAAAATTAAACCACTAACTATATTTTCTCTCTCTACTAGAGTTTGCTGTGTTTTTCTACCTCTTCACATGGGACTTTCACCCCTTCTTCTCTCTTATATTTTCAAGACCCCACCCATCCCCATTAAAGACAATCATGTACTACTCATTTTATTTTATAGTTAAAATAAATAATAATAATAATAATATTATTATTATTTGGAGAATTTCATACAGTACTGCTTTAAAAGAAATCCATATAACATATATTAAAAAAAATTCATTGATGGTTTTAAAGAAGTTCAGGCATGGCCAGTGGCGGAGGGAAAGAATGGGGTCCCGACCCCTGCAAAGTCAACAAAAATTATACATATATATATGTTAAATATATATTTTTTATGTAATCTCTTAACAGTGACCCCCCTTGTTTGTATTCACCTCTGGTCTTCTTTTCTTCCCATTTTAAAGATTGCCCCCACCTCATCCAATGATACAAACAAATATCTACGAATAAAAAAAACTAAAAAACAAATAAAAGTCATGTGATACAAGTTACAACTCATAAGTGAGTCACGTGGTGGGATGGGATGTCAAGCTTGTAGAGAAAGTTTGAAGCTTTAACAAACAAGCAAACATCTCAGATTAGAGCAGTTCAAAAAAAAAAAACAAAAAAAATAGAGCTCTCATTTGAAAGGATTTTCTCTTCTTTTTTTTCTGCTATGAACTAGGAGAACCAATAACTCTTAACGGCAAAACCCACTGTAAACGTCCCCGAACGCATCCCGGGGAGGAGGGAGTGCGTATCCCCCCCGTTCTGGTTCGATATTGGGTCACTACAGTTCGAAGGACTCAAATGTCACGATTCTCAATCTTGAACCGAAGAGTCCAAATTCGGCAAATCGTTTTGAAAACAGATTTTTTGAAAGAAGTGCCAAACATGGACTGCTTCGCCAGATACAGAGTCGCCACCTAAATATTTTAAAATGGAAAATTTAGGAAACCCTTACTCGGTGCCAAAGGCCACGTGTCCGTCATCAGTAAAGTTGCCTCGGCTCGGGAACTTGGGTACGATTGGGGAAGGTCACTTCGTGAGCACCCCTGCTCGCTCGGTCAAAGACCGAGCTCTACTAATCATGATATCTGATTTTAAAAACATTGTGAGTTCTTATTCCGGTTATTAGCCTAGGTTACTATGTGATGCGCACAGCATACAAGTATAGACTGAATCGTCTGAATTGGAACAAAACACTTCATGTTTGTTTTTGAAAATGGTTTGATGGTGCTACTCGCGAGTAGGCTAAGACGTGGATTTGCCACCCTCGGGTGGGCTTAGAAAACATGATTTTGCCACTATCTAGTGGGCTTAAAACAAACATTTGATGAATTGTCCCAATTCAAGTAACTCAACCTCCACCCACAAGCATTCAAGGCAGTGATATCACTTAAGCACATAGCCTCATAGTAAGCATGCTATTCATGGCAACACTCACACGCTTGCAAGGATGCTAAAACATAAAACTTACTGAGTACTCCGAGCCAAAACAGAAAACCGATTAGAAATCATGCATGATCCTAAGTATACTATAATGCCTAATGCAACACATGCAAAGATGCGACTATAGCAGGCTCGGCTATTCTAAACATGGCATGTGAAATGATACAACTATCACGTATTCAATTTGGAATTGAAATACAAATGCAGTTTGTATGATGCGCCGAGCCCGGTGCGTGCAAAACAGATGAATGATGCAAATATGCTGTCATACTGTATGCTAATTCAAATATGCCCTATATCTAACCATCTTAAGCGGGTAAATAAAAGGGAAGAAAGACGTGGGGTTGGAAGACATACATCACACTCACGCACACTTATTACAAGTATGCCCTCGCGCAGAGGGTCCGAATAAATATACAGTCCGAATGTCCGAATAAAAGAATAGTACAGTCCGAAATAATACAGTCCGAATAATATACAAATTCCTAATTAATTGACAAATTAAAGAAGAAAAAATGTAAACTGGCATGCAAGCCAGGGGGCTGCCTTGACTCTGCTCCGGATAATGAGATAATGAATGTTTGGGCTGCTTTGCGCGGAAATCCACGGCGATGCCCCGATTAGCCTCTGTTTGTGATGTTTCTCGAAATGCGTGCCAGACTCCGAAAAGTTGTTGATTCTTCATTTTACTGCAACAGAGAGCAGGAAAGGGGCATAGCAATGTATTTCACAAATATGTGCATGCCTCGATCCTCGTGCCACCAATCACGCATATCGATGCATGATGGTCGAAGAATCGGATTGCACAACTCAATATAGGATGAATGCAGATGAATGCTACAACAAAACCTAACTCCATCATGGATAATCCGGAGTGTCGGTGACTTGGGAATTGAGACCCGTTCCGTCGCTCGGAGTACGAAATGTGCCTCGTTTCCCGTGCCCGGGCTAACTCTTATCCCGAATACGATGCAATATGCATGATATGCATGAAATGCAGCTAATATGCAATCCCAACATACATAATGCTATGGAAATGAAATGCCTCGGAATGCGTGCACCCAGGCACGCAGACCGAGGAAATGATCCTAAGGCATAAAATGGCATACGCAATGCAATTGGACTTACACTAACATGAGTGGATCTCAGTCACACTCACATAAGAGGCCGTCGGATAAAAAGTGAAGTGCCTCGAAATGCGTGCATACAAGCACGCAAACCGAGACAATGGCCCTAAGGCATGAAATGGCATGCAAATGCAATGATGGGCTTATACCAACATGAGAGGGCCTCAACCACACTCACATAAGACGCCGGAGGATGAAAAATGAGATGCCTCGAAATGCGTGCCCGTGGGCATGCAAACGAACAATAATACTGAGGCATGAAATGGCATACGAAATGAGACGTGGCATATGGCATATGGAAAATGCAAATTTCAGCTGCCAAAATGATGCAAAAACAGCCCCCGAATTATAGCAAAATTACACCCGATGCCCGAAATGCTATGCTGAGTACCCGAAATGACTTGCAGCTATGCCAAACATGCACAATATGAACATGAAGTGTAAAGACAGATGCTAGGCAGTCCCTAAACTAGCATTTTTCCAGTACAAATCAAGGCCAAACAACTATCACAAGTATGGAAAAAATAGCATGCAAAAATAGGGGAAAAGAGGGGAACAATGAAGTAGATGGTATACGCAATGCTCAAACTGAAAAATACAGTTCTACAACACTGAAGAGGAACCAAAAATATGCACATTTACAGTAGATGAAAACCCTCAAATCAGTATGCAAACTTGCTCAACATAGCATGCAAAATATGAGCCAAAAGAGGGCTATAAAGAGAGGTATACCAAGAATTCACCAAACAGTCTAAGACCCTTAACAATACATGAAGAGAAGGCCAAAATATGGACATTTTCAGTACTGATGACGGCCGAAAACAGAAGCTAGACAGGTCTAAAAAATCATGCAAAATATGGACCAAATAGGGGCTATAAAGAGAGGTCATGCATGGAAGCACCGAACAAGGTTGAGCCCTTCTACAATGTTATAGAGGAGCTCAAAATAATCTCAATCAAAGTTTATGGAATGCTCCAAAAACAAATGTACATAAGCTAAAAATAGCATGCAAGTTTACGGTAAATATGAGAGATTATGAAGCAAGTGTATGATAGAGAGGCCAAACAGGGTTGAGCCCTTCTTCAATGTTGAAGAGGGGCTCAAAATAGGCCCTCTTACAGTTTACATTATGCTCAAAAACAGATCGCACGCAGGCCAGAAATTCCATGCAAAAATGTGGCATATCAAGGAGTATTGAAGCAAGTGCACTAGGGAGGGCTCAAATAGGGTTGAGCCCTTAAACAAACATGAAGAATGGCTCAAAAGAGTCCCCCTTTCAGTAGGGGTCGGAGCTCAAAACCACAAGCAAAAAGGATAGAAAAATGGTACAAGAATGGAGCTCAAAAGGGGAAATGAGTGCTTACCCTTGTAGACCAAGACCTTGGCTGCTTCTAGGACTGAAAATGGTGCCTTTTAGCTTCTGGAAGGCCCTCCTTGCTGCTGGAAATGGTGTAGTGGTGGTGGTGCTAGGTGGTGATGAAGGGGGGGTGTAGGAACTTGGATGGTTTTGGTGTTTTAAATATAGAGAGAGAGAGATTGTATGGAGGAGCTCCCAAATCAGATTTTCTAACCCTAAAATCACAGCTGGGGATGCTGTTATATAGACAAAATGAGGGGGAAAATGGAGGGAAAAAAGGGAGGGAAAACATATCAAGTTTCCCGCCAAAAATGGCCAAAAGGGAAAGTGGTAGCTACGGGTTTCAAATGGCCGAGAGTCCTTCAACAAAGTTGAAGAGGGGCTCAAAACAAGACACTTTTTAGTTTACGACCAAGTCCAACACAGCCCACAAGTACGCCTAAAATACCGTGCAAAATAGGCCTAAAAGAGGGTAAAGAAGCAAGTGGCAGTAGGAGATCTCAAACAATAAAAGGTCCTTAATCAAACATGAAAAGGACCTCAAAATATGACTATCTTAAGTTTGGGTCGGGGCCCAAAAATGCAAGATGAGGGTTCGGGAGCCGAAACACGCAGTTCGGGGCCCCGAAAGTGGGCTGTTAGGCACCGGAAGTGGTGTCCGACCACGAAGTTGGTCTCTCGGACCACAGTGTCCCTCAAAAGGGAGGAAATAAGATGCACGCCAAAAACCGGGGCAAACGGAGGTGGTTAGGCGTTCCCGAACCGAGGCACACGGTAAGCGGCTCAAAACCAGCAACCGGCTCCAAGCGGGAAAAATGGCCTCGACCACAAAAGCGTAGCCTATGGCCATTGAGAGATGGTCTCTGAGACCTCTCCGCCCCTTCAGAAGATAAAATAGAAAACCGAGCTTGGTTCTAAGCAAACCGAGGCAAGGTAAAAGTCCTAAGTCTGGAGGCAAGGTTCACGGCCGAGACTCCGCAACCTCAAAACGAGCACAGTATACAACATCACCAAGCGCTCAATCGATGACGTCTGAGTCTTAAGGTCAGTCAAAAATGGGGTGTCTACAGTTGCCCCTCTTTGACAGAACTCGGAAGTCACAAGTGACGGGAGTGAACGTCAAAGCCCAGAGACGACCCATTTTTGACAAGGCCGAAGACTTAGACAATCAAACAAGATAAACAGAGATGTGCTCACAGGCATGCCCGCAGGCAGGGGGCAAGATGGAAAATGATACGCGAGAAGATTTTGATAATTGGACTTATACGCTACGCGAAGCCGGTTTGAAGATTGGACTTATACGCTACGCGAAGCCAATTTGAAGATTGGACTTACACGCTACGCGAAGCCGGTTTGTATGCAAAACAATGTAATGTACTAACAAGTACAGGTGAGGTGCGCAAGACAATGAATGAAATCTTGAGGAAGGAACAAAGAGAAAGCGTAAGGACTTATCCGGTGTTTGAGTGGTTTAAGCATTGAACGTATTTCAAATGCTCTTAACCAAAGAGGGAAACGAGACGTATCCGGAGGTTAGGGGCGTATCCCAAAGGTTAGGGACATATCCCAAGGATTAGGGGCGCATCCGAAGGTTAGGGACGTATCCCGGAGGATTAGGGACGTATCCGAAGGTTAGGGCGTATCCCGAAGATTAGGACGATCCCAAAGATTAGGACGTATCCCAAAGGTTAGAAAAGAAGGAGAAACATAGGGGCGTATCGGTGTTACAGAAGGAATGTGAAACATAGGGCGTATCCGGTGTTACGCAAGGAATGTGAAACATAGGGGCGTATCCGGTGTTCGCAAGGAATGTGAAACATAGGGCGTATCCGGTGTTCCGCAAGAGAGAGAAAGCGTGAGGGCGTATCCGTGTTCTGCAAGGAATGTGAAATATAAGGGGCGCATCCGGTGTTTGAGAATGGTGTAAGCATTGGGCGTATTCAACGCTTTTAACGAAAAGGAGAAACATAGGGCGTATCCGGTGTTTCAAAATGGTGTAAGCATTGGGCGTATTCAACGCTTTTAACCAAGAGGAGAAACATAGGGGCGTATCCGGTGTTTGAATGGTGTAAGCATTGGGCGTATTCCAAATGCTTTTAACTGAAGAGGTCTAACCTGCCGTCGCCTTGAGGAGAAAGAGTGATAATCGCAAATGAAAAGGTGCATAACAATGCGGTGAAGTGTGCATAACAATGCAAGTAATGAGCATAACAATGCTAGACAGATGTGCATAACAATGCAACGAATGAGCATAGTGTGATTGATACACAAAGTGAGCAGAGTATGATAGACATACTAAAGGTGAACACAAAGTGTGATAGATGCACTATGTGAACAAGTGTGATTGATACACTAAAGGTGTGCGATGGATACACAAAAAGTGAATATGTGCGTGATAAATACACAAAGTGAGAATGTGTGTGATAGATACGCAAAAGTGAGAATGTGTGTGATAGATACACAAAAGTGAGAATGTGTGTGATAGATACACAAAATGAATGAAGTGTGATTGATACACTAAATGAATGAAGTGTGATTGATACACTAATAAATGATCTCAAACGGAACTTCTTTGGATGAACCGTACATATAATATTGTGCATGACTGAGAAAGAAACTTGATAGGTACAATGCATTACAATGCATGATGCTTAAGGAAAGCAATAAATAGACAAAGCGGCGCTTTAGAAAGCACCTCCTGAGGTGAGTGGTGGTGAACCGCTCTACTCTGACGGGGATCTCCCCTCGTGCTCTTCGAACACTTTACCTTGAACTCACAGTACAAAGGCTTTGAAATGCTGACAAGTAACAACATCTGTATGTAGGAGCTACGGCTGCTGCTTGTTTTCCTGATCATATTCACAACTTTCCCTATTCTCCAACGGGGTGACAGACTAGGTTGGTCCAGTATCCAGAATTGAGGTACATACACGTTATCTCAACCTATGGGGCTTCCATACGGATTTCAAGCCGAGGACACGCCTCTGGGTATTTAAACTAGACTTTAGTCTCGGAAATCCCGAACCTTTGCGTTCTAGGCAACAGCCATTCGAACTCTAGTTTCCACCGTCGCAGTTGGTCTCCTAGGAACTCATTGTGAACACAGCCAAGATGACCACGGCAAGGAACTGGTACTCAGAGAGAGCACTTCTGATCGCCATTTTGGCTTGAGGTAAACTTGATCTTGAGCTTGAGGTAGAGGCACACTCATACTTCGGAGCATTGGCAAGACCTGGAGAGGTACACACGGAATACAATCTCGGAGCCTATTGAAGTTGGAACAAACTCAGATGCCCGACATTTTCCTCTTTTGCTTTCGCTTTGCAGTCCGGAACCATTATAGCTTCAGATAGGTCCTGGTTCTACTGTTCTCAGATGACTTGAGTTGAATCCTGCGGTTTTATGAAAGAACAAATTCTGTTTTGCACAAATATGGAGAACGGCACGGCACTTAGAGCACAAAACAATTTTATTTTTGAAATTGAGAGATGAGTTTTTCGACCAGGTATTGAGCCTACGACTGAACATAGCAAAACGACTCAACAAGGAAATAAAAGGCACACAACCTAGACACATCGAGTAACACTTGAAACGACTCAAAACAAGAAACGAGATAAAAGAAAAAGACACGACACTCAGACATGCACAGGGAGCCTGTTTTACCGGGTAGTGTTTCCCACCCTTTTCTTATTTGTGGTTCTCACATCACTCGGCCTTCAAGCTCTGTTTTTCTGAAAAATTCCTTTTCTCACTTTTCCTCTCATCGCACATCTCTCTATTCTTCAATCTCTCATTTTTCAATCCCTCCCCTGGGTGGTTGATGGATAAACAGCAAGTTGTGGGCTCGTGCCCCTAGCATTCTGCTAGATTCTCTTCTTCTGCGTGCAGCTAGTGAGTTTCTCCCACAGAGGGGCTGTGCTACAACTGGGTGTGTAGCAAATTTGCAGCTGACATCGGTTGACGATGCTCTGCTGGAGAGTTTGGATGTAATCAGATCTGTCCAGATGAGGGAGTGAAATTTCTAGTCTCATTCCAATTCATGCTTCGCACTTAGCTTGATACCTCGTTGCTCGGAGGATGTGAGAGCTTTCAGCCTTTTGTTGTGCCCTTCAGTTGTGCCTTTTCTGGCAGGTAGAGTGCCCTTCTTGGCAAGTATTTTGACAAAGGGGAAAAGATAGAACTCCTGACTCAACTGTGCCCCTAGTTTATCATGTTGACCATTTTTTATTTTTTTGAGCTTTTGCTAAAGTAATTTTGACCGATATAAGAGTTAGATTAACATGCTTGTTCAATTTTTGATTTGAAATCATGCAAGTCAGGATATGAGCACTGAAAATTTTCCTTTTTTGGGTCCAAGAAGTGGTCTAGTTTTTGGAAAAGGTGGAACAATTTTCGAGAAAATTAGTCAACCTCAGTAAAAATTCTCAAAAACTATTTTTGCAAACGGCCACTTGCTCAACGAGCGTGAAACCTACTCCTGAGATGCACAACCTCGGATCCAAAGGAAAACTGCCTCGTGCTTGAAGAGAACTGCATGGCAACGGAAAGTTGCCCCTTGTTTGAACGGCACCGCAGCGCATTGAATGGCAACAGAAAGTTGCCCCTTGTTTGAACGGCACCGCGGCGCGTTGAATGGCAACGGAAAGTTGCCCCTTGTTTGAATGGCACCGCAGCGCATTGTAGTCAGTCCTCAGAGCGACGAACACAACCAGACTCTCGGATCTGATGAAGACAAAGACAGAACCATCACATGGACACAATTTGAAGTGTTTACTACCGACTTCAGGATGAAGTTGCCTACGTATCCCAAACATGGGAATCAAGCCTTACGTAGTTCGGGGTTAAGGTACACTCGGGTATTAACCTCTCCTTTTTAGGCTCTAACTTTTGCCAAGGCGCCCGTCGCGGGTTTTCGACCTTGCGAGCTTTGTTCTTCTTTCTTTTTCATTTCTTTTCTTTTATTATTTATTTATTTTTTCTTTTTTTTGCTTTTCTTCTTTTTTCTCTTTTCTTCTTTTTTTTTTTCTTTTTGCTTTTTGTATATATCTTTTCTTGCTCTAACTTTTGCCTGGGTCGCCCTTTCCTGGTTTTCGGCCCAGCGAGCCTCTCAAAGGGTAAAAGTGTAGCTGGTCCATGCCAAATGGTTTTGAGATCCTGAAGTCATCTGAATCCAGGAAAATGACTACTGTATTGATTCGCAGAAGGATCCATTTTCGGCTCTTCGAGCACATCGGATATTTTTGCCCCTAGTTCAAAAGGTACTTCTGATTTAGCTTCGCAAGCTTCTTCTGATGAGGTCTGAT